>CM022945.1:1648775-1718913 GCA_012931725.1 Litsea cubeba | reverse complement strand
ACTCCGAAAACGCAAATTGGCATTTTTGGAGCGGATCCGTCCTCGGAGCGCGGTTCGACAATCTTTGGAGCACGGTTTGAGATGCTCGGAGTGTGGATCAACCGAATATTGAAGCGAACCGTGCAAAATCTTTAGTTTATGTGCATTTTCTTTTTCTATAAGCTTGACATTTATCTTCTAAATGAAGAAACTTCTTTTGACTTATTAATTATTTTCTATTTTATGTGATTAAAATATTACAAAGTTAATTTTTTTTCTCCATTTTTTATACTTGAATATATGGATAAAATATATTTGTGCCCATTAGTTAATTGTGAATAAGCCCATAAGATTATGTTGTATAGGCACTTTGGAGGCGCTCCGAATATATAATTATTTTAAAATTTATCGTTTCGACGCTCCCGCTCCCGTTCCGCGCTCTGGGCACTTAGCTCCAGGGCACTTGCTTTCCGACCGGGGGAACGGCTATACAAACGCACCCTAATAAATACTTTTGAATTGAAGCCATAACATTTGGGCCATGCCTAGCCTTTACACATCCAATAGGCCCATGTAGATCATGTGGGCCCACGTCCCCAAATGGGTAGAATAGGAAAGTCAACCATTTGGTTACAGACTTACCTTCTTGTTGCACTCAGATTTAAAAGGATCATCAGCAATCTACTCAACCTACGCTAAAATATGATAAAGATTATCTTCCTTTACACCTTTTTCTCCACTTTCTTTAATTGCATGTAGTTGCTTGTATCTATGGTATATTTTATTCTTTAGATTGCAGATAGTTTGGACTTTGGAGCCTGTGGCAAGCTCCAACAGACCACAAGGGAAAAAGGGTTCCAGTCTTAAAACATATTTCTATGATAGGAATTATAAGAATTAATGTCAAAATAAATTTCTTTAGAAGTAATTTAAGCCTATAGATGACTCATGAATGAGGAGGATCTCAGCATTGTGTATCTCACACTCACATGTGGACATGCACGCATGAGCACGTGCAAACCTAGCTGGTGAGGGTACCACACATGTCAAAGGACTTTTTGTTTTTGCTTAGCAACCAAGCATCCAGTTTTTCTTTTAGCTTGATGTGGCCTAGTGGCCAGAAGACCTGAAGTAAAGCTATTTTTTAGGGATCGATCCTTAGAGGGAGTTGTGGGAGTAGGCCTGCTAACCCCAGCAATAACCCTATGATTCCCAACCAAGCATCAAGTTCATAGCCTTAGTAAAGTAACCAAAAGGGTTCCAAATGGACCTAAACAACCATTACACGTTTAGAGGATTTCGGGCCATGCAGAATTTGTTTGCACCGGAGAGATGAATCATGCATTCCCCGGCCTCCTCTCTCATAGAAAATTTAAAGGGACATTTGTGTAGAGCCATTTCTGCTAAACATATCGCTTTTCTTTGTTTTCATTTGAATATTGTGTATGGTGAAAATTGGTTGCCCGCGGAGAATCAAGAAAAAAATAACTGTTTTTCTCTCATTTTTGTTCGAAACTAGAGTTAACCCTCTCCTATGCGAAATGAGTTTTCTACAGAAGAGGAAGCCTAGATTTCCTCTTCTACAGACTACATAAATGCGCCCTAAATCTTTTCTTTTGAAAAAAATTTAATTCATTCTTTCCTTTGTCACAAGAAAAGGTGCCACAACATACAATGAAACAGTGGGCTATATTCGAACTTAGAAAAAAATTTATCCCTAAAGCAAAATCCTGTTATTGCATAAATGCACCCAGAACAATCTAATGTCCCACATTATTATTATTTTTTTCCTTTTTCTCCCTCAAAAGACAACCATCAACCTTGTTTGATGGTTGTCTTTTGAGGGGAAAAACCATCAAACAATTTCTTGTAAAAAAATGTAAGATTTACAAACATTACATCATCATCCTTAGGGGTCGTTTGTCTTTTACACATGGGATATATAAATACAATTTACACATGTAAATGATGAATATTCAAATTTTAAGTATGTAACGTTACGCATGCATTTTTTTTTTTTACAATGTTTGTCTAATAACACTATTTTCGCATCATTTACATATGTGATTTATTTATCATATTGTTTTAATGATATGTGTAAATGTATTAAAAGATTTGTAAATGATACTTATTATTTATTAAATTAAATTCTAATATAATTGCTTAAAAAAGGAGAAAAAATGTCCATTTATATCAAAATTTTCATTTGCATTTTAGATCCTTCAAAAATAGCATGTCTTTCAACATGAAATATACTTTTAAAAAAAATATATTTCTATCAGTGATCACCTTCACAAAAACACATTATAACATATTTGGTTAATTAAAAATGAATTTATATTTTGATGGTTAAGCAAATAGCATTATTATAATATTTTTATTAATTGATATTCAATTCAATATTGATCTTAATTAATTATTCAATTTGCATAAAACTTAACCCACGCACCTCATATGCTTTATGCTAATATTTACTTTTGAATGATGCCATAATGCTATATAAAATGAGTGGTGCTATTGGCCACACTTTCTGCTATTGGCATCGCACTACAAGACAAAAATTTTTTTTCCTAAACTACCCTTCCTCCTCCTCCCTCTCTTCCCTTCCTCCTCCTCCCTCCTCCTCCTCCTTCCTCCCTTCTCCCAGCCTCCACCCTCATCCCCCTCCCTCCCCCTCCCCCTCCCAGTCGCCGGCGGGGAGGGAGATCGGCCGGCAGCCGGCGGCGGAAGCCCCCAGCCGGCTGGCCTCCCTCCCCCTCTCTCCCTCTCCCTCTTTCTTCCTCTCTCCCTCTTCTTTCCCTCTTCTTCCTCTCTCCCTCCCTCTCCTTCCCTCCCCTACTTTCTTCTCCCTCCCCCTCCCCCTCCCCCTCCCAGTCGCCGGCCGGGGGGGGGGGGGGGGGTGAGATCGGGCTGCAGCAGGCCGCCTGCTGCAGCGCCTGCTGCTGCAGCCCGATCCCCCCCCCCCCCCGGCCGGCGACTGGGAGGGGGAGGGGGAGGGGGAGGGGAGAGGAGAGAGGAAGAAGAGGGAGAAGAGGAGAGAGAGGAGAAGAGGGAGAGGGAGAGAGGGGGAGGGAGGCCAGCCGGCCGGGGATCCCTCCCCGCCGGCGACTGGGGGGAGGGGGGGGGAGGAGAAGAAGAGTAGGGGATGGAAGGAGAGGGAGGGAGAGAGGGAGAAGAGGGAAAGAAGAGGGAAAGAAGAGGGAGAGAGGGAAAGAAGAGGAGAGAGGAAGAAAGAGGGAATGGGAGGGAGGCCAGCCGGCTGCCGGCCGGGGCTCCCTCCCGCCGGCGACTGGGGGGGGGGTTGAGGGGGGAGGCTGGGAGAGGAAGGGTGGAGGCTGGGAGAGGAAAGGGAGGGTGAGAGGAGGAGGAGGAGGAGGGAGAAGGAGGAGGAGGGAAAAAAGGGGGAGGGGTAGTTTAGGAAAAGGTTTTTTTTTTTTTTTTCGCGGTGGGGAAGAGCAGAAAGTGTGTGCCAATAGCACCACTCATATAAAATACATTATTTCTTCTTTTTTACATTCATATATACATGTTTAAAGATTTTTAAAGTATTGCAATAATAAATGACTTTAGAAAAATCATATTGAGATATTGGAAGAAAACTAAAATAATAAGGTAATTAGCTAGTTAAAAGTTGATATAGAGAAATCATTGAGATATTTATCTTATATATTGTCCCTTAAAATTTTTATTATTAATATGTATTTTGTCTTACAAATTCTGTCCCTTAAAATCATTGGAGCCACTTTAATCTTCTAATATGTTTTTTGTATTACAAATCTTATCTCTTAAAATCATCCGTTTTGAGACTTATTTTATTATTATTTTTTTAATGTGTTGGAGGGGTTTCGAACCCAGAACCTCTTTCATGGAAATGTCCAAACATTGAGACCTCTTTTATTATTATTTTTCTAATGCATTGGAGGGGATTGGGTTTCGAACCTAAACCTATTCATTGGAAATGCCCCAACACCAAACTGTCCGCCTCCAACAACAGGTATTCTTCAAAGCGCACCTCAACATGTGTTCAAATTTTTGGTGTGAAAATGGGCTCATTTTCACACCATTACACATCTGATTACACGCAAGATGCGTAAATAATTATAGACAAACATGATTGATTCGTAAATATTACACATATTCACCATTTACATGTGTAAATGGGTGTAGACAAACGACCACTTAAAGCCATGTCCCAACTATATTGGATTTGCAAGCATTCCATGTCAAACCTTTAATCCTTACTTATGATTGGATTTGGCCCCTGCAGCCAACAACTATAGAAATCCGATGGTCCTAGTCAATCAATAATAACCCCTAATAGCACAGGTTACATTGATGCGTTTTGTGACCATAACATTATTTAGTTTGACTCTTAAACTGATTGGCTTTGCTGGTCTAGACAGGATTCTCTGTATTGTCTTTTTTTGCTTTTGTTTCCTTCTAATGAAGTTCATTCTTTCTACCAAAAAGCAAAAAAAGGGTAGATGGTCAGACAAAATGGTCCCAACTACATTAATTTTTTTAAACTTGACGTGAAACTAAGGTGCCAACACCACTCAACCATAAGTGTGTTGGCAATTACTTAAGCATATTTATTTGCATTAGAATATATAGGAATTGAACACACGGGGTGGTGAAAATGATAATGAAAGGTGAATTTAAAAAAATGAACATCAAATGTCATTCTCTTTTATGGAAATAGAATCAAAGTAAGATGTTATTTGATGCCTATTTTTTTAATTTCACTTTTGATCTCCATTTGTAATTACTCTATGTATTCAATTCTTATGTATTTTATTGCAAACAAAGCAGGGTCGAAATTTTTTATTTGATAGAGAGAAAATTTTAAAAAATTAAGTTACAAGAAAGTGGCTAAAAGAGCATTTGGAGTGCTCCAAAATTTAAATTTTAAAAGACTTTATGGAAATGAGCATATGAGGATTCTTGTAAAAAAAAGTTCTGACAAAAATTTGATGGCATTTGAAAATTTCTAGCCAAGAACTCCTCAAAATTCTTGCTATTTCAAACAGGCATGTAGCTCAGTTAATACAGTCTTAAGGGTTTTAGCCAATTCCATTGGATAACAGCCAAAATCATTATGAAAACAATGGATGAGGTTAAACAGTAACTTCCATAGCACCAGCTTTGAAGGTTCGGAATAGGTACGAGTTCATGCATTGCAACCTTTGTAACATTTAGGGTTTTTCCACTACTCTCACCCTTTTACCCCATTTATTAACAGATATTATTCATGAAATATTAAAAAAATATTTTCTAAAAAACCCCCTAAGTATTATTGAGAACTCCATTTTTTTTCATATATGGCCTGCGCAAGAAATTTTTTTTTTATATGTATAGTGTAATTTCCTGGGCCCACCACTGGTTGTATCAGTCATGGGTGGGCTTAGCATTTGCACATTCTAAATCGAACAGAGGCCTAGTTGGGTGTTGGGTGGTTGGTGGGGTGGGTCTAACTGTCTAAGTCAAGGGAGTTATGGATTTACCCCAACTCATGCACATCAAACCTGGCCCAACACTATCTCTCTGCTATTTAGAACTATGATTAATCTAGCCATGGTTGACGGCTCAGCATTTAAGAAACAAATATTGGTGTGATCTTTGCCTTTAAACTTCAGTCTGCAGTAGGATCTGCAATTTGGACAATTTGGGTTCATAAGATACCAATCAATTTATGTTCAATACATGGCACTATTAAATCAGTCCTGAATTTCTAAGTACTAGCATTCAATACATGTTACTCTGTAAACAGGTTTTCACTTATCAAATCACTCAGAGATGCATTATTAAAAGCATGTTTGGTGCACACAGACACACACTTAAAATAGGAGAGGGAGAAAGTGCTAAAACAAAATCTGACTCCCTCTCATATTACCTGAACAACTGATGGCACATTCATTGCTTTTAATAACAGGGGTTCTTAGTCATTATAGCTCTTTAATTACATTCAACCATCTCCTTGAGTCAAACTCAAATTTGTTGGCAATGGGCAGAGTTAGGTCCAACTCGGATAAGGGTTTTAGCTGCCCCATTTTTTTTTTGTTTAAAGGGTAATTGTATTAAGAAAGGAGAAGAAATAATACAAAGGCACAGAGGCCTCCAAAAAATAGAAAATACAGGAGAGGCAGAATAAAACAAAACGGCCCTGAGAAAAAGCTAAAGAACCAAGACAGAGAAGTTCACATGGAACTGTAATTCGCAGGAATTTTCAAAAACCTGAAGAGAGAGCCAAGCTGATGGCTGTCAAAAGTTTTGAAAATCTTCTTCAGAGAAATGCACAGGTCGTCATGCAGATGAGCTATGATCTGATTTAGAGCAAGGTGGAGATCTTCATAAATAGCATCATTTATGGCCTTCCAAAGAGCATGGAGGACAAACAAGAAAACAGACGCCATGAATTTCTTCCCAGCCGAGTCATTTCCACTAGAAAGGGAGAGCCAAATTGAGGATGCAGAGCAGCAGTAGGGGTGCAGGACGCAAGTAGCATCGATCAGCCAGTGCCAGAGGGATTGATCTTTAGTGCAGGAGAAGAAGAGGTGGCTGACTGAGTCTTCACCATTGAAGCAGAGGTTGCATCGCAAAGCTAAGGAGAATCCAAGGTGCTGAAGACGATATTCAGTGGGAATTCTATTGAGCATCAAGCGTCATCCAAAGCAACTGACTCTGGAGATGGAGATGTCATTCCAAATGAAAGGAGGCCACTGGAGGATGGGTCCCCTAGACCTGGTTTGCGTTCCAACTAGCATGCAGAGAGAGCTGGCCATAAGTAGCTTCTTTCCAGTAGAGTTGGTCTCTAGCAGAGGAGCTTGGAGAGAGGTAAGAAGGTAGCAGAAGATAGTAGGTCTTGGACTGCAGTTGGCAGATTAGGGGGATATGCCAAGAGCCTGAGTGGAAAAGGGAGGCAAGACGTTGATCCAGTGGATTTTAGCTGCCCCATTGCTATATCAAGGTTTTAAAACTCAGCTTAAATCAAGTTGCATCTGATCTGATAGTTATCATAGAGATTTCCACATAACTATTCTAGTTTGAATTTGATAAATAAAAATTATTTATAAAGTACAATTGAGATAACAAAATAGATTATAAGCATGAGACAAATTTAAATTTGATTTATTAACAACCAATGAGAAGATCACCCTTATTATCTTAACCACCCCATTAAATCATAGTTGGAAAAAACTCGTGACTCGGTCTCGACTCGTCCAATGAAAAAAAAATGAACTCGGATAGAGTCAACTCAAAGACTCTAGAAACTCTTGTTTTAAACAAAAAAAATCTTTAAAATATTTAAAATGAGTAAAGTACTTATAATATATATTTACATGCATTCATTACTACCAGTTCACATTATAATACATTTTTATATGCAAGGATAATATTATATAAGGAAAATAAAAGAAAAAGTATTGCATATTACATAATTTGTTAGTACAAATGTCGAATGTAAAAGAACAAATATGAGTTTCAAATTATATTCCAGCTACCATTTTTAAATTGATGACTTCAAACTTTGTGCATAATTACTTAAAAATTTACATTATTTGTTTAAAATTAGATCTACCTCTGAATTATGATTCAAACTACAAACAACTTATTAAAATAAGGTGAATCGGCCGAATCTTCCCAATATTTAACTCCATCCTTTCTCAAAACGAGACAACTCAAGAGAGTCATGAGTCAATTCAGGGAGTTTTCCGAAGTTGCATTTAATATTATCATATCCATTCTTTTCTGGCATTTTTACCAACTGGAGTCACACAAAATGACCCTGCCGTCCACAAAAGTGGAAGCCCCCTTGATTTAAAGGTTTTTACCGAAAGTTCTTCACAAAGTTGTGTAAGACTCTCATAGATAGGAGAAAGTTTCCCCTACTATGCTATCATCATAACCCATCCAAACGCCCAACAATATCTCCCAATACTTAAAAAGGGTTTACAGGACGAAGGCATGAATTCTTATCAGTACATTATAAATTAAAGCTGCCGTGAAATTCTATATTCACGGCCTTTATATTTATATTGTTATTTTGTACACTAAACTACCCATATTGTTTAAAAATGAAGATTTGTAATCTTCTTTTTCTTAATCTGATTATATTTAAAAACTTTGTGAAAAAGAATGGCCCAAACAATTTGGTATGTTAATTTAGGTAGTTAGGCTGGATTCAAAAAAAAAAAAAAAAAACATGGTCTTGGTAGCGAATCTTACAGAGCCATGGAAGGTTTTTATTTCTTTTCATCTCTTTTATTGTACCTTTCTTAAGTCTTTAACATATTTTACCGTTACCTATAAATAAAAAATGAACCCCAATGAAAACTAATCTAGGCTTAAATTTGGCCTTTGGCAACCCATTTTCCTAACTGCTCTAGATGATTTGAGTCATACGCCACCCCGGTCCATTGCCTAAAAAACTTGAAAACCGAGGTTCGCTGTCTATCATTTTCTTTTTGAACATCAATTTTTTTTCACATACATGAATGGCCCTTTGATGAATAAATTAACAGCTTTGTTTCTACAGCTACTTCACATGAGAACCTGCTTCTTATATATGGGTCCGGATTGCATAATGTAACCCATATTGGCATGTGTGCTGCAACGATTCATAGGTCCCATATTGTTTAGATAGTGAACATTTAATAAAACGAGAGGTTGCCGAGTTGGTTGGGAGCCTTGTCTGCACTTCGGTGACCAATGATTGATTCCTGGATCTCTCACTCCTCTCATGTGAGTCATGTTCTTCTTCTCCTTGTATTTGTGAGTCCGTTCTCCCTACATATGCGATCGTTCATGCAAGTGCTCTCTCTCCACATGTGTAGATGCTTTAATGGGTCTCGGCCCTTCTGGTGGGATAAAAAAATTATTATTTAATATAAGGGAAAAAAAAAACATAAAAATTGGACGGATAGGATCTGTCTTTCTCAAAGGTATGTGTTCTTCTCATCAGGCCATCCATGGTGGGACCAATCATTTGTGAACCACCTACGTGAATATCGTGCAAGGCAGGAGGGTGTGTGTGGAAAGGGATCCTTGTTTTCAAATAACACAAACGGCAAACTGTCAACATCCTTGTACAATTTTCTAGAATGTTTGAAGAAATTAAGATGCATTACTCTTCAATTAGAAACATATTACATGCTTTAGTACTATGAATGAATGAGAGAAGATTTGAAGACTTTCTAGAATACACACATTAATCATTTGAGGGATGAATTTAGAAAGATAATGGTTTTTTTTTTTTTTTTTGTTCTCTCTTATCACCAGCCAAGGTATGAGAAAATATCTGAAGACTTTGTAGAACATACAAGTCAGTCATTTGAGAGATCAAGAAGACTTTCTAGAATACACACATTAATCATTTGAGGGATGAATTTAGAAAGATAATGGTTTTTTTTTTTTTTTGTTCTCTCTTATCACCAGCCAAGGTATGAGAAAATATCTGAAGACTTTGTAGAACATACAAGTCAGTCATTTGAGAGATCAATTTAGAATGATATTGTTGAGGTGGCAGGACCCTTGGGAGATCCAATTAACGCCGGACTGAAACCCCAACATATGCGGGGAAGAAGACCATGTGCATGAGAGAGTATTGCATAGGGATCAAACTCTTGGTAGTTGGGTAAGAATAAAAAGTCCAACCATGGGCTATCCCTTAATTCTCAATTTAGAAAGATAAGTGCCAAGGAAAAAAATAAAGGCGTTAAAGTTGTGAATGTAAGCTCTCTAATTAGTGCATGTTTGAGAGGTCTAATTTTTCCCTCTATTTCTCTATTTCTCTAAAATCGATAGAGGTTTGAAAAAATAAAGTGTTTGGCACCACCTTTCAGCCTCTACATATTTTAGAGAAGTAGAGGTAATGATTCTACTTTCCACAACCCCCTTGATGAGGTAGTTGAGAAATAGAGGAAAAAAGAAGATGCGGAGCTACAGTGTTTATGCATAATCTCACACAGTTCGTTTTTTCAATTTTTCTCCAAATCTGGGAGGCCCAATCAAGATCCAAACCGTTGAAAATTTTCATAAGGTCAAACACGGTAATATAACCAAATTTTAGTCGTTGAATCATCACCAATCTAAAGATATGTGCCACAAACCGTGAGCCATTGGATATAATTTGTTATGATCTGTGGGCCCCAAACACGACATCAAAACCGTTGGATATGCTTGGGAGGCTGAAAATAGCTACATGGTCAATTTTGATCACATAATACCTTATAAATCACGAGATATGTGCAAAATAAAAATAACCATTGATGTATTATGCTCAATATTGTATTTGTCCATGAGCAGTAAACTGTTTTAATTTTTATTATTATTTAGAGGCGTGTAAAATAAGATATAAACTGTTAGTAATGTTCACAATATCAAACACGACTGCGACCAAATTTCACCCATTGGATCATCACTAATCTCTAGATATGTGCAAAAAAGTGAGTCATTAGGTATAATTTTTGCCCAAACACAAGATCCAAACTGTGAGATTTCTTTAGAAGGCTGAGCACGTCCATATGGTCAATTTTCATGGCCTAATACCTTGTGAATCTCAAGAAATATGTGGAAAAACTCTCAACCAATGATATAAAAATATCTATTTCGTATAGACTCTTGCATTATTAAACACCTCTTTTTATTTTAGCCTCTTTTTTCTATGGCTCTTTTTTGTATGGGTCTATATTGAATGGTCTTTAAGAAATAGACTAGTGGTCCCAAACATGGTTAACCAAATATAATTTTAGGATGTGATTGTGCAGACAGGGTGCTGCAAAAACGAGAAGGAAAAAGACGCTCATTGGTTGTTTGGTGGAGTGAATAGTAACAACATAATGCTCCATCTTTAACCTTTTTTCTGAGAGAATCTAGGATTTCGATGTAGGAAGCGAAATTTGCATTGCCGCGAAAGAGGAAACGGTGGCATGTTTGTTTGTTCTATATTGAACACCTACGAATTCACAATAAACTAAGTTTTCAAGAAGAAAAATTAAAGGGGTGAAAAGTGAAGCTTTTAGACTTTGTAGATGGAACCCTCATATTTCAAAGACTTGATTTATTAAGGGGATACCATTTGATGGCTGTTGGTAAACTTTCACATTTCCTTTGTCAACTGACCCTCTATGGTTGCAGGGCATTGTTTAGAATTTCTTTAAAAAATTTACACATGTGCTGGCATTCTTGAAAGGTAAGGCATGTGGAAAAGTACCGCAGTTTCCTAATAACACCAATGACATACTATTAACAAACCTTCTGGAACTTTCTAGGATAGCTGATGAAACGAGATATGCAATGGATTACTCGTCAATATGAAAATAGATTTCATGCTTTTATTACTATGAATGAAAAAGTTATGAAGACTTTCTAGATTCTACATATTAGTCATTTTAGAGATCGACTTAAAAAGGATATGTATTTCAAGAAACCGGATTTTAGACCTGGATCACCATGGATCTCAACAACACTAGTTACAGATGGGGTTGATAGGGCCCCATAGTAGATGGCCCACACAGTTTCTAACAATCAAGACATAACACATTTGCATTATAAGGGCCCATTGGCTATCCATTGAGAAGTTAGAGGGTTTTGACATCCTCACTCACTTCTAAAATGAGATGGTATTTAGATAGGGATAATGTTTCTCCTACCGACAACTCATGTGACTCATTTAGATGTTAGTTTAACGATGGGAGGACGGTAAATGAAAAGGTCTCTTCATTGACAAGAGGAGTCCAAAAAACACAAGCCCACTATATCAGCTTAGCTATTGATTTAATAATCTTAAAGGTTTTATGACATTTTAATTGTGGATTTAATTGATATTCAACTCAACGGCAAGTGAAGATTCAATGAGAGTAAAATTAGGCTCATGCCCGATCATGTATAAAAAAGATATCTTCCTTACAAACGCAGAATATTAATAAAAAAAAAAAGGAAGAACAAAGGAAAAGAAGAAGAGACAATCCATATGATTAAATCCCTAATTAGAGATCAATAATCATTTTTCATCTTCTCACTTCATTACACTTGGGATAAACAAGAAACCCTAATAATCCTAACTAATAATATGTACAGGTAGAGGCATCTTCCCAGCAATCATCAAGAGAGAGAGAGAGAGAGCTTTCGTTGACAATGACGAAATCAAACAGAAAGAAAGCGAGTTTTCAAACATGGCCGGAACTACCGGTCAAATTTATACAAAACAATTGAAAAAAACAAAAGACCAGACAATTCAGTTTTCCGTTTCAAACAAGGTTCCGAGTTGTGGCATACACATGACATTCAATTGAACCAATCCAAGCCATCCAAATCTTTCCACTTCTTTCATTGCCCACAACCTAAATTCTGCGTTGGTCACATGGTCTTTGCCCCTTACTTGGTCTTTAAATGACCACTGATTGGATTTCAACGTCATGATCATTCAATTTAATGTGAAGTGATCCTCCACGTATCAGGCCTTTAATTGGGCCTAATCGCCTGGTGACCCACCCGAAAAATGTGGGTCAGACCTTAGGTCAAGTTTGGTCTAGGCCCTAATACCCATTTACCTTAAATATGAATTTATGTGAGAATTCATGTACATGCATTAATTAACATTATTATAATCTATTTAGCAACAATCAGTAAAAGTTAATTGGGTCTATTAGTTTGAGTCTAATATATAATCACGGAATCACCCCATTAATAAACGGATCAGGTTCGGATCAACCATGAACCAACGAAGACGGAACCGTTAGCGTTTAACGGACTTTTAACTGTAGACCGTGACCAATGATATTGACGTCAACGTTGGCGTGTCACGACTCATGAATGGTAGACTTGCCACAGATTAGGGAATTGTGGTAAACGCACATCTCAAAGAAGGAGTTGATATTAGACCCCCCTGTTCTTTTGTCGTACATGATATGTATTATATGCACTTCTTTTTCCTTCTCATGAATATGAATGAGTGAAAGAACTGTTCACAATCAAGCCCTTTGTAATCATCATTATGTAATCGGATTTAATATCAAAATGGGACCTACATTAGGGAAAAAAGGTTTAAGTATTAAAAAATTAATTCGTATGAATCTAACAATAAAGGTGAAGATCCAAAACAACCAGCAATTGATTCTTCCTTTCATGAAATTAAAAGTCTCATTCATTAGAACCATTTTTTTCACCATAAATTCCTATGAGTCCAACACCAATAAACATATGAGCCTTTAGTCTTTTCGAATATTTACAGATCAATTATCTTTACTTTTGGTTCTTAGATACACTCACTCATATTTCTGTAAAAGAAAAATACCAGTCCACCTCCTTGGAAAGTGATTAGAATATTTTTTCCATTGTGTTGAACCAAATCAGCTAAACTTCTTAAATGACAAAAACACCTTCATCATAAACTAGATCATAGTAAATTTTGTGTTGTTGAGAAAAAGTCTAAATCAAAATATCTTTTATCGTGATAATTTTACAATAAAGATATATTTAGCCAAAGGTACACAATGGAAGCTAAATGTATTCGAAAGGCAATTTTTTCCTTTTAAATTAGCTTTTAATCTAAACATAATTGTATAAGAATTTTGGCCTTTGATAACCAATCAACACAGCTGATCATAAAAGTAACATTTTTTTTTCCATTTTATAGGGAGTGTGGGTGGTTGTGTATAAAAGAAATAATTTGTTATTATATAAATAATAAAAAAAATCAGTCATACATGTAAAACTCTTACAAACTCGAGTTTTCTTTTCAATATTTTGATTTTAAGGCTTCGACGTCAAATAATTCTATAAGAGCATTATCATTGATCTTCCTTAGCTCTTGATATCCACTTAAGATAGTTGATTGAGAAAAAATAAAAAATCTTCATTATTATCGAGAAAAGTAGGTGATTGTTTATTATAAAAGCAATAATCTTATTTATAAAAGCAATAATCCGTCGTTTTGTAAATATTAAAAGAGCAATCAAGTATGTTTAATTCCTAAACTCCTAAGTTTACTTTTCAACTTTTGATTTTAGGGCCTCCAAGTTTAATGATGTTATAAGAGCAATAATTGATGTATCTTCCGGTAGCCTTTGATTGTTAATCAAAATACCTGATCATAAAAGTTAAAAGTTGTCGTTTTGTCATAGATGTATATGTGATTGTCTATAAAAGTAATAATTTATCGTTTTATAAATACTATAAAAAGGTAGTTACGTGCCCAAAATTCTTCCAAACTCGAGCTTGCTTTTCTCTGGTACCTCAAAGTTTAATGACTCTTATAAATGCGTCAATCATTGTGTCTTCTCTAGCTTTGATTGCCCATCATGGAAGATATCCATAAAGTTAAAAGTTTTGCCATTTCACAAGGAAAATATAGGTCTGTAAAATGATAATTTCTTATTTCATAAATACTAAAAAATAAGACTTGTATGTAAAATTCTTAAAAATCCGAGTTCACATTTTATGTTTTAGGACCTCAAAATTTAATGATTAATTACTTAAGAGGAGAAATCTTTGTATCTTCCTCTAGAGTTCAATTCAGGTGTTCTGTTTGTTTGAACTGACCCTAAGTAGCGGATAAGGAGAATATGACTTTCTACAATGAAAAGTAAAGAGGTTCAAGTACCCCTTGGGGTTATGCCTTTCTACAAGGCAAACTGCAATTCTTTTTTCCTTGGTGCTTAAGTACCCAAGATGAAGGGGGGGTGTAAATATCAATATTTCAAAGAGAAGACAGCCTTGTGAGTTCAGACATTGTAACAAATAGAAATAGAAATAGAATCCTTCTAGAAATCCAATCCCCCCTCTCTCTCTCTTTCAAAGACTTTTCATTGGTGGCTGCTTCCATGACCCCCTTGCCCTCGCACATTTCTCGCAATCGCCGCCCATTCCTGTCATTGACTCTCCCTCTCTCTCTCTCTCTCTCCCTCTCTGTCCCTCTCTCCCTCCTCTTCTTCTTCCTCCTCCTTGGCATATTGTCCATAAAGCCTTTAATCCCTGTTTCCTCATCTCTAATCCACAGCAGAAAATCCCTCTCTCAAGGCTTCCACACAAGTAAGTTTCAAAAATCTCATCTTTTCTCTTCCTGCTCCTTTTCAAGTCACAGCTTCTGCACCCATCAAGTGAAACAGACAAAAAAGCTAAAAATCTCAAGTCTTTGCATGGGATTCCAGACATATTTCATCATTTGGAGTGAGATTTGATCTCAGATCGAGAATTGGTTTCTGGGTCTTCCATAAACATCCATAAACCCAAAGATTGTATGCTCACAGGCCATCTAGACCCATTTCTTTGCAAGGGATTTTAGATATATTTTCGTCATTTGAACTGAGTCTTGTGTTCAGATCAGGAATTTATTTCTGGGTTTTTTCATGAACATCCATAAATCCAATGATTGTATGCTCACAGGCCATCTGATCTTCGGATCATGGCCTCTGAGCGCCCCTTTTTGAACCTTTCTCATCCAACACCGACCAATCCACACCGTCCATCTTCCACTCCACAGGCACAGATCAGTAATCTATCTTCTAGGATGAATCCTCATTTCACTGTGAGTGAAACTAATGCTTCTACCTCTGGTCCCCCACTATCCCATTCATCTTCTACTCGGCGCAGCGCGTCTGCAAGGTCGAAACACGTTTCTGGCCGGATTTCCATTGATGGGTCTGATTCTTCTTCTAATTTTGGGAATTCAGCACCTGGGTTTACAGTTGAAGGGCTAGGAGGCCCCTCCTCGTCCACCCGCCGGCGATTAGGCTCAAGGGGTATTGATTCTGAGGCGTACAATTCCTCATCTCTGAGAGAAATCAGTGATGAGAGTGCTCGGATTGTCTATGTGGATGAACCTGAAAGGACCAATGAGAAGTTTGAATTCGCAGGCAATTCAATTCGCACTAGCAAGTACTCAATCCTGACCTTCCTCCCCAGAAACTTGTTTGAGCAATTCCACCGCGTTGCCTACATCTATTTTCTCATAATCGCGATCTTGAACCAGCTCCCACAACTTGCGGTGTTTGGCCGCACTGCGTCCATTCTTCCTCTGGCGTTTGTTCTGCTTGTCACTGCAGTGAAAGACGCCTATGAGGACTGGCGGCGGCACCGATCAGATCGAATGGAGAATAATCGGTTAGCGAATGTATTAGTGAATGGCCAGTTTGAACCAAAGCGATGGAAAGATATTCATGTTGGTGAAATTATTAGAATTCAATCTGATGGGGCGATTCCCTGTGACATAGTCTTGCTTTCAACAAGTGATCCAACTGGGGTAGCCTATGTCCAGACGATCAATCTCGATGGGGAGTCTAATTTGAAGACCCGTTATGCGAAACAGGAGACTCTTTTGAGGTTGCCTGAGAAGGAGGGAATGAAAGGTGTATTGATTCGCTGCGAGCGCCCAAATAGAAACATTTATGGATTCATGGCAAATATGGAAGTGGATGGAAAACGTGTGTCACTTGGACCTTCGAATATCATCCTCCGTGGGTGTGAGCTCAAGAACACTGCTTGGGCTGTTGGCGTTGCGGTCTATACTGGCAGTGAGACAAAGGTAATGCTTAATAGCTCTGGTGCCCCATCAAAGAGAAGCCGGTTAGAATCGCATATGAACAGAGAAACTATACTACTCTCGCTGTTTCTCATCACCTTGTGCACAATAGTCTCCACCCTTGCTGGTATCTGGCTGCGGCAACACCGTGATGAGCTGAACACTTACCATACTACCGCAAGAAGGACTACTCTGGGGAGGAGGAGAGCAATTACAATTATTATGGTATTGGGATGGAGATCTTTTTCGCTTTCCTCATGTCGGTGATCGTTTTCCAAATCATGATCCCAATATCACTTTATATATCAATGGAATTGGTGCGTCTTGGACAGGCCTACTTAATGATCCGAGATACCAATCTGTATGATGAGACATCCAATTCGAGATTCCAATGTAGGGCATTGAATATAAATGAGGATCTTGGGCAGGTTAAATATATCTTCTCAGATAAAACTGGGACGCTGACAGAGAATAAGATGGAGTTTCAGTGCGCGAGCGTGCTGGGAGTGGATTACAGAGGAGGAAAGTCACCTCTGAATGGAGAGCAAGATGATTGCTTTGTCATAGGTAGTGTAGCTTCTCTCTGTGTTAGTTTTAGGAGGCATTTGGCTGTATCAGAAAAATGCTATCACTTTGAATATGAAATGGATGGTTATTCTTTCCACTTTACACTCAAGGCAGTATGGAGATTAGAAATCACATGAAGGGGGATACAGTTTTCTCTGACTTACAACATGGTCCATATCAGGAGTGCAAGAAACAGTGTGGAAAAGACAGCACCCCTTACCTGATGTTGTTTCTAATTTTTATCTCCTTCAGTGCATAGTGGGTTGGATGCCTAATGTTTCTGCCCACAAGTCAATGTGATTACCATTTCGTGTACATCCAAAGCTCCAATTCTTGCCCTTATGTTTTGATGTTATTTTAACCATCCAAAGTATTCAAACCTCTAGCAATTTGGGGTAGATGCAATAACTTCCTTAATTACTGGTACCCTATAAAGCTTTGATTGCATGTAGCACTGATATGGGTTATTTTGTGTTTGGATCAGTCAGTGGGCAGGTTTGGAGGCCGAAGATGAAGGTGAAGACAGACCCTGAGCTCCTGCGAATTTTGAAAAGTGGGAGTGAAACACATGGAAGGCATGTTAGTGATTTCTTCCTTGCACTTGCTGCATGCAATACGATTGTTCCTATAATTGTGGATACACCAGACCCTTCACAGAAGTTGATAGATTATCAGGGCGAGTCTCCTGATGAACAGGCATTGGCTTATGCAGCTGCCACATATGGATTTGTGCTAGTCGAACGGACCTCAGGGCACATTGTCATTGACATTCAGGGTGATAGACAAAGGTAACTTTTATTTAGCTTTGCTTATTTCTTTCTGTTATTTCTTTGCTGCCCTCTTTTATTGTGTGGGTGGTACTATCTGGTTTTAGTAGTTGCAACAGTAACATTTGCAGAAATGATTGCAGCAGTAACATTTGTGGAACTAATTGCAACAATAGTCGTAGTCTTTGTTCCTAAGTTTAGGAGTTTGCTCCTCAAATGATGAGAGTTTGCAAAAATAGCATCACTTATATACAAATAGTTGACTATTAATAGGAATTGTGGAAATGAGTCTGATTCTGAAAAACTCAATGAAGTACTTGCATAACTTTAATAAAGAACTAAAAAGCATATGTGTATATAGAGTCACATATTTACAGCACATTCCTTATCAGTTAGAGGTGGCCACTTCTCAGTACAAACCAAGTATTTTGGTTCAGGAGTGCATCTAACTACACTATACTTGTTTTAAAATTAAAAGAAAAAATGGACCAAGTGTCAAGTACGCAAGTTGATTTTGATTACAGGCCTTACTATTAGAGTTGGGTCTCATTTATTAGTTCTGATTTCTGAAACCCTTTTGAATTTTTTATTTTATTTTATACTTTTCAAAGGGTCTCGTTTAATATACTAAGCTTGCATTTTTATTAATCCCAATTTTTTGGGCAGTGCAGGTTTGATGTTTTAGGTATGCATGAATTTGACAGTGACCGAAAGAGGATGTCAGTTATAGTAGGTTGTCCAGATAAAACTGTGAAACTATTTGTGAAAGGTGCAGACAGTTCGATGTTTGGTATCATCAATAAATCTTTAAATTCTGACATGATTCGTGCGACGGAGGCCCATCTGTACACGTACTCATCGTTGGGACTAAGAACATTGGTTGTTGGCATGCGGGAATTGAATGGTTTGGATTTTCAGCGATGGCAATCAGCATATGAAAGAGCAAACAGTGCATTGACAGGAAGGGCAAAACAACTACGAGAAGTTGCACTCAGTATCGAAAGCGATATCAGCATATTGGGAGCCAGTGGCATTGAAGATAAACTGCAACAAGGTGTGCCAGAGGCTATAGAATCACTGAGACAAGCAGGAATTAAAGTGTGGGTTTTGACAGGGGATAAACAAGAAACAGCCATTTCCATTGGCTACTCCTGTAAGCTCTTGACTAATGAAATGACCCAAATCATAATAAACAGCAATTCTATGGAATCTTGTAGAAGGAGTCTAGAAGATGCAAAGATCATGTCTCAGAAACTTATGACAATGTCTGCTGCTACCCAGAATACTGAGCAAAATGTGGGATCCACTGGGGTTCCACTTGCTTTGATCATCGATGGCACAAGCCTGGTCTATATTTTTGAAACTGAACTGGAAGAAAAGGTATGTGTTCATTGTGCACCCAATTCCCAAGCAGCTTGAGTATTTTACCATAATGGATCCTGATGAAAATTAGAAACTGCATGGATGGAATAGTTATTCTCTGCCTTTTCAGCCGCAAAACGTTGTAAGCACTGATGGTTGTTTTGAATGAATTGGGCAGAAAAATAAGGAAATTGTACAGCATATGGATAAATATCTATTTTCCAAAAAATAAACTGATTGCAGTTTGGGATCATCCTAATGCAACCTATTTATATTCTTTGCAAGAATGATCTTTTTTTGTTATGTTGTTGATTTATAAGCATATTTGAATTCTCTCCTCTTGAATGGTTGCAGCTGTTTGAATTAGCAACTACATGTACTGTGGTCCTTTGTTGCCGGGTGGCTCCACTGCAGAAGGCTGGCATTGTTGCACTTATAAAGAATAGGACGGATGACATGACTCTTGCCATTGGAGACGGTAATAATCTTCTTTCTCATGTATTCTTCATCGAATTTCAAACAATGATTAGAATACCATTGCTTCATATAGATGATAATCGAGAAGTCGATGAAAAAAGTAAAATGATGAGAGAAACATCGATACTCTGTCAGATGTGAATTTGTACTCATGTGCTCGGACATTGTACATGATGATCCTATATTGAATTAATTCTGTCCAAATCATGACCGTGGTTGTTCCCCTTCCATAGTGTGGTTTTCTTTTTGGACTTTAGATTATAGCATACACGTTGCTTGTATAATGGATGTGTGGCAACCGTGTGTATGGCTTGTACTCTGCCAGAATATGAAATAAGTTCCCAAAAGAAAGATGTTGGTTTTGTTTCTTCATACTGCATTTTCTGACAAGAAAATAATTTATTTTTCTTGCATTCTTGCCAAGTTAATGAACTTTTTATGCTTTGTAATGACCAGGTGCAAATGATGTTTCAATGATTCAAATGGCCGACGTGGGCATTGGCATTAGTGGGCAAGAGGGCCGGCAGGCTGTAATGGCCTCAGATTTTGCCATGGGGCAGTTCAGATTCCTTGTCCCACTTTTATTGGTCCATGGCCATTGGAACTACCATCGAATGGGCTACATGATACTATACAACTTTTACAGGAATGCCGTGCTTGTGCTCGTTCTTTTTTGGTGAGTACTTCTTGCGCAGTTCAGTTTGATCATGCAGTAATTGTATGATCTTTTAGATAGATCAAGAGATGGTCTTTTACCAATAAAGAAGAAGAGATGGTATTTTACTTTTTCTTTGTTCAATTGGCAATTTTACATGGGCCTCACCCTCCATTAATCTAAGCCATCCATCTAGCAGGCCCCATCCACCCTTTAACCATCCCCTCCCCTCCTTGTGTCATCCTATGACTAATTGTCTTGCTAGTAGGCAGTTGCATCAATTAGTCTTAATCTAAAAAGGCAAAACTGGATGGTTTGAAATATCCAACATCCACGATAGAGTGGTAATATTAACAGTTTGTTCACCAAAATGTGGGTTCCAAAAAAGCATTTTACTGGACAAAGAACCGTAAATGATTTCACTGAACATCAAATATTTCTGTGGACTCTTTCTGTCTGTGTCTTCCTCATAACTTGCTCTCTGTTTTGTCTGGGGTAAGCATTAGAGAAAAGTGCATCTCAAATGGACTCGAAACTGAGGACAGGTGGGGTGTTTTTTCTGCTGAGTACTAATTTGGACTTGTTTTGGCTGGAGCCGAAACGCAGCCAAATTTGAATTTGATGCAAATGATTGGAAACCACATGCCTTTTCCTTGTGGTTACCTTCTATTGGTGCCATCCCAAAACATGGAACAACTGTAATAAATTTTCACAGGAATCACCACTTGGGTCTTGGTCAACATCCAATTGTGCCTAAATGTTAATGCTATGGTTGTTGTAGGTATGTTCTTTACACAGCCTTCAGTTTGACAACTGCGATCACTGAATGGAGTAGCGTTTTATATTCTGTGATATATACTTCGTTGCCAACAATCATTGTTGGGATTTTAGACAAGGATTTGAGTAGACGGACTCTGCTCCAGTATCCGCAACTGTATAAGGCAGGGCAACGAGAAGAATGCTACAACATAAAACTGTTCTGGCTGACCATGATGGATACTTTATGGCAAAGTGCAGTTATTTTCTTCATCCCTTTTCTAGCATATAGGCATAGTACTGTCTCTGGGTCAGCTATTGGAGATCTGTGGACACTTGCAGTTGTGATATTGGTTAACATTCATTTGGCTATGGACATCATTCGGTGGACGTGGATTACACATGCAGTTATATGGGGCTCTATAGTTGCAACATTCATTTGTGTAATGATCATTGATGCTTTTCCTGGTCTGCCTGGCTACTGGTATGCACTTTCTTTACCTTCTACATTTCTATGTATACATAGGAGTAAATTTATGTAGATAAGCATGTTTAATGAGTTATATGATTCTTGATAAGGTTCATGTGATAATGGTACTTTATCTTGGCCATGTGGGGCTCATAGTTCACTGTGCTAAACTGTTGATACTTGATATAATGGTTACCAGAAAAGTCCCCCAGTGGAATCATAATACATTGATCAACTGCCTTTAAATGAACAGTTAAAAAACAATGCAGCAGTTGAATTCAAATTACAAAGAGCCAAACACCTGGTAGTGTTATTCTTGACAACTATATGTTATTTGTGGGTGCATGGTTGGTTGTCGGTGTGGCCCACCTGATAATGGCCATGGGCCAATAAAATAGGCATAACATGACAGCTTATAAAATTTCTCGTACATGTGTATGGTCTTGTCTATCTATTTGAAGTTTAAATGTATAGTAAGAGGCCATTCCAAAAAAAAAAAAAAAATAGTAGGTTTGATGAGAGCAAATGCTCTAATGTTATCTTCTTTTCCCTTGTATGGTTATCTTTATTGGGGAAAGGCGGGAATCACACCATTCAAAGAAAAAAAAAAAAGCAGGGATCACTTGGTAGGAAAACAAAACCACCATCAAGGGGCAGAAACACAAATTTCTCACTGCTAACCGCAAAGAGTACTTCCTCTACTTAAATTTTGTTCCCGCACTATCCCTATCGTGTCCGTTGACCTCTTTTATATTTGACTGTTCATAAAAAAAAAACTCTAGACATGTCATAATTGGACAATCTTGGACTCTCATTAGATAGGTACCGAAATAACCCATCAAGCACACCTAGTTTTGCGTCAGTCGGACATCGTTATACACAAGAAACATGCCGTCTCTGAAAATCACAAAAATATAACTGATAAACAAATAAAAGGATTTTATATGTTTGCCACCACATTTGAGACTCTTTGTTGAGTGGATGTGACAACCCACCCATCCCCGGCCTACGCTTTTAGATCTTCCAAAGCCTTTGTTTTGCATCAAACAGGGCCAAATGCTTTCTTAATTCTAGAAATAAACAGAGAGGATGCAATTCAAGGCACCACCACATCAACACAACTTAGAACTTCCATGCATTTGTATGTACAGGTAAGATTTTTCTTCATTTCCATGATCTGATGAAGTCAGTCCTGAGCTCTGCTACAAGGAAATACCAGTTGGCCATAAAATCCTACCATGTGCAGTAATGTATTTTTATGAGCTAAAACATTGTGTATCTACACTTGCACATGAAAATGTATGCTATAAGTTGAAAAACAAAAACATATTAAAATAAAAATCTAAAACTCATGTATGCACACGTGCGCAATGAACAAATATCTGCACTATGCTTGAAGAAAATTCTGACATTCTTTGAAATTGCATGTTTGACAGGGCCTTCTTTGAAATCATATCATCTAGATTATTTTGGGCTTGCTTATTCGCCATTCTTGTAACAGCAATGATTCCGCGATTTGTCATCATAGTTTTCAATCAGTATTTATGGCCTTCTGATGTTCAGATCAGTAAAGAAATGGAGAAGTATGGCAGTTCAAGTGAGACTGCTAGATCAGTAGAAATGATCACAGTCTCCAGCTCCCCTCGGGCGATGATGCGGTGAATTTTTTTTTCTTTGTCAGTTTTTGTGTGTATATTATTATCCCTTATTCTTTCAGCTGCATGGAGTGTCTTTCCAGTAGCGAGCTTTGTACCTATCCAAAGGGATAGATTTGTAATCCATAGAGATATGTACTTTAATTGTTTATTAATTAAGTTAAAAGGAAGATTTTCAACATGACCATTGCAGATTGATAACTGAATGATTGTTTTCACTTGCTTCCATCACATACCAAACCAGCACGACCTTAGATCCACAAAAGGTTCACAATTCAAAACAAATAGGGACCCATAAAATCCGGTTTTCCAAACATTGTTCTGGCAGCCCAGAATTTGGATAGGAGGTACCTCAAATAAATTGAAGGATGATTCATGGAAGCCAGTATTGGGGGTCCATATTTGTAGTTGGGATGTGTGTCCAATTCAAAACAAACAGAATTTGGTGGTCTACACGGTTGATCTGATGACCCAGAATTGGATTGGAAATAAGTCAATTTCTGCTGGATTGGGAGATTCAAACCTTTAATAATAAATAGTTCAAATAAGAAACCAGAAAAAAAAAAAAAGAATGATTCATGAAAGAAGGATTAAAATGCCAAAAAAAAAAAAGCAAAAAAGATCAACTTTCTGCTACATGATCTACTACATGTAACTAAATGAAAAATGATTGGATTCATACAATCTTGTCACCCAAAACATGTTTGGGCCGTCCCATCAGTATGAGTGCCATTAAGCAATATATGGTTGGATCTTTTATTCTTTTTGATGTTTTTTTGCTGAGACTTCTCACTATCTTGGCCTGCTGCTCTTCTTGTCTCTTGTGTTGTCATGGCTGGGGCCTGGGGTTAGTGGGGTGACAAATTGCAGCCTTAGCCCTATTTTCTTGGATTGTAGGGTCTATCTGCTGTTGTCCAGTGTATTCTCACTTTCTTTTTCTTTTTTTTTGACATCAAGAGATTCCATTTTGGCAGCAGCTACTTGGTGCTATCAACTTCTACTGATCCAGTCCAACCCCATGACATCATGGAACTTGACAGGATTTCTTTTTCATGGGCCCCACCATCCCTTTAAAAAGGTGTTCCAATTTGTTAGTCCATACGACCACACTACCTCTGGTGGTGAGATCTCCACAGACCACCATGAGTACATTGATCTTTGTGCCAATTGATTTGTTTATTGGTTTTCCGAGGCTGGCAACGTATGGACTTGGTATGGGATTTAATTGCCATCTTTGCACACTCACTTTCTGAATGTAGATGGCATGGGTTAGCTCAAAAGACAACTTTCATATGCATTCCCAGCTGTTCCATTTTGCCTGTTGTAATCAACTGATGACAATGTATTATATGGCTTGGATCATCTGTTGACTGGGCCATAGCCCACCTAGTAAAAGACTAAGAGGTATTAGTTACCATGTACTTTATTCTAGGGTAAGTTCGACAGGACCATTCAGGAGTACTCGTGGGTCAGGTTGGACCATGTCCAGGATGTATTGTGCTGGATAGGTGGACACTACTCATATATAATTATCTGGCCTAGTAGTTAATTGAGATTTCTCTAGACCTATCTATGGTTAGAGGCCCAATCAACCCCATCGTTTGGTAGCAAGTCCCAGTATGTTTATATTAGAGCCTGAATATTAGGCCCAATAACTAAACAGCTTGTTCGTCTTACACGAGCTTTGGCCTCGCCCATGAACACCATTAGAGACCAACTTGTTTATTGAATGGTTCCCATCATTTTTAGTGGGGTGGTTCGGCCTTGTGGGGCCCACTAATTGAATGGAGTAGGAAAGCACTTCAATGCTCCTGCAGTGCATGACTTATCTTTCTGAGCATGATAAGCCAAATCTAAAAGGTGGGATAGGAGGATAGAGGTGAATAGGCACTGCCATGGAGTCCGGACTCTTTTACATGTCAGTGGTGACAACGAGAGAGAGAAAGAGAGAGACCCATAACTCCATAAGCTTGTGGTGGTGTCGTTTGTGTTTGCAGTTTTTGCTACTGTAGGAGAAAGAGACCCATCAATGTTGACACTCAGCTTTTAACCTATAAATATATGTGGGAAATAGGGAAAAGGAATGGGATTTTGTCTCACACTCACCTGCACCAATGTCGATCCCAACCACTTCTATTTCGTTTTCAAATTGTCCTTGTTGCATGCATCACATGCATGCTGATGATGCTCTTAGGACGATAGAAATTAATATTCACACACCAACTGCCACCACCTATCGCTTCAATTATCACTACTCAAACACTCATAAAGTAATCTTGATGTATAGTATCACTGTATCAGTAATGTAGATGTGTCTGAAAAGCTAAAATATTATCCAATAATTTATAGTTCGTGTTCTATTTGAAATCATTTAGGTTTACATTTCTAACTCAATTATCAAATCGATTGGGTCTACATAGAGTGCATTGTTGTTACTTGACCGGTCAATCTGACAACCCAAGCCTGACCCAATTGACTACTGCACTAAGAAGGGATCAAGTTGGTTGTTTGAACTTCTAGGTTGGGTTTGGGATGACACTTCTAGTACATTAAAATAGGTTGGATTAGGGTTTATAGTTTACATATTACCTGCTGTTCTCAATCCAACCCAAATCTGAACCAACCCGAGCCATTGTTTGCTGACATTAAAATAGGTTCGATTAGGGTTTATCCATTGGGCCCAGCTAGTTGCACTATCAATTTGATGAGTTGTTTAATTGGTCGTATAATGATCATCACTCTGAATCAAATACGAGCTGAACTTTGAAGGCCTCAAAGTGTCAAAGTGTCAGAATGCATGTCTTCAAATTTGGAACTTTTCTAAGATGGTTTTACCAGCAAGGTTTTACAAAGAAAGAAATTATTGATATTGCATGATTAAAAAAAAAACATATGTAAATATGTACAGTAAAAAAAATTTAGAATAATTTTCCCTAGTTTTTTCTATTTTTATTGTGGTATTGTCGTAACTTGATCATAATTCTTTTAAGAAAATATGAAAATAAGATCAAGAAATAATTTTTTAGATAAATATCGCAATAGTCTCACAATTCCGCTGGTAATTAGAGAATGGTTGAAAACACTATTAAATTAGAAACAGATGAGGAACTAAGAAATTTGTTTCTTTTTTTTTTTTTTCTTGTAAAAGGAAATTCATCGAACAACCAACAAGCCACAAAAACAAAGAATCCCCCTTCCCCTTAGCCAATCATATCCCTATCTCAAGAAAAGCTTTAGTTGAAGGAGTAGCTCATTTTTTCCCAACAAATGGGCAACTTCATTCAATGACCTAAGGATAAATTTAAAGCCGACATACTCAATATTAGAAGCTAGGGAGTTAATGTCCAAAACAATTGAGTTTATAGTTCAGTCATATGCCTCATTAATATCTTGAACCACCGCTCTGACATTCGAAAAAAATGCAAGCGCGGCAAAAGCCTCTTTCTTTCACTTTTATCAAAGATCACCCTCGCTTCGGCCTCCTTGAAAGAGAAGGCCTTTGTTCGGTTCTCCAATAACTTCAGTACCCACAATATTTTATCGTAAGTTAAAAGTGAAACCAAAGATTGTCATCTGTTGTCCTAAATGCAACGTCTGAGAAAGAAAAACATAAAACTTCTTATTACAACAGAAGGTTTTCCCTGGTTTTTAGGGTTGGCGACCATGGACCCCTAACACTTTATTTTAGATTTTTATAGATCGGTCATATTTATAGATTGCTCTGCAACAGATTCTAGTTTGAAAGTAGCGTTAGACTTTACACATAATATTTCAAGCTATTAATATGAGGGGCTCATGTCCTGATCCTAGTAAATCAATAATCTGGATATTAAAATTATGAAAGCTTGTTGAGGCCAACGTCCACCCTCGCTCTTGAGCGGTCATAATAGTAGTCAAGTCATCGCCCTCACCAGTAAATCGGGTGTTCGAGTCACGGGACACGCGTTTTGCGAGTTTGTAGCAGGAGTCGTGTCGTGTTGGATGTGCCCTCACTCCTGAGCGGTCATAATCGTGGACAAAATAAATTTGAACTAAAATAATGTAGATTGTTTCCTTTTCTGTCCATGAGGATCCCAATAGAGTGCCTTCGACTTCCAATAGACTATGAACTATAGATCAGATTCATTCTCAACAAGTCCTACCAATTCATATCATAGTTATTTATTTAATATCGTTTTGGTCGAAATTTTTCATTTCAATCAAGTGATCGAAACGAAATTTCAGTTAAAACTTTTCGCTTTGAATTTCAGTCGATTAAACTGAAATCCAAGATTTCAGCTGGACTGTGATTTTTCAACCAAAATGGCATTTTATAGAATTGATTTTTTTACGGAACTGTGATAAAATATAGGACTGGTGCCAATAGTGCATCAGAACGAAAGGACTCATCCAACCAGATTCACTAACTAATACCAATATAATACAAAACGAAATGTCTTTTCTTATCATATGGATATCACTTCAAAGTATTGTGACCCATAGAAAACTACCCATGATTTGTTTGATATGACCCAAATCATAGATCTTGGAGTGGGATAGCAAATCTTGTAACCCTGATCCTCCACATCATCATCATCAACAACAACTTGGCCTCACCCTCTGTATAATGGGTAGTTGGCTTCAGCCTCTGTAATTTGGGTCTGCTCAGTGAATTCTACTACATTACTAGAATGATGTGTCAGTGTCACACTGTCACCTGTAATCTCCTCTGCACTTAACGCTGCAATGAAATCCTGAAATTTCATAGGGACCGGCCTGTAATGAAGTCCAAACAAAATTGGGTCCATTGACAAAGTGATCTTCAATATATGTAAGGACGTTGCACATGGCCCGGGCTCAAGCTAGTCCAAGCCTAGCAGATCTGGTTATTAGTTCACAAGTGTGAAAGTTGGAAGTTTCATTGTATATATGAATGCAAATTGGGTAGTCTGGGTTGGATATTGGCTCCTTTCAAGCCCAACCTGATTTTTAAGTATCCAAATCCAAGCCCAAAGCCTACCTGCATGAAACCCAAACATAACGACACCCCACCCTAGTGTTAGTCAGGTCAAGTTGGTTTATTTGATCAGGTCAGGTAATCAAAAGTTTTGGCTTGGTTTGCTTCTCAAAGGGCATAAAACCTGGAAATACCGACCTGAATTGAATGTAGGCCAATCCAAACCTGAAGCTTACCCGAATGAAACCCAAACATGTCTGAACCCAGCCAAAACAGAAAACTCTCTACCCTAGTGCAAGCCAGGTCAATTTGGATTCACTTGCAATGGGTTGGTACCCAAAATTCTGGGTTTGGTTTGCTTTTCAAAGGGCATAAAATTTGAAAAATGCATATATCTCATATATATGTGTATTTTAATATGCATTATACAATAAATATACATACGTTTACAGATAAGTTGGGTACTCTGGTCGAATTCAGGTACTAAAGCCCAAACCTAAAGCTGGCCCAAATCCCATTTGGGTTTCAAAATCCAGACCCTGGCCATAACAGTACCTGAACAAGCCCAGCCCAAATTTTGCCTTTGGCCAGGTTGGGTCATCTAATTTTAGGTTCATCCTTGACCAAGTTGCACCCCTGGCTCAAAGCCAGACTAGTGTAATTATACAAAAGCTGCACCCTTTTATCAATGGAAAATTAAATGCCTATTCAAATATTATGACCCATGAAGTGACTAAAAGACCCTGCCTGCATCTGTGCAGATTTCTCAAAAAGCCATTATAATCTTTTATTCCTCTAAAAGTTGAAATCATGAACTGTGGCCTCTGAAAGTTTTTGGGTCTAGCCCATAGTGCACCTAAACCTGAGCTCGAATTAGTCTACCCACTAGGGTCCAGGTTACACAGATAATTTAAATTAAAGGTAAAAAACCCAGACCCAATTAAAGGGCCTGGGCCCATGCTCAAGTCAAGGCCAGAATATTGATACATTGATATCATATACTTAACAGACAATTAAAATTTATAATATATGGTCGTGGAATCATGTATTCGGGCCCTCGATATGAAATGAATTGACCCATACACTGACCCATGTTACAAAAAGGTCCAGCTATGGACCCATATCCGGTATTTTCAATTCGTGTTCTTGGGATGTTTGCACCCACTTTCCTCCCTAGTAAAATGTAGTGAGATTCACATAAACCAAAATGTAAAAAAGAGTAAAAAAAAAAAAAAAAAATGTATAATTGCATGGAAGGGTGAAATGTGGTATAGAAACATCAATAGTTATCTCATTAGGATATTAACATGCCTGGCTGTATAGTTTGTGTGACTGGAACAATGAGAAATTCTCATAGGATATGGCTTTATAGTCATTAGGATATGACTGTAACTTGATTTCCTCATATGTTTTTACTTGATGCCAGGGGTTTGGGGTTTGTCTTTCCTTTCTGGCTTGTTTCCAGGCTGTAGGAATTTTTAGTTCTTTATTCTTTTGCTTGTTGACCGGGCTGTAAGACCATTATTGCTTGTTGCTCGGGCTGTGGGCTCAGCTAATTAGCTTTGGGATCCAAGCTAAAGCTATATACTGTTCAGCTAGACTTGGCTTGAGAAATGGTCTCACAGCTGATTCAAGCCTGACTCGTTAATGGGCTCGGGCTGTGATATTTAAAATACTCAATTGGTTAATGAACTCGTTAATCGGAATCAATCCAATACTTAAAATTGCACCATAAGTAACTTAAATCTTTTTAAATTTGTCCCTCAACAAGAACTTTAATGACAATAAATTGGCGAGTACCACTAGCTAGGGCTTTATTCTGTGGAGCCCTAGAGACAGGTGTTCTTTGATGCGTCATTAGAGGTGTGGATGGGTAAGAAAACTTTGAGTTTGGAGTGGTGGTTATTGGGTGCATGCAAGATCACTTGATAGTTCCAAGGTTTTTTCTCCAAGTGAAGCCGAGGCAAGGATTATCTATGAGTGTTGAAGGAAACTTATTTGCGGGGATTCCATAAGATCCACTTTTTGTTCGATGGCCTCCACATAGTTCGGGCCATTAATGGGTTGTCAGATTGATCTATCCATCCTATTTTGCTGGACATCAAATGTTTGAGCACGGAGTTAGAAGATATATCCTTTCTTAGGCCTCTTAACAGTTTTACTCATAAACTAGCCAAGAACTCTTATGGGTTAGGTAACTTTATGAGATTGGAAGGGAGTTTGGCTTATTTGTAAATTATGTAGGTTCAGTTTGGCATCTCTATTTTCTGCCTTTTATTGCCTTAAAATCTTATTCAATCCGGTTTTAAAATGTTTGATAGTTGCTTTTATGTTGTCCATTTCAAACGGTCTTAAGACATGATATGTCTGTTTCAGCCCCTTTAGCACAAGGGGCAGAATCCAATATGAAAAATGCGTCTGAAGCAGAAAAACCTTGGGATGAACAATGAATCTGACGTGAACTAGGGTAGTTCGGTTTTTCTTTTCTTTTTTCAATTATAGCCCCCAAAATCAAGATCCTGACCGTTGACTAGATTCAAAAGGTCAAACACATGCATCTAAATTTCAGCCGTTGGATGATCTTAAATGATTAGATATTTGTAAAAAAAGAACCGAGACACTTAGATCTACATTTTTGACATCGATCTGTGTGGCCCAAAAGAAAGATCAGAACCGTTAATCTTCTTCAAAGCACTAAACATGGTTATGATGTCAAGTCTCACTGTAGAAAAACTCTCAACCGTCGATGTGCCGCCCATCACTTGACTGGGTTTGGACTTGGATTCATACCGTCCGTTTTTGTTTTTGTTTTTTTTTTCATTTTCTTCCAATTGTGGGACCCTCTAATATAATATGAGCGGTACAAATGCTTAAGATGACTAAGAACGACAACCACACTAAATATCAACCATTGATCATCCACCAATCTCCAGATATTTGCACCAACAACGTGAACCATCACTCCACAAAAAATGAAAAATTAGAACGAATTACCTCTCTTAATTCGTGTGTTCCTAATCCATTCATCCGTTCTAATTTCCTATTTTTGGAACGGATAAACGGATTAGGAACGGTTTAGGGACGGATGAACGGATTAGGAACACACGAATTAGGAATGGTAATCCGTTCTAATTTTTCATTTTTGGTGTAGTGCATTTTATGTTAATTTCTAGACTTTGTAGGATCCTATATCAAGATCTGAACGGTTGATTGTTTTAAGAATGAAACAAATGGTCATGTGGTCACGTATCAGCCAATGCTTCACTGCATGTACCAATAAATTTATAGAAAAGAATTCGACTGTTGAATTAAAAGAGTATGTTTCAATCAGTTTTTTAAGTATTGCCAATTACCAAATGGCCTAATTCTTCAATGAGGGCCATTTGAAATAGATCTATTTCATGCATATCTGTATCATACGGATAAGAGTTGCCGAGCAAGTGCATAGTTTCTTTGGTTTTATTTTGGTCTTTGTTGCAACTTTGTTGTTTCCTTTTTCTTCTAATGAAATCCTCTTTCCACGCAAAAAAAGATTTTCTCATTCAAGCCTTCAGTATGGCCAACCCCTAACATGCTCACGCCTGACATGGCCATACTACAGACCTTAACTTCTTTTACCAAGGAAACCCAAAGTCAGGGTTGGAGCACCCCTTGTGCCAACCTCAAACCCTTCTCTGAACAGCTTTCTTTCTTCAGTAAAAGAAAATTTTAATACTCAAAACCCACAACAATTTTATCAGTCCAAAGAAGATCATCAGAATAACTAATTAAGCCCACTTTGGCTAGATATTGGGCAGACCCTTCTCTTAACAGTTGGGCAAAGTTTCTTCATGAGCATATCATGGATTAGGACACGGCTTAGGGCACACTCTCTGATCAATTAGGGCACAGTTTCAGGGTGTCAACTAAGAGCCAAAGTACAGATATGACGCAACACTCTAATCAATTAGGGCACAGCTTCTTGAGCATATCTTTGGATTATATTCCTTTGCAATATTCCCTTCTTTACAGAAAGAGTGAAAGACTCACCTCCCTATGCATGAAATCACATGCAATCCCATCCCAAATCTACCTTCTTTGGCCTTCTTTCACGTGTAACGTAACTACTACAATAATAGCATTGTCCTATCATTTTACCATATGCACTGAACAATAAGTAAAAATAAACTTACTCTAATATACCATCATAATGTTGTTTCTATTTCTTTGATCTTGACACCCCACAAAATCATCTGTGACCTGTCCCACATTACATTGTAGCAAGTTTCTATAATCACTTATGGTAAAGCTAGAAGGATCATTAAAAAAGGACTCTTAATTCCATTGTTCTTATATTTTACACTGATGAGGTTTGTGAAGATAATACAGCCCAAAGATGGATACATGAAGGTCACCATGTTAAGCATGGATTGAACGCCATTTAGCGCGAATAGAGAATATTAAGAAGGCTGGATATCTCATGATGACAATGAGTTTGTGTTCAATTAGGATGAGAAGTTTGTTTTAGATTAAAATTATAATAGATTGGATTATCATGTGACTAGGATTATATATATTAGAGTTATTACGTAGTTAGTTTTCTTAAGAATCCAAGTTTAAGTCAATGTTTTATTGTACTTCATAAATAGTCATTGGTGGATAGTTTAAGCCATATGTTATGAGACATATGTACTGATTGTAAGAGAAGTGGACTCTATCTGAGGGGTGAGGGGGAGTATTAAAAATTATTTTTGCCCCCTCTTCTAACGCTTTGAAATTTTGGTATAAATAGTTAATTAAGAAAATTTAGTATGATATTAGAGCCTATAGCCAAAAGTGTGCTTATTGAATTCCGCCTAAGAGGAAGTGTTAGAGAAGCGTGCTCCACTGAAGGGGTACTTTACTAGCCACCTAGTAAGGAGATTTACCAGCCAGCTAGGAAGCTTCCCTTTGTTCTTCACTGAAATCCGGCTGGAGGGGTACTGTGATGCCTCGACTGTTCTTATCCTGACGGGCTCCACAAGGTCACATCGAACGTCCCCCTCATGAGCTTCATTGCGATCGGACTGTTGGACAAAGGATTTTATGATGATTGTTTTATAGAACAATGCGAGGATGCAATGGATTACAGACCTGCTGTAGCACCTCTGGGAAAGCTTAGTTGAAGTGATAAACAAAATGTACACTTGTGTAGGTTGAAATCATATATAGCACGTTAGTTGAATTGGATGAACTTCTGGGATGTCTAAACAGTCCCTTTCCATCAAAGGGGGCTAAAAGTGACAGCAAAAAAGGGCTAAAAGTTGATCATTAAAGGTGAAAACACACACAGGCATAAAATAATCTTATCTTTGATGGGAGATGATTACCCGCCCATAATAGGAAATTGAACCTTGAGATAGTCATGGTTACATTTGCATCTCCACCCTTCACTCCTCACTTGGATAAACCAGTAGGCAAAGGGATGGACGAAAATGGAATTGAAATCCAAGATTAGTTATGTTATATAACAGATAATTTAGTTCAGATTGCACACTTGCAATTTTTAACATGTTAGTTCATCAACGCCATCAAAACCTTATCCTATCAATCTCTCAGTTCCTCTACTTGACAGTTGTGGACCTTCATGGTCATTCAAAAGGTTTATCATCCCCTCTACCGCCAGACAGTTGGTGCGTGTCTTGTTTTTAAAGACGACTTGATGGCACTTGGCAACCTTTGAGGGCAATCCGGCCCACCGGAGGGCTGTGGACCCCAGTGGCTCACACATGAAATGTCCAAAACTTCCTGTTGAATAAAATTATAGTCTTCTCATCTCACCATTGCCAGTACAGAAGTGCCCCCTGTAGGGTCATGTTTGTAATTTGAAGGACCTGAGGGTTACACCCTCCTCCCCTTTATTTATATCCAACAGGCACACATGCCATTCCATATGGTGTGTTAATACTTCTTGTTCATGTGATATCTTTCCCTAGTTGTTCCCATCTCTTTGACTTGGCCATACTTCATCAACCTCTCTTCAGCTATGGAGGAAGATCATGTCCATGAAAACAGAAATGATCCTAGCCAAGAATTGGAGAGACCTGAGCCAGTGAGGTCTAGGTGGACCCCAAAACCAGAACAGATAATGATCATGGAGTCCATCTTCAACACTGGACTTGTCAACCCATCCAAAGATGAGACTGTGAGGATAAGAAAGCAGCTTGAGAAATTCGGCTCAGTAGCAGATGCCAATGTGTTCTACTGGTTTCAAAATCGACGATCACGATCGCGTCGCAGGCAACGTCAAATTAAGGCCTTGATGGCCAACAACCCACAAATTCAAAGTGGGGTCAGTGCAACTAGTGCAATTCCATATGAGCACACTTCACCTCTCTCTGTTGGATCCTTTGCTTCTTCTTCTTCTTCACCTTGGGTCATGGCACCTTCTTCCTGCGAGGCTTTTGACAATAATGGCAGCAACAAACACTTTTCAATCTCCCAGCAAATGGGTTCGCAAGAAATGGAGCAAATGCCAATGGTTTCTTCTATCATATTGCCTTCTAATAATGCCAATTTACATTACCAATCTGGTTAGTGCATGTGGGCTAATATATGTATTCCACTTAATTTTGGTTTCTCTAAGTACAATCAGATCTTTTTCTATGATAACATATATGGGCAGTTGTGTTTTAGTTTAAGTAAACGTTTTTTTCTCAAACACACATGTTTTCATTCACCTTGATTTTGTTATTTAAAACTCTTTTTTCGAAAGATGTTGTTTGAGCATTCTTCTTTTTTTTTTATTCATCTTTTTTTTTTCTTGGTGTTTATATTCTCCTTTAATGGGCCTGTGGTTACATATATCTTCCTCAGGTTAGCAGTTCAAGTGGAACTTCCATTTCTTTCTGATTTTCGATTCTGTTAGTGCAAATTTGATGTTATCTTCCAATATCCACATCTTAAAATCTATTGCTGCTTTCGACGTTTATTTATTTATTTTTACCAAATTTGGTTTTGTGGGTTATAAAGATCTGCATTGGTACTAATGGGCTTTGATGGAAACTTGATTATTTTTCAAGATTGAGAAACTACAAGTTCAATCAAGCTTGATATTTTCTAATCATTGGCTTTGGTGGAAGTAACATTTATTTCTGTACTTGCCACATATGAATATATATGATTCTGTCAATTTTATCATTACTCATTACAGTCCTTTTGCCTTTCTTTTTTAGATTGTTTCTTCTTGAATTTCTTAATAAACAAGTATTAGCAAAATCTTAATTTAGTTTCCATAGAGAGAGTTGGATGATGATAACCATAAATATCACATGTTGACAGGACTTATGACTGTGTTCATCAATGGAGTTCCTTCAGAGGTACCTAGAGGAGCACTAGACATGAAAGCTATGTTTGGTCAAGATGTAATGCTGGTGCACTCCTCTGGAGAGCCTGTTCCTGTCAATGAAGTTGGGATTTCATTGCAAAGCTTACAGCCAGGAGAACACTATTTCTTGGTAAGCTTGGTGTTTCTTCTAATTAGGTTATTAGTTTCATTTCAAAATAGTACACTGACCCAACTCAACTTGAAAATGAAATTCACCAATTCAGCTCAAAGAGTCGAATCAGTCTTGACAAAGTCGAATTGAGCTGTAACAGTACCAATTTTTTACAGAGTCAGTGAAAATTTGATTAATGATCAAGGAAGGCAACTTGGCGCGCAGAGTAGACTTTTTATCCAAAAATAAATAAAAATGGAAGTTTCTATAGGGCGATTGAAGTCTCTTTAGCCAAATTTGGCTTCTTCAAGTTTCTAGACAGTGTGATTAGTTCTAGTCATAATTTTGAAAAGGAGTTTAAAATTTAAATGCTGTTTCTACCAAAACAAAAAAACTTACTTATTTTTGTATACAATTTGGCCTTTAGACTCAAACAAAAGAAATCTAATCCAATTAGAAAAAATCGAAAATTGAAATTATCTTTATTTTATTGTTGTAAGCTGAATTAGATGTAAATAAAATAACAAAGCAAAAGATAAAGGTGGCGAAAATGGAGTTTCGATCACCTTCTAAATTTCAAGCTAAACACAAAGAAAATCAATGTGAGTCAATGACTCAGTTTTCAGCCGAGTTTTGAAACAAGTGTTCTAGTTCAATATATCACATAGTAATTTATCAATGTTAAGTTATCAAACGGTTGGTATTGTGGGTCCATGTTTAGATGTCCCTCTCCCCAGAATCTCGACTGCAGAAGATTCTAACCAAAACAGAAAAGGAGAAGGCCATAGATAGAGATGAAAGGGATAGTGTCTTCCACTGAAGATGTGGCACAGTCCGGCTTGAGTCATATCTCTATCTCCCACACACACACAGAGACAATATTGTTATTAAAAATATATTTTCTACATATGAACAGTTCATGAAAAATGTCACATCTGCTTGCATTTCATCACTGTTTTGCAGGTTACAGGAGCCAATTATTAAGTTTGAAAATGCCCCAAGATGCACTGACAACAAGTGATCAATTCCTCTACATGCGTCCAATAAATGAGAGCTTGCTTTCTACTTTGAATTTTGAATACATCTTTCTTCTGTTTCTAAGACGTTAATAATCTCATTTTGTCACATACCATCATATTCACACACCCATCTCTGTACTTCTTGTCTTTGATCTAGTGAGTGAAATGAGTGAAACACATAATAAGCTTTTGCATACAGTTTGTAAAGACATGGCAATTTAGTTCCTACTTCATAGTAAATATAAATTACCAATGCATGAATCCAAATCATGGTTTTTTTTTTTTTTTTTTAACTTCTTGGAAATGAAGAAGACCCATTTTTCTCTATTATGTCTCTGGAGTCTTCCATGGAATTGATGAGGAAAAAAGAAAGCCATGGATCAATCAATAGCTTGATTCTGATTCGAGGGATTTTGGGTATTTGTCACTGAAATCGATGGTGAGATTCGCTGCTTGGCTTTTGCACCGTTCATCCATCCAATACAGAGGGGACGGACAAGAGGCTGCTTTTGTTTTTATTTCTACTGTGGAGTGGAGTGCACAAGTATTGAGAGAGTGATCATGTGGGGTGAGGTGGAATGAATATAGGAATTCGTATACTACACTAGTACTAGTACATACACGTGCATTTTTCATGCTTTTAGATGCGATTTGCTAAGCACTGCTCCTTATCATGAATCGTTTTGGGTTGAGTTGGAATCGCCTCGAGTCAATTCAATTCATGTGCCCCACAAAACAATCAGGTCATCATTCATTTGATTCTTGTTTGAAAACATCCACAAAATGCAGAAATCGCTCCACCTGGTCCACCACATCAAGTTTCAAACGAGTCACACCACTCTCTGGAGCATTCTAATTGAGTGGCTCCCGACTTTAATAGGTGGTCTTTGAAAGGTGTTTATATTTTTCACACACCCTTTGATATTTTGATTCAGTACATATAGTACAACCGGATACATAAGTTTGAATTCAAAATATAATTCATGCTTAGCCAAACTGATAAGATTGAACTGTGCTTAGCAGATGAGATAAGAGTGATCTTTATCTCTATAGATAAACAAATCTTATCTATGTGGATAAGTGGGTCCAGGTATGTTATCAGTCTTTACTGTAGAGTTTCGGCCGGATTCATCCATAGGGCTTTCCCTCATGTGTTGTGGTTCATATTTTAAGGACGTAAGAATATAAGCTAGTTATACATTGAGGCATCTCCCATTCTACATGAACAATAAGATCAAACTCAAACCCTTCCTTCATTGTTGCTCTGTTTGTCAAGGATGGATGACAGTGATGACGACTACATCGACAATATGACAGTGATCTATTAAGCACCAATGAATTAATTATAGCTAATTCAATTTTAATTAATTTATAGGCATAGTAATCCAAAATGAGTAGAAATAGGCACAGATTATGTCCTTGTCGGGAGCCACCACTTCCCTGAGTGAGTGAATCTCCACTGCGTTTGGATTAGATTGAAGAGAGGTAAGAGAATACCATTTTAAAAAAACTATTCCGTACAATTACTCAAGCTAATATGCAGGATCAATCAGGTGAAATTCAATGGGCATAGAAATTCTATTGTTGCAGTCTGTTTCATATAAATGCTATAGATTGATCCAGGCATAGACATTATCTTTCCATTTAGATCTTCGTAAATTGATGGACAAGAAACTACATTTAAGCATAAATGAAGGTTCATGCATTTGGATAACCGGATCTACCCGGAAGTCTGTTGTATTTTTCTCTTCTAAATCTAACAACTTTGTTATATTTGTATTTGCTCAAGGTACATTTGTGTAACAAGAGGACCATCCAAAGGAGGAATATTATTCTGATTTTCAGTAATGTTTACTATTTTATTGTTTATTGCAACATTTAATCCATGTAAAAGGGAAAATACTGATTTTCCTCAATTGAGAGGATTCCGAATTCCTAAACAGCGTAGAAATGAAGGTGCCTCTTTCCCACCGTGAACACACCCCGGATCAAAACAGGGCTTAAGACATTAGTCAACATCCTCCGACTTTAATGATAAAGCTAGTATGACAAGAACAGCCCACATAAAATGTAGACAATTTGACACCAAATATTCCAGAGGTTATTTTGCAAATGACGTTCTTCCCTGGCAAGAAACCTGGACCACAAAACCATAGCCACATGTACAAACTTAAGGCACAAGGTTACTGAGCAAAACCATGGACCACAGGGAACATCCATTCAAATAAATATTCAGATGGCTTGTCTTTTCAGGCTCACCTAAACTCAACCAGTACAACCCTGAAATCCCTGAACATGCTAAATCTCTCTCAAGTCTCATCTGAAATATAGTTTTCCAAATTTTTTATGGCTAAATGTCAACAACCTGAAATTCTTGAAGCCAAGTGTTAGATGTCAAACATATACTGATTTTATGACAAAATCAAAGTTTTGATATTGGAATACTTTTGGGTATTTTATTAAAAATTGTTAGAGTTTTTTTAATGACATTAATGTTTTTACCGATCAAATGTAGCATAGTTTTGGGTTTACAATTTACATCCTCACATATGCATCAACAAGCATACAGTACATATGGGGGTATACGGACATCAATTAATCCTGCCAGAACTGTGTGGGGCCCATTTTGAATGGAGACAATTTCAGACATCCATCTTTGGTAATCAAATGGGCAGTTAGGAGATTGGGATTTTGTTTTGGGGTTTTTTGGGTATAAATTGATTATGAAATAAAAACACTAACCAACAGATTTCATGGTCCCCTGTGTGTGAACTTGAGTCTTGCGAAGTCAAACAAATTGCCTGTATTTTTTACCATTATAATCTCCCTTACATTTTACCCCCAACATCTCTTTCTTTCACTAAACTATTATATCTAAACTTCTCCAAACATAACCTGATTATTTAAGAATCAATTTCAATGCCAAAATAGCTTCTTTGTACCAGAAATTCACCATCTAAACCTATAAACCCTTCATGAGAATAAATGAAGTACAAAGAGGGGAACTTTTACCACAAACTGACTGCACACTGACCAATGTTGTCCAGCTCATGTGGCCCACCTAGAGAAATGGCGGTGAGAAGAAAAGGCCTCGTCATGAATAAAAATTAGGCAAAAAAATAATCTCCATCACATTATCTTAACCCTAGTTTAATAGCCTCAAAGTTTAATGGTTTTTTAACTAAAATATTTTATTTTAGATTCAATCCAATGGTGGTAAGTAAAGGTCAAATTAGTGTCTAATTGGAGGAAAAAAAATGTCACATATATATATATAGAGAGAGAGAGAAGCATCTGCTCTCTGTTTTGCTTAAGTGAAATTTTATGCAGAAAATCAATATGTATAACAAGATCGCAGCAAGGTGTTCTTTTAGTTGTGGGATTAGATAGAGACCGCATTGTGCTGTACTAATTGACAAGAACTCAAGGTTTACCTTCTATAGCCCAAATCAGAAGTCATCCATTAGGTTCCCTAGAACTCAGCTTCAACCAACATACGGACTAAATAAATTCATCTATGGTCAGATGAAAACACATATACACAAAGAATAGATAAATTAAAAAGAAAGAACAAATTTATACAAACTTCGTATGCTAAGAATAAAACACTGCGTAACCAAGGGCTGGACCTACTTACTCTGTCTTTAGCCTTGGAGAAATATCAAGTTTCAACCAAATAAAAATATATACAGAGCTTCCAAAACATAGACCAGATGAAATGGCTTTAAAAACAGGTAGATTTACCCAACTATTAATGGGGTATCTTCAATATGACATGGAACAAAAGAAAAATGAAAAGATCGCAAAAAGCAAAAAGGTAGATTTACCCAACAATAGGTGGAGTATATTAAATATGACATGGAGCAAAAAGATCAACTTGAGACAGAATACTGAAATCAGTGCTTCAATAGCTTCAATCAAATTAATGCCATATATTAGGATCTCACTAGAATCATCTCCTGACATCCGTTGAGCATGTGTTGTCAATTGTAGGAAATCGTGTGGCCCGCATGCCACGGGTCCCACGTCAGATCAAGTATGGCTGATGCCAACAGAGAATACAATCCCACTTAATATAAGACTTGATCTTGATCTGGTCCCACTAATAAGACTCCCAATAGGATTAGTGGATATGGGTGGCGAAGAAGTCTTTAGAAAGTTTGACTCTTTGGAACTTGTCTCTATAAGATAACGGAGCCATAGGGTTGGGTATTATTCCATCTCACAGGACAAACAAGAGGCAAAGAGATCCGCAGAGCTTCCCAATCGCTGGAACGCACATAGATCTTCGGCCGCGTGTCGAAGTCTCCGCATCCAAATCCATCAATTGGTATAAATCACCCCATCCATCAATTAGTATAAATCACCCCCCTAATTCGAAAATGATTATAACTTGTGGTTGGAAAGAAAAAACCTCCAGTGTACTCCATTCCTATACGTGGACAATTTTTCTATCACTAAAATGATAGAGAATTATGAGACCTTTCCTCACACAAAAGAAGTGCCATGTATAGATTTGCATATAGTTGGCATTCAAGGGACTAAGAAGTTCTCTAAAATGGTTGGCTGTAATTTAAAATTATATGACTAACATAAAATCTCGATCTTGAGACCACCTTTTCCGAGTGTTCTACTCAATTTGGTGTGCCCCCCAAACTAACATAAGAAAGAGACACTTGGTTAGCCACTTACCACATATCACATGGTCAAGAAGGTTTTAGTAACAACCATACCGTTGGGATTTTGGAATGTCAATGTTTTCTTGGATTTTTCCTTTCTCCTTTTACCTCTCTATTTTTCTGGATTGTTGTTTGTTGAGGTTGACAATGGGATGTGTTGAGAGAGAGAGAGAGAGAGAGAGAGAGAGAGGTTACAAGGAAAGAGATGTCAATTGAGTCATGGGGAGTCACTTTGGAGAAAAGATAACCGTTGGGAAAGAGAATTACTATGCAGAAAAATTTGCAAATGATGACTCACTCTCACTTGGCATGCTGTCTGCTGAGAGGCCAAAGAATAGCAAATAAGATGGTAAAGGTAGATAGTTTTAAAGAAAATACTCTGGTATAACTTAGTTAAGGTGTTCAGAGTTTTTCAGCCTAGTTACTGATATTCATTACTGATAATAATTTTACACAGAAACAAAAGGTAGTACCACTCCTAAAAAGGGTTTCAATTTACACAGCACCCCAAGATTCACTGTTTTGCCAACTATATTCGCAAACTGCTTGCAAGGAGAGACACGGGAAAATGCATCATAAAGTCGTGCTATAAAAACAAAACATAGTATCAGAAGAACGTTGAGGAGCATGGTTTATAGTTTCCAATGGTGAAACACGAAAAAGTAAGAAAGAAGAAGAAAGTAGGAAATGAAGTATTGATAAATAAGATGAGAATGAACATATATGATGGAAAAAACACTAGCAATTCAAAGATGAAGTTCGAATTCATACAAACTTGAGAACGGAAGTTCTTCAACAAGACGAGAAAAAAACCTGCCAAAACTCATAAGGATAGAGTTAGGGTTGAAAATTCAGATCAGCCACTGCCCACGAACCTTACCAGATTGTGAACATAATGAACTGAACTATATACCCTTTCTCTCTTGGGTTACCGAAAATGTGGTTGGTTCCAATCCCCGATGCATGATAGAAACCACAAATTCAGAACAAAGATTCGGACCATCCATTGGTGTAGGAGCTATAAACAACTTGTCCATTTTCTATCGTTCTCCTCTACTATTTACAGCATAAACTTCAAAACAATCATTAACCTCAGGCAGATTTCCCCAGCAGCTGGAGAGAAAGCTCAAACAAGTGATTTTGAACCTTCTCTAAACCAGAGGCTTAAGCTTCCATATTAGAGCCAGAAGCTAAAAGCTGCTCCCGCTATTTGCTTTACACAACAGAAATGGAAGCTAGATGGGGCTATGGAATAGAAGTCCTTTGATCTCTTACGTGCTTTCTTGAAAAGTCTGAGACCGGGACAATGCTGCAGGATTTGCTAGCAAGACCTGTTCAGCATCTGACGATTGACTCTTGTCTTCCGTCTTGGGCTGGAAAGCTTTGAAGATACCTCCTTTGGTTATGGGCTCGTTCTCATCAGGCTTAATGCCAAGTGTGGCCCATATAGAACTCTTTGCAGCCTCATCTGGGTCGTCAATTCTCAGCGTCTTGGGAACCCAAAGACTCTTCTCTGTTTTCTCTTCTGCCTGAGAACTTGCATCTCTTGAGTGCTTACCTAAGGTTGGAGAGCCATTGCCTGAACAGCCACTATTGCTAGTAGAGGATGTTGGTGAAGGGACAGCATTGGATGTCAACCATGGTACATTCCATGCTCCAGGAGCCCATCCTGGCATGCAGCCCCAATAGGAGGCAGGCACAAATGGGAAAGGAATACTTGGTGTACAGAAGGCAGGGGCAGCCACCATCGGTGGTGAGTTCCACTGGACTGGATGATTAGGATTTCCATTCTCTGGTCCATGAGATAGTTCAGAGGAGCACCGGCCTGCTGCCATGGCAGCAATGTTGTTCCACGCTGGATTCCAAGGGTAAGCCCAAGGAGGCCCAGGATAACATGGCATATGATGCGCAGGAGGAAGCCCATTGCAGCATGAAGCTGGAACACTTCCTTGCTCCATACGAGCTGCACTTTCAGGCAATTCATTTTCAATTGTGGTAGAGGCAGTCAAAGAAGACCCACATGAAGGTTCCTCTACAGTTTCAGAAATCTCAACATTTCTCTTCTGGTCCCCAAGATTCAGCACGTTTGCCATGGACTCACAGAGGGGTGCATCTGGTCCGAACTTTAGGACAGTCCCATTCCCCTTCAGAGGGTGAGTAGCAGCCGGGATTCCACATGAGAGAACCTGGTGATGGGCAGAATCAGCGTTCTCAATCCGAGAAGCAGGCATCCCATCAGAGGACATCATTATGTGACGATAGTGTGAGGCTGAGTGTTTATTTTTTCTCCGGCCTGCACCCACAGGGACATTCCTCATAGTACCCCCAGCAGTCCAGTATCTCTGACAGTTCTTGCAGAAGTGCCGAGGCTGGTTAACGTTGTAATTGTTGTAGTAACAGAACTTGGTGTCTAAACTATTGCATCGAGGGCATGGGAGGACCTTGGTCGGCTTCTTGAGAACCTTTTCTTGGCCACCACCATCATCGGTTTCTGCCTCCTCTTCCTCTGTCTTGGGATCTGTTGCTGCCTTGGTTTTCTCTGGTGTTTCAACTTCCTTGTCTTCCTTCATAGCAGATGAGCAATCAGGCTCAGCTGGCTCTTCTGAAGGACCTGGCATCGGATCTTCAACATCTTCATGAGTTGTTTCACAACAAGCATCCTGAAATTAGAATTAAAACCATAAGATTCACCCAAAAGATACGATAAAAAGAAAATGAGCATGCATCAAGTCCTCCAATGTACAGGAAATTGCAAGAGGCTAAGGGTCCAGCAGTTATTTTGATACAGTACAAAAAATGAAAACCACAACAGGTGGGGTACTTATTTTTCTGCATTATAGAGCCCAAATAATTATCTGTGCCAGTAGCTGTGGTCTCTCCAGAAGAGAATGATAAACAGTATTACCACCGGTTTGGAAGAACAGTGAATTGAAGTAAAGTGAGGTGGAGCATCAAATTAATAGAGAATAAAATATAAGGGGTTATGATGGTATTATATTTTTAGTGGCTTGATATGTAATCTTTTTGACTTTTGTGTAAAAGAGGATTTTTTTTTGTCATTTAGTGGAGAAAAGAGGTTGCTTTTTGACCTTTTTTGAAAAAAAATAAGGAATTTTGAATTTGTGTAGTTTTAATATGATAGGTGGTCTTTTCGTGTCTGGAGGCTTTACCTCACCTCAATTCATTTCACGACCTATCCAAACATGAGAAATCTGTATCTTCTTTCTCGCTCTGCCCCCAAGTAGAAAAAGTTGGATAACCATCCATTCAGCCATCAATTCGGTCAAATATTCAAACCCAATCTCAAATTGGGAAGCTATCTGAATTATGTTCTCATTTTCGGCTATCCTGGGTTAAATCATCGGATAGGACCAATTAACCTATGAATAATTTAAAAAAGATTTATAAAAGTTGAGCTTTTCATGATCATTCTAAAGTTGATATCATTCAAATAGAAAAAAAAAAAGAAAAAAAGAACATAATAAAAACCAACTAACAAACATACCAATAATCCTTTTGAAATAATTAAAGAAAATATGAAAGATTTAACTTTTTTTAATTTCCATTCTAAAGGTGATATCCCCCCAAATAATAATAATAATAATAATAATGTTCAAAAGCGAGCTAAAGAACCTTTTTTTTCTCCGAAAGAATGACTGTATTTTATATAAAGAACATAATTATCCTATAAATAGTTTAGAATTTTTGAAACATGAACTATTTTAATGTTCATTCTCCTTACAACCACCAAGCTAATCTATTGATCCAAAATAACAGAAATTACCTCAATAGGTCCATAAATTACAAACTTCAGACCACAAAGGGGCCTATTTGAATTATCGGTTTTGAATACATAGGAATTCATAATAAACTGGGTTATCCCAAAAAAAAGTACTAAAGAAGCGAGTAGTGAAGGCTACAAGAAGGAGATTTAGATAGGACCCTCATTATCCTAGGATTTTACTTATAAGGGGGTGATGACTGGATGATCATTTCCTACCAAAAGAAAGGCTATGTGACAGCCATTTGTGGATCTTTTCACCATTGCTCGCTCCAATTTTATCCCCTTTGATTGTAAGGGAATATCAACACCGACCCAAAAAGAAGTCTCTACTATTCTATCCTTATTAAAATGCAATCACAAAAACAAATACACCAGGGTTTAGGGTTTATCCCCACAATTCTGGAGTCTCTTCCTAAATATAACAAATCCAATTCAGAATAAGAGCAAGTTTCAAGAATTTAGGGTTCTGATTCCATGGAAGCTTACAGAAATGAATTACTCATGCTTCTGAATAACCCCACAAACACAAAATAACATCAACAATACTAATCAATTTCAAAATTTTAGGCTTCCAAGTAACTAACAAAAGAAGAACTTTTTGAATGATGAAAGCACAGAAAGAAAAGATTTTTTTAGGCTTAAATAACAAACAAAACCAAATTTCAAGATGATAAAGAGAAAACCCTAATCCCGTATAAGATTAAAGGAAGAAACCCCAAATAATTCAAAAGAAACGACAAAATCTCTCTTTTTTTCCCCTAAAACTAAGAAAACAATAAACAAAACTCCTAAAAACCAACACAATCCAAAACAGAAACCCTAGCATGCTTATTTCATCCAGAAAACTTCACCAGATAAGATAGAAACAGAAAGACGACCAGAAAAACACTCCAAAAACAGAAAAAATTAGAAGAAATCAAGAGAAGATTTTCATTTCTTCATCAACATCAACAAATTCGAGTGCAAGGGAATCAAAGAACACACCTTTTCATCATCGGTCTCCACGACTATAACCGGATCGGACTTCCCTCCTCCTTCCGCCGCCGGCCGTCTCTCCGCCAACGGGATCGTCCTTCCGAAGAGCTTGATCGCCGGATCTCTGGCCTCAGACATTTCAGATTCTCCTCTTCACAACAACAGCAGAAGCTTTTCTGAAGATATCAAAGAAGAAGACCAAAAACATGGATAGAAGAAAGAGAAGATGAAGAAGAAGGAAAAAGGGCAAAGAAAGAGAGAGATAAGAGAGAGAGAGAGAGAGGGGAAAGAAACGAAAAGCGAAAAGCCCTTTTTCTGCAAAGGCATAAAGCGAGGGGGGATGGGTGACTGGCTGTTACCGGGAGTCGCCGGTTAGGGTTTTGGGGTGCCAGGTCAGCGTCCAGGTCAGCGATTGGGGCGATTCTCAGCCACGAGAATTCGTGGCTGAGGATTCGAAGAGAGGGTGACGTAGGAACGAAGGGAAAGAGGGGTTAGGTGTGGGGCCCACCAAAAAGAAGGCAAATAGAGAAAGGTCGCTTTTGAGCTTTGTGGGGGGGTCTCTTTTCTTTTTAATTTCTTTCTTTGATTGACCTGATTGTGGGGCCCATGGTTGGTCTTGATTGGGTCTGGAAATTTTAGCTCTTTTCTTTCCAATTATGATTGGATTGATCCTGGCCGTTGATTTTGATGTGGGATATTAAAATATGGGAGTTGTTTCTAGCCGTCCACGTGTTCAGGTATTGTACTCGTACGGTTGGCGAGAATCCCAAAGGGTATGGGATCCGTACTAGATTCTACAGCCGGGTGCAACTAGGACGAATTGGGTTGGGTTGGGTTGGTTTTGGGTCAACCCAATTTGGGCTTTTGACAGCTTGAGGCATGTATATTTAGGTCAGCTAGAGTTAAGCTTGACTTGTATGATATTTATATAGAGAAATATTCAAGTGAGAACTAGTTCTCACCTATTATATGAGAACTTTTTTGCGGAGCCCAACTAGTAACCCATCCAAACCTAGTAACTAATAGGGAACCCCCTGATAATCACATATCTCAAGGATTGGCACATCCGAATGGATTGAACCGTTGGATCGAGGGTTGAATATTCTTTTGAATATGAAGCCATTAAACTTGTGGGCCACGGATGAAGGGGTTAGGGGCATGGGTTTGGGGTCAAACTTGATACTTAGGGTGGTCTCACATAGATCTTTCCATCCCCCCTGGTCCCATCCCCAAATGGGGCCCACAATTGGGCCCCACAAAAAAGTTCTCATATAATATGTGAGAACTAGTTCTCACCTGAATATTATCCATTTATATATATTGTATTACGATAAGAGTGGTGCTATGGGCACCACGAATTTTTCTTTCCCCACCATACTAGAAGACAAAAAAAAAAAATTTCCTAAACTACCCTTCCTCCCTCCTCCATCTCTTCCCTTCCTCCTCCTCCCTCTCCCAGCCTCCACCCTCATCCCCCTCCCCCCTCCCAGTCGCCGACGGGGAGGGAGATAGGCCGGCAGCCGGGGGCGGAAGCCCCAGCCAGCTGGCCTCCCTCCCCCTCTCCCTCTTTCTTCCTCTCTCCCTCTCTCCCTCCCTCTCCTTCCCTCCCCTACTCTTCTTCTCCCTCCCCCTCCCCCTCCCAGTCGCCGGGGGGGGGGGGGAGATCGAGTTGCAATAGGCCGCCTGCAGCCGGCTGGGGCTTCCGCCGCCGGCAACCGGCCGATCTCCCTCCCCGCCGGCGACTGGGAGGGGGAGGGGGAGGGGGAGGGGAAGGGAGAAGAAGAGTAGGGGAGGGAAGGAGAGGGAGGGAGGGAGGGAGGGAGGGAGGGAGAAGAGGGAAAGAAGAGGGAGAGAGGAAGAAAGAGGGAGAGGGGGAGGGAGGCCAGCCGGCTGGGGCTCCCTCCCCGCCGGCGACTGGGGGGGGGGGGGGGGGGGGTTGGAGGCTGGGAGAGGAAGGGAAGATGAGGGAGGAGGAGGAGGGAGAAGGGGGAGGGGTAGTTTAGGAATTTTTTTTTTTTTGCAGTGGGAAGAGCAAAAACCGTGGTGCCAATAGAACTTCCCTTATGATAATATATGTGTGTTTGACAAATAAAAGTCTAACCTAACTTAGATGTGAGTTAGACTGAAACTCAAATTCTGTCAAAATTACACCCAAATGAGATAGATTTTAACCTAACCCAATGTATAAATTTTATGCTACACTGTAATTTGGGATGGGTCATACCGACTTGGAAATCCAAATTTATGGTTTTCGTTTGCTTTTCAAAGAAAAACCCTGCTACCATCTACAATATGGGGGTGCCTATGCACTTAACGCCTTTTATTTTTTTTTTTCTTTTAATGATGCGGGTAACCCCATGGTATTTTTGGACTATTCCATTGGGTACACATGCAATCCTATAATACATGGGAACTAGATAAGTATGGAGTGAGACAAGTAACATCAAATTGCACTAGGTTTAAGATATGTCAGAATTTTATATCAAATGGATCTGTTACAAAAGTGATTTCAGCCTTTAGAAATTAACGGTTGGAAAACTTCTTTATTCCACATCCAATGGTGAAGTTAATCATAGTCATGAAGAGATTTGTCCCAATTATATCTACACAAGTTCTGTTTTTTCATTTTAATCACTCTTGAGCTAACTTCTCAAATAAGTTGTACTTCTTTAGATTTATATTTATTACCTTCATTCACATCCTCTTTGGTAGAAAGTTTTTGTCTAATAGCTTTTCAAGGGGGATCTTTCATCGAAGGGGAGGGAGAGACCGAAAGAAGCCCTAGAAGTTGATCGAACATAGGTCACGTTATGTAGACTATGCACTTTTTCTCTCTCGTTTTTTTTTTGGAAGATAAGTTGTATATTTCCAAAAGGAAGAAGTGTAATGTACAAGAGGAATTTTGGAGAGAGCCCTCCATCACTTCAACCCCAAAGATGGGCAATACAACTAGTGGGGAGCTTGCCCACTGATAAAAAAAACATAGGCCTCAAGCCAGACTAAGACAAAGAGAAGCTAAAACGAAACAAATCCAAGGCAAAGGGAGAAAGCACCCCAACTAACTAAAGAAGAAAATGCAACCTAATGAGCAAAATAAGAAACACATTAATGCAAGAGAACCCATTGGAGTGAACACATTTAAATTTCTTATGTCTCCAGCAGCCTTGGACAAATGCAATGATCTTACAATAGCCATCTACAATGTGTTCATGAAGCTGCACCATATTATAATGCAGCGGCACTACAATGTAATTTGTAGCCGTACCCATCATATTTAGACCTTCTCGGTTTTCTTTTTTAAAATATTTTTTTCCCTAATAATTAAAACCAATAGTCAAATGCTTGTGAGAAACTCAGACCATCCTTTCCAATTTCCATACATAAATTACGTCTATATTTCTGATGTTAAGTCATTTGCTCCACATTTGCAAATCGAGGGCATCATATATGCAACTAGTACAGCTGAAATAATTCAGTAGTTGCACTCAACCAAAATTAAATTTTGGGTTGGCATGTTAGAGTCCAAATAGGTTTGGGATGAAAACAGAAACAAAATTAAAATTTGCATAGTTTCAAGCTGAACTGAGATTAAACTTCAATTGTTTTTTTAGTTGAAATGATACATTTAAAAAATATCATATAATCTAAGTCCCTGTTTGTTTCATGTAATTGAATTTCTAGAGTTGTGTTTTTATTTAAGTAGTCAAAAATGAATAAGCAAAGGTGAGTATCCAAACATGACCATCAAATAACTTATAGGGTGTGTTTAGATTTGAGGTGAGGAAAAGCCTACATCATCTAGACAAGAAAAGACCAAGGGCCATATCAAAAGTACATAAATTCAAAATTCTCTCCTCTTTTTTTTTAAAAAAAAAAAGTAAAAAAACAACTTCTTTCTCTACTAAATGATAAAAAAAACATCATCTTTTTCTATAAAAAGTCAAAAAGATTCTCTATCAAACCATTAAAAAATAAAACACCATCATAACCCCTTTATATTTTATTCTATCTCGATTTAATGCTTCACCTCACCTCAATTCGATTTACCACTCATATTTCAAAATGTACACCCAGCTATCAACCTAATAATTCAAATCTCATAAAAGTCAACATCTCATCTAGATCTCTTTAACAATACCCTGTAGAATAAATTTGAATATATATGAATCTCCATGTATTCAATTTCTATCGAGATTTTCACCTATGTTTGGGTAATTCACTTATAAAGTAAATCCAAGTGTTTGGTCATCTTAAGAGACAAGAAAAGAAAAGAAGAGAGGCCTTATAAGTACAAAATTTCAAAAATTACTTCTTTTTTTTACTTAAAGACAAAAGGACCTCTTCTTTTAATCCAAAAAAGTCAAAAAAGTTTATTTTCGTGCCATAAAATGACAAAAAGTTGAAAAGATAAATTTTAAAATTTTATATTTTTTTAATAAAACCATTCTTCTTTTCTTGTCTTTTAAAATTAACCTTCATCTGAATTCACTTTAAGAGTGAATTTCCCAAACAAATCAAGGTAATATTCACATACGAACATACTGATCTATCAGTAAAAAAGGCTCAGGGCTTGGGACTCTCTTAAATTTGCATATTTGAAAGAAAAATAATTTGGTAGCAGAAAATTGCCCTCAATTCCTGTATATTCTATGCAAACAAAACACATGCCTAGGAATGCACCATTCCCCAGTCAGGTCAGGTTAGGTCAATCTTACATCATCTTCACATTGGGTCTAAAGTCTGTGAGTCCAAATTTTTTTTTTTTGAGCTTTTTGTATATAACCCCCAAGGTTTGTAGGATTTATAAATAGACCCCTGAGATTTTAGTATTTACAAATAGGTCTCTATATTTTTATTTTAATACCTTCAGTTCCCTAAAAATCAATAGTCTTTCATCCATCATAGGTTTTTAGAGTGAAATGACATTTTTATTCATCTTTTTTTATCCTTATATGCATAATTTCAAACGCTTGGTCTCAATTTTTTTTTATAAAGCATGTAACATTAACAATTGCACTTAGCGAGAGAATAACCCTACATAAACTTTTTTTTTAATCAATACAGGGCTCATTTCATTAAATCTAAATTGATAATGGCAACAATCAACACATGTGCTTATAACCGACTATGATTTATCCAATCCATACATGACCCACTATTTGGATTGATGAAAGTTTCAAAATTTAAGATGATGCTTCATTTGTCGGTGATGTAAAAAATATTCGGGGAATGGGCAAATGTAGAAAAAAAATTAAGTTTTAGAATTTGCGAGTGTGGGGTGGTGTTTGGCTCTATGTAAAAGAAATATGGGGAAAATGCAAAAGTAAAAACATATTATTTTTTAGAATTTGCGGGGAGGGGGGAGATTTTAAACTTTTATCGCATAAGAGTGGGAGTTTTAGTCCGCAAGCCCTTGTATCTATGTCCACCCCCGGTCATGCGCATGAGAGAATTATTGAGAGAAACAATTGAAACTTGAGATAAAATAATAGTATTTTTATAAATAATAATACTCATTTTTTTAATGGATAGATAAGGATAAAGTTGCCATTTATATAAAAATCCAACAAAAATCTCTTGGTAATGGTGGCTGTCAATTCTTATTAAAAAAATTAATTTTGAGGACATGAAAGGTGTTAAAAAGAAAGGGCATGGACTTATTTATAAATACTAAAACCTGATAGGCCTATTTATAAATTTTAATAAAATTTTATAGGGGTATATACAAAAACCTCTTCGATGTTGTTTTTTTCCGATTGAGTCCAGTTGAGATCATATTGGGTTAACCCAAAAAGTGGAAGCCACCCTTCGTCTGTATCTATTCGTCACACGACCAATAAAGTATAAAGTCCATGGATGGATAGGGAATTTATCGTACAACGTGCACCATTGGCGTTTGGCGAAGGATAACGCAACCGGCGATAGCCAGTCATGCATCTTACCGACGCGTTCCTCCTCCAAAGCAAATATTAAAATAAATATATATGCTTTCTTCTACTCCTGCTTCGCGCTCCTCACGGATTGCGGGCCCCACCTGTAAAAGGTAAAGTGAAAAGGCAGAGAGAGAGAAAGAGAGAGAAAGAGAGAGATAGATCTCCTTTTTTTGCTCTATCCGCGCGTCATTGGTCAGCTTTTCGTTTCCTTTCCTCTTTCTTTTCGTTTTGCCGGACCCCTTGCCGTCACGTGTGAATCGATTGATGGGGGTTCGTCCATTTTTGGGCCTACCTTTAAAACTTGGAACTGCTATTAAAGAACACATTCCCACAGCCACAGGTTTGTTAAAGCAAATCTACTATACAGACAATCATGGACGATCTTGGACTGTTTTGTTATTAGAATGCTTGATCGGAATTTACTATATTGTTTATATATATATATGATGTGATTTTAAAGTTTTTTATTTTTTTCATTAGAAGTTTAAATTGTAGCCGCCTGATAGGTTTCAAATGACTTTTTGAAATTCTTGAGATTTCATTTCTACATATTTTGTTGGAATTTCAAATGCTTCATCAAGATGAGCGATTTGGAATTCCACCAACATGGATAATTTTGGAGAATTTATAATTACTTTATACATGAATTCTTGGAATTCTGATAAAGAAATAGGCGCTTGGGTTTTTTTTTTTTTTTTCCATTTGCACCTAAGAAAAGTGAAAGATGAGTGGAATTGGCCCCTAATAGTAGAAAATTCTACATTTTTATGTGCTTAGATGGCCAAGATACAGGAAGTAAACATGTATGTTTTGATTTAGATCCCTATTTTATTCCTCTTCACTCTACTCAAAGTTAATCCCACAATGAATCGGGATTTTATCGGGATTTTCTGAGTGGGTATACGCATGGTAATCATGGGTGGACCAACCATGGTCCGACACGTCACAGTGGGCAGCCCTGCCCTGAACACAGGTAGCTAGCTAGCCACATGCATTGCAGGCTGCCCCACGGTGACGTGGTAAACCGTGGTTGGTCCATTCACAGTCGTTGTTGGGTTTACCTCACAAGATCCTGAGATCTGGACTCTCCCACAATATAAAATAAAGTGTCTTTTACTCCATCTTATTCATCTAATACCTGTTACATGCATAGTAAGTCACTATTCATTTTTTTTTAAACACGCTTCTTTTAACTTTATGCGTAATATGACACTCTACTCTTACTCGATCCCTTTTGCAAATAAATAGGCCTTAGGGTGGAATGAGTTACATTTAATCCAACATTAGTAAGTAGGGAAAGTCATCTTGAGTAGCGTGAGTTCCTGTATAGATAGATTTTATAGGGTTGGCACTAGAGGATCTTGATTCTGGTGAGGATGTGCCTAATTAAAACTAGCTCAAGTCAGAACTCTATTAACTGTTCATGATTTTTTATTTTCTATTGTTAAGGTTTAATAACGTTAGTATCCAAGGTCTTTGACTTAATAGAATTATCCCCTGTGACTCTTATTAAACCCACACAAACGTACAACTGACAAATTTAGAGTGGTTTATAAAAAATAAGATATTGGCAGCAAACCAAGGCATTATATACCCCACTGCCTTCCAAGGTGAGTAGTCAACTGCTGATGATAGTTATATTAGAATAATATGGCTAAATTTCGTACCCCACCTCTATATAGTTAGACAGTTTGAGACTTGCCCCCTTTGAAAGATTATTCGATTCATATCCACCCACCAAGGCATGCACGTTTATACAAAAAAATAAAAATAAAAAAAAAATAACAGAACATGCACGTGCTGATGAAAGCAATATAATTTATAATATGATATAATATATATATAATTTTAAAACTTTACAAGAAATGAAAATATGATAATTTCTCTATTGATTATATATCGAGATGGAAGAAATTACAATTAAAATCGATCTCATGGTTCAGGTATGGATTTCTTGACTTCAACTCGAGTCTCTTTCAAGGCGAGTTCAGCCTTGGATTTGCTTGACTCATAACCTATATATATATATATATATTACATAGTGAATCTTTTAATTTAAATTTTTAGTAGTAATGAATACCATTCTTTAGGCCATGGGTTTAATTTTAATCCACCGCATATAATATGGGTGATTTTCTTAACTTTAAAAATGAATAGAAAATCATCCATTAGGACAGCCAACCTAGTCCATACCAGTAGCGGGGTTCATGTATAGGTAGGGGTGGAAGAAACCGAACAGAATTTTGGACCGTAAACCGAACCATAAAATTAAGTTCGATTCGGTTTATGGTTCGGTTTCGATTTTGAGTTTTTAGCAAGTTCGGTGTTCGGTTCGGTTTGGGATTTTAGAAAATAATTTCGATTTAAACCGAAAAATCAAACTATATTTCATGTTTTAAATTAAATATATATATGTCAGTATTAAACATACTATTACTCTATTAGAATAATATTAGTATAATATTACTTTAATTTACACATACTCATAGACTAGTCTAAAGACTAAAAGAGTAAAATACCAAATGGGAAAGGGTGCAGTTGCTGATATTGAAAAACTCGGTTTAAACCGGAAAACCAAACGTTTAATTATTTTCGGTTCGATTCGGTTTTACATATTATTCGGTCCGATTCGGTTTGTATTATTTTGAAATTTTGATTTTCGGTTTTTTTTTGTTTCGGTCTAAAACCAAACCGAAAACCCATACTTCCACCCCTATGTATAGGCCATAGAAACTATCATTCAGGTCGATCGGATGTGGGCCGACCTAGACATAATGGTCTGTACCAATAAAAAGGCGGGTAGAGTATGGGGCAGAGAAACTGCCATTAAGAATAGGTTAAGTATAAATTATAATTGAATATCAAAACAAGCAGCTTATCCCCTATCCTATCTTATTTCAGCTCCAAACTTAGAGTTAGATCCGTCCAAAGAATTAGAGTCATCATATATAAACACATGATTTGGTTTTTTTTTTTAAATCACGTGTTATAACTCCCCATGTTGGTAAACTTATAATGAACTAAAATTTGGCTCCTTTAATCCCTTCTCTCAATGCACATGAATTGAAGGCATCATGATCAGTTCTGAAGGGACTCTTTAGGATGGGTTTTTGCAGGGAAGGTAACGGCGACAAACGCCCTTGAGGCTGAACTTCATGCTCTCCTAGAAGGGTTGGAGATCTCTAAAAAGCTAACCTCCAACACATACAATTATGCCTCGCAATTGTGAATAGCTGGAAAAATATGGGAAACTCTCATGGTCATGCATGATTATTTTGGAAAATGGTAATTGTGTGGGATATTTCCGAGCTACTGAGATTATCCTAGTTTCGGTAAAAGTACCGACTAGACATGTCTTGGTCTCGGTCTGGTGCATCTCGACAATAGTGCCAGATCTTGGTCTCATGCATCTCGACAATAGTGCCAGAATGCCTCCATATTAAGGTCATGCCCGACCTCGGTACCACCCTCAGTTCGGTTCGGTTAACCGATGCGTGCACTGACAACTGTACCTCTATGAAGACTCAACCACATTACAGAACGTGTGGAGAGATGAGGACATGCATCGGATAAAGATAAAGAAGTTGTCCATATCCGGTGGCCACGTGTGGATTCCTAAAAGAGCAGGACTCTGCCATTAAGGTATCAGGGTAAGGTCCAATGGGACTGTACCTCAGGGTAAGGTCCGATGGAACTATACTCCAGGGTATGGTCTGATGGGACCCTACCTCCCAAGAATCAGGGCAAAAGTCAAAGGACTCTACCTCAGAGTCAACTCTTGACCTATATATATACAAAGAGCTAATCCAAGAAAGGTACGATGACGCTTATGCTTATGTTTACACACACCCATATTTTAAGTTCTCCCTTCTTCTTCATCCTTGGTTGAGTTATTGAACTAACTTAGGCATTGGATGGCCTTGCGCTGATAGCAGCTAGGGTCTCTGATCGCTATTCTCCTCTTCCCTTTCAGGTTTCAGGCATTTGATCTTTCCCAAGAAACTTTATATCCATCAGAATAAGTCTGTGTTAATTTAGGCATTTACAGTAATTCAGGCACTAATGAATGTCCAATGGTGGGAGGCTAAATTTTGAAAACAGTCAGCAAACAGAGTAGCAGATCTCTTATCAACAACTCTGTTCCAGATTTTCAAATAAATTCTAAAAATGCACAAATAAATTTCAAACTAACGAAAATAAGTTTTAAAAAATAAAATAATTTCAAAAAATGCAATAAGTTTAAAAAAAAGTAATATATAATCAAATAATGCAAATAAATTTAAAAAGACTCAAATAAGTTTCAAAATATCTAAACAAATTTCATAAAATATAAATAAATTTCAAAAGACTCAAATAAATCTCAAAAGATCCAAAAAAATTTTCAAAAATGCAAATAAATTTAAAATAAATTTTAAAAAATGCAATAATTTCAAAAAAAGTAATAAATTTGAAAAGATACAAATAAATGTCAAAAGACGCAGATAAATTTAAAACATGCATATAAATTTCAAAAAACTTAAATAAATTTGCTAAACAACTCATATAGATTTTGAAAAAAAACTCAGATAGCTTTACCAAAAACACAAAGAAACATGACAGAAAACAGGTAAATTTGAATAAAACTCAGATAAATTTGACAAAAACTCAGATAAATTTACCAAAAATTCAGATAAATTGTGAAAAAAACTTAGATAAATTTACCAAAACACAAAGAAATATGATAGAAAACAGATAAATTTGAACAAAACACAGATAAATTGACAAAAACTCAGATAAATTTCACCAAAATGCAGATAAATTTGAAAGAAACTCAGATAAATGTTACAAAAAACAGATAAATTTCACAAAAACATGGATAAACCCGGGACCCGCTGCCTTTCTTTTCCGGTAACATCAACGGCGATGGTGGATTCCGGTCATCATGTTAGTAAATGCTACTGGGCTTCTGGGCTGAGTGGGTCAGACCTGACCTGGAACCTACTCTTTCTCGCTTCTATTCGGAGAGAGGACCTGGGTTCTTCCTTCTTGGCCTCTATTCAGGCAATTGCAAAGATTTCCTATGAGGGGATGCTGCAGATGATTGAATGGTCCTGTGAGGGGATGCTGCAGACACCATGCAAGGTGAAGATCATAATGCTTCATTCCCTTGCCTTTGTTGTTGACCATCCCCGACGGGTCTGGATTAGAATAACGGGCGGCTGGAGAGGCTTCGGATGTTGGAGTGTTCACTAGAAAATCCTTTCTTCCTTCTTCCCTCTCCCATCACCTCCGAATCATTGTCATTTTCGCTGGTCGGTCCGGGCCGGAAGGAATCCAAATCCAATTGACACGACCCATATGAAACTCAAATTCGGCTACTGCGTTCACGGGATCTGTTTCTACTCAGGCCTGTAATATTAAAAATTCAATTGAAGTCAGAACAGTGAGTGAAGAACATGTCTGCTTTGAGCCATGAACTTTTAGAGAAAGAAATCCATCCACTATTATATAATGGAACTCATGTTGCCTCTTTTTAGCCTCTTACAAAACACACAAGGATCCATTACGTCTTTTAGCCCATCCAAATGTACTGCAATCGTTGGATTGACAACACATGGATTCGTCGATTTCGGGTCTCCTGCTACACGGACTAGCGGGCGACGATGGGCGCAACAAAAACTTCTTCTCTGATGCTACGAATGGGCGCGGGGCAATCTTTTGCAATCAACAAAAGCAGATCAGACCTGGTTTCTGCAATAGACTCCGATCTGCAACCCACGAGCAGCGATCCTTCTACGATCAGACAGTAGCCCACCTGATTGATCAGAAAATCTTCTAATATCGTCTTATTGGTCTACAACAGTGCGATTCCGACGAAGTCAAGAGATTCAGACGATCTCTTCTCGGAACCCCGATCAGTGTGGCCCAACAGAGATCGGAATACCCAAATAAATCTAGGCTCGTTGCAAAAGAAGAGGGATAATATAAGATCTGAAATTTGAAATTTCAAAAATTTATGCCTAAAATTGTTGAAAGGGCATATCAGTCTTGAAATATATGATCATGTGGATGTAGGGACCTATGGCAACAAACAGTCTAACTCAGTGGACCATATGCTTTAAAAAGTTTTTTCTTGGACTGGAGGCTGGATACATTCACTTATAGGGACTTTTCGCTAATTTTGCCCTATTTTTTATTAGAGGATTTTACTTAAAAAAGGACCCAAGATGGCCTACAACCAAAAAATGGGCCACAGTAAATATGGCACGGAAGTGGTCACAGGTGACCACTTCCGTTTTTCTTATTAATGATTGAAACTTGCGACGACGTCGTCGCTTCATATCCCATCTAAATCTATGACGACGTCGTCACATAATCACTTGAAACACCATTTTCCTCATATTCTTCCCATCGTTTCCCTATTCCTCCCAAGGTGTGGTTGCCCTTGCACTTGATGGGATCGTTTTCTGAGGAGTAGATGAGGGCTACAAACATAATGCATGGAAATATTATGTACTCAGAGATTATTGCAAGCTTCGAGACCAGATGCTCCCCTCTCCCAAACAGGTTGAGAAGATGAAGAAAATCCCTTGAGCTTCTGGTTTCCGTGGTTGCAGTGTAAACTTGTTGCAGACCTTGTTGCAAAAATAGGAAGAACAGAGAGACGAAGAGGGCTGGGCTCTGTCGAGCACGCGCAGGTTTCGTCGTTGCAGAAGACGACTGGAAAATGGTTGACCTCGTGCTGAGTTTATAGATCGGAGAGATCTAGGCAGGGGATTTGGGCCACTGCATGCCTGTGCAACAACGGGATTTGGGTATACAAGGCGATTTCTATGATCTGTGAGAGAGGAATTATGATAGGGAGGAAGAAGGGAAAAATGAAAAAAATGGGGTTTTAGGCAATTAGTTCCACTGATTTGCTCATGTTGCTCCTTGTTCTTCCTTTTTGTCGTGCAGTTTTTTGTGGTTGAAAGGCCCTGATTTGACTTTCTCATTGTTGTTGGTGCTCTCTTCGTTCCACTACTATGGGTTTTTCTGGATGTCAGGTGTTGTGGAGTTCTTTCTTAAAAATGTCAGTTGGTTGTGTAGTTGCTCTCGTTCTCTGTTCCTCTAGTTTGGGGTGTTTTGTTTTGCAGCGCTCTCTTTCTAGTTAAAGTCTTGGAGCAGTTTAGATTTTGTGTCATTGTTGGGCTTGCCTTTTAATATCCTATTTATGGTCTTCTTTTTCCTTTTTTTGTCCTATGGCCTTCTTCCCCTTATAAGTTATGGAAATTTATGGCAAGATAGAAGCTTGTAATTCTTCTGGATCTTGTAGTGCGTTCGCACATCAAAATAATACAAACATCATTTTTTTCCAATTACAATAGTCAGTGACGACGTCGTTGTTTCACATATGCTAGTGCGAAAAATTGTGTGTGATTGTACAACGACGTCGTTGCTTAACAGAAGCTAGTGGAAGAAAATGTGTGTGACTATACAATGACGTATATATAGAACATTAGCGACGACGTCGATACTAAATCTCGATATTAAGTGACGACGTCGTCGCTTGTTTAAAAAAGGTAAAAATAAAAATAAAAATTCTGACGGGAATACCACTTCCTGCCATATATACTATTGGTACCTCTTTTGGTTAGTGGCCATCTAAGATCCTCTTTTAGATAAATTTCTCTTTTTATTAAGAGCCTGATAGGATCCGGACACTAATCTATTAATCCAACTTATTAATGTCTTTAGTTGGCCTGGCCCCATAGACGAGTATTCCTATTTCCTAATCCTACCTCTGCTAGTCTGCTGCTCCATCGACTTCAACTGCTATCTGGACGGCGAATCACCACTTGCCACGTGTGCGGTTGAAATGAGATCTCATAAAATAATATAAGCCGTAGAGCCGGCTGTAGTTGGAGACGGTTGCAATCCACGTGACGGCATGGGACAGCGTGGCGTCTGGGGGATTCGAACTGACACGTGTCCATCCAAACGGACAAACAAAAGCCGCAAGTCGGGCTGACGGATAATTATAATCCCTCTCTCTCTCTCTCTCTCAGAATGAGGAAGAAATGAAGGCATCTTTTCGCTTTCCGCGTTTTATGCTTGTTTTCGTTTCATCCATAAAAGATAGTGTGAATAAGGCCGCCAAGACTCATAAAACTCATTGCAATCTTGTTGTCTTGGACGCATTCTAAGATGATCTAGACCGTCCAAAGTTGATGGGCAATCTTGACCTTGGTTCTCAAGATCAGGGATCTTCCTTTCTAAACTTGAACAGTTTAGATCATTTGGGAGTATTAACTTTAAAGAAATGAATGCATTGCTTAAAATAAACATGAGATTCATCTAGGGAATGATCTCAATTTATGAAACCAAAACCAAATAATAATTCAAATTTCAAATAATCCTTATTTCATGGAAAGAAACATCCCACGTCTCTAAAATATGACACTAATATCTCTAACAAACACTTCCCTCTCATTTTCTCAAATAAAGGGCACAATTAGTCTAAATTGAGTGCAATTACTTATATAGTAATATAATTAATTAAATATAAAAATTATCAATATAAGCTATAAGTATATACTAAGTTTTTTGTGACATTGGGTATTCGAGTCCTTGAATATGCAATGGAGGTCCTCCAAAGGTATGTTTACTAAAGTAGAACAAAATGTGAAAAATGGAAATGGAGAAAACTTACAAGAAACTTCTCCACTTCTTTTTTCATTCTTCACAACACCCACATTGCCCTAGCTTATTGAACGAGAAGATTATGGAAAGGGTACATACAAATAGTGGTGGACTCAAGATTTTGATTTGAAGGGGGCTGACAATGGTCAAAAACCAATTTCTTACTCAACTCAAATGTTCACAAAAAAAATCTCCAATGTTTACAAAAATATATCCTAAATCTAGAAATTATATAGACAGAATAATTTCAGAATTATAAAGAATATCATTCAAATGATCACTTAATTTGCATAATAAATTAAAACCATTCAAATGATCACTTACTTTCGTTAATTTGAGGACTTTTTAGAGCGAGGGAGAGAGGATTTCTGCCATTTTCTTTGAAGTTGAAGAAAGGGAGAGGGGCTTGATGGGTTTCTTAAGTGGGGGGGGCTGGGCCAAAAGGGCATAAGAGCCATTGTGGGCATTTTCAGTTTCGGTGGGGGTGAAGCCCCCAAACCCTTCTATGTCAATCTGCCCCTGTAGACAAGAATTAATGCTGAAAGGAAAACCTTGAAAAGTTTTTTTTTTTTTTTTAACCCCAGCGACCCATGAGAACACTTACATTATGTGAGAAGAGGCACCACATGGGGAGAGGTTGCCCACACATATAGGGAAAAAGCAATGATCAATCTTTAGGCAGCTAGGTGAAAAGGCATGTTACCCTACCAATTGGGTAACGCCTCATTCTCTAGAAAAAATGTGTTAGAGACAATAAATTCTTCCTAGTGTATAGTAGAACTCCATTAAAAGTGCATCCATTGGGTTTTTTTTTTTGGTAAACTCATCCCTTGGATGTATTGTCTCTATTTTGTTTTGTCGATTTATATATTTTAAAATAGTTAACCAAAATGTATGATGCCAAAAGAAAACTTCATAAAAATTACAAGAAACCAAAAGAAGAAATCGAGCTAAAATTAAAATTCAAGAGTCCATGAAACATCACATGAAGGTCCACAAAGTCTAAACAACTATTATTTTAAAAATAACGAATCACGAAGGATCATAATTAGGGTTAACGAACGGGTATCCAGTACTACGATTACTCGGAAGTTTTTAACCTTTAAAAAGATTGGATCTGGAACTAATTTTAGGTTTCAATTGATAAACATGCCCGATTCTATGTCCATATGAGTTCCGACCCACGGACCCGTGACCCTACATATGAGAATGAAGATTATTATTTCAATTAAAAAAAAAAAAACCCCAAACATTCATAGCTTTTAAAACAGTTGCCTAACGGCCATATTTTTTGAATGTAATCCTTCCATGAAATCCATTCATACTCGTTCAATATGGAATCTGAAAAGGAATTCATGAGGTACTAGTGTACAGTGTACTACTCATTTTTCTAACCCTTTCGAGGAATCCTTTTTTTTCTCATGAAAAAGGCCGTCTTGTGAGCAAAATTCAAAGAGTGTGAAATCTACTCAGATCCAAAGTCTTCTAAAAAAAGTCATTCTTCTTGAACTTTTGGGTTTTCAATGAAAAAGGCTCTCGAAAGTTCCAAAGGCCTTACAATAAGAGTAAGAATAACCATTTACTACCTAACGAACACAGAGATCGTGGACCTCCTGATTTTCAAAGTTTTTGACCGCTGAAGTTTCTTGGGCATTCCAATTTACCTTTGATTGTCTATCATCCTTTCATTTCACTTACTTTTCTGGTCATAGATCAAATAATTTCTCACTTTTGCTTTTGTAATACCCCAGTGCAAAATGGATGGTTGACAATTGATTAAGATTATTTAATTTAATTTAGTTCCCAAAATTGGAATGGTTAGAAATCACCATGAGGTTTTTTGTCGGTGAACGACTGATGTCCAATGCCTAATCTTGTTTTCAGTAGGGCCAATAAACTTCACCTACATGCCACATGGCCCTTTGCTATATCTAAATCTTACATTTTATACTCACCAATCAATGTTGGTCTCAAATGCAAATGGATGGTTGAGATCATCCATCTAGTGGGTCCCTATGCAATATACCCTACTTACAACATGCAAGGGTGGTTACCATAATCTTATTATTATATGTATTACACTAACCTTTTTCAACAGTGCTGCCAAGACAGCTCAACCCCCATTTCAAGTTCTCCTTATCCTTACCACACTTCCTACCACCTTTCCCCTTTCTCCACACGCTTATCCAATCCGTCTTTGAATCGAATTTCATCACTTAACCCATTCCCATAGCCCAAGCAACTTTTTCCACAACATAAAAAAAAAAAAAATCAAAACATTGAAAAAATTGGAGCTGGTACAAGTCAAGTCATGGCCTAGAAGGAAGATTGTGGCATCCACACCCATCTCTCATTGCAAATGACCATTGGATGACTTGGCAAGATGTCCATCTAGTCATTTATTAAATGGCCTTGCTGTCACATGGCATCTGATGAGTTATACAGAATCATTTATTGACAAGTGTATTCTCACATTGCCCAATACAAATTTTGAATAGAAATGTGGTTGAATAGAAATGTGGTCCTAGAAGAACAATTAGGATTATGGGGCTGATGACATGGCGAAATAGATCTTGGCTTCAAAGTAGTAACCACTTTTTCCTTTCCTTTCCTTATCAGAGAATTATAAGATCTTCGAAAGGATGGTCCCATTTTAATCCTAGTGTTGCTCTAGATCACTCGAAGAGGATCAACATGTAGGACCTATAGTGCCAGCTATTAGAGGGCAAAAAAAAGAGAGGACACTGAAAGAGCGCGAGGAAAATGTCTTGATTGAGCAGCGACTCCTGACCATAGGAAGCCAATTAAGGGACCGGGACTAGTCCTTGCCGCCCCCACAAAGGAGTAATGGCATTTGTTCTGGTGGACAGCGTTTCTAGAATTGAAAAAATCTAAGATGGTAAGACGAGAGCCAGCCTAGTCCAGGAGGGATGGAACAACCTCATCCTCAATTGTTGAGCCTAGTACATCCACCATGGTCCATAGCTACTTTTGACATGTGGGTCCTTGTTGTGGTAGGCTAAGCAAAGAAGCTCCATATCCAGGAGGAGTGACCTGGGGACCCACATGCCACATTCTCTATTAGCTTTAATCTAGACCTCAAAGTTTAAAGACAAGGCACCCTATCTGGCTATTGTGTCAGAATTCCTTTTGTCTGAAAAGAAGACACTTGGGCCAAAGGAAAGGTCCCAAAAGCAAGCATTCTCACCATTGAGTTGGTACATCACTTTTTAACTTTGCAAATAAAGCAATGAAAAGGGATTTTTGGTGGAAATGCAAAATAAGGACAGATTCATTGCATGCATACAATAAGATGGTCATTGGGATTTCTCACTACACAAAAGCTTTCAGTTAGATAAGATGTCCACTTTATAAGATGGGCTTTCTTTGTTTTTTAGGTCATAATGGATTCTAGTGTTTGGATTCAATTATCAAATGGATTAAAGATGGGGATTAAAAGAGATGATTTAGGCTTTAGCAGAACTTAGAATCTGCTTGATAGTAAGTAAACAGCTGGAAGGTGCTCTTTTGTGAGCCACAAGGGTTTTTTTCTTTTCTTTTGGTAAGAACCATAAGGTTGTGCTTCAAGTCAACTGACCTTCAAGCATATTGAAAAGGGGAAAAAAATAAAAAGGTTCTAGCAGCCCACAGGGCTAGCACATACCCTTTTTAACTTAGAGATACTCCAAGTACATATCAGTTCAGTGGAAGTAAACACATAGGGTGTCAATGAGCCAGCTGAGTCAAATCAATGGTTTAGTTTCAAGCTTCAACTATCAGCATTGAAACCCTGTATTGGTCTGGGCAAAACACTGATATATATTTTGCTAATATTAGCTAATTCAGTGTTCAGGTTGACCCTATTATTTTTGGGTCGGGGTTCAAATTGACATTGTGAACTAGAATAATAATTGATGAGTTCAGATCATGGCTTATGCTTGTCGTTTAAGCTGCAGACTGATCTTAACCTGAAATATTACACTTTGATGTCCTGACCCACCTGAAGAAAACCTGATAATTAATTCAGATTCCAGTTGATCCTTTGAGAACCTAGTTCACGATTACCAGACATTTCCAACCCGATTGACGAACAAGTAAGGTCCAGATTCAAGATATATTTGATACCCACAATGGCCGTCTATTTTTTCACCTTAGATCATATGGTTATCGGCATCCAATGCCCAGGATTTTTTTAGTTGGTTAATTTTAAAGCCCTCTTTATCTTGTAGCACTAGTGGTCCCTTACTGACTCCATTATTTATAAAGCATGTTTTTGCTGAAGCTGTAGAGGATCTAGACCATTCAATAGACAAACAAAAATGGGTAATATTCAGGTGAGAACTAGTTCTCACATATTATATGAGAACTTTTTTGTAGGGCTCAATTGTGGGCTCCATTTGGGGATGGGATCAGGGGGGATGGAAAGATCTATGTGAGACTACCCTAAGTATCAAGTTTGACCTCAAACCCATGTCCCTAACTCCTTCATCGTGGCCCACAAGTTTAATGGCTTTATATTCAAAAAAATATTCAACCCTCGATCCAACGGTTCAATCCATTCGAATGTGTGTCGATCCTTGAGATATGTGACTATCAAGGGGTTCCCTATTAGTTACTAGGTTTGGATGGGTTGCTAGTTGGGCCCCGTAAAAAAGTTCTCATATAATAGGTGAGAACTAGTTCTCACTTGAATATTTCCCAACAAAAATAAATTAGTGCTAGGAACACAATTGCGCATGGTTTGAGATGGGCCAGCAGAATCTGTCCAATTCCAGCCCCATGGGCTTAACGTCCAGGCCCATACCTAGCTCAAGCGTGAAATATAGCCTATTTGTTTCGGATTTGCCATATGAGGCTGGGCCATCTAGTAAGCTCTTAGGCACTGGGTAAAGTCTTAACTATTTAGTTACAGGGCCAAAACTCAGGCGTGGCCCATAAACATTAGGTCCAAAATGGCCTGGGCACAGGCAGGTCCAAGGGTTGGGCCATGTGGAAGCCTAGTTGTTGGGAAGTTCCAATTATTAGTACTAAGGAGGAAGTACTACCCATCAACAGTGGGTCCCATGGTTCAATATCAGAAACCTTTTCATAAAGAGATTGAATAAAGAACCTACTTTGAAAGGCCAACATAGTAAAAGCAATCTCATTTTCTAGATGTAGTAATAATGTTGGATCAATTGAAATGTCACCCCAAAGATTGGTGAGAAGGTCAAAAGTCCAATCCAAGCCTCATCCAAGATGTAGCTAATTTCCCCATTGTAGAGTGTTGACTGAGTTTTAAATTTAGAAGATTATGGCATGATTAAAATAAAAGAGAGAAAGAAAGAAAGAATAAATGATAATGACTTGAATCAATAATGGCAAAGTCTCAGGGAAAGCACTCTCTTTTGGGATTGTTTATTCTTTTTTCATACATGAGTCTCATCTACAATCAATCCCATCCCTCACACTGACCCCACTTGAATCAATTCAGTCCAAATCTTTCCACTGCCCTCCATTTTGAGGAGTGGGCTCCACTTGAGGGTATGGTGCCTTCTATTATCGCCTCAAGGTTTCTGTACGAATTGTTTGCTAAGGAGATTAATATAGTATTCGAACCAACCGATCGCTACTTTGAATTCCATGAGAAATGACTTGGCTCGGGGTGGAAAAAATGCATGTAGCCAAAAATGCACCTATTGAGTTGCATTTGAGGGGAAATGTTGAAGAGTGGGCTCCACCTGAGGGGGAGTATTGAATAGTATCAATGTTGTCTCTATTAATTCACTGAGATTTGGTAGGAATGGTTAGCTTAAGAAAATTTAATTACATCATTATCTTGGTTATTTGCATCTAGATGGCCCTTGCTCAGAGTAGTTAGTTTCTAGCTAAATATTTGATCAGGGGGATGCACTAGAAAATGTATAGGAGCACAAGTTTGATGAGTTTGAAGAAAAAAATCAGGAGAGAAACTTGATAGAAATAATTGATTGATGATGACTCTAGAAAAGTGCATTGCATGTAATAGAATTTACAATATAACACCGCAGCAATTCATGAGATTCCGCCATGTGCTATTAAATGTTATGTGCAGTCTTATGGAGAGTGTAAGCTTACAATCATCTGCATCAATGTTTGCTATAACAGAAAGACCCATGTGTATGGGTTGGACCCAATCATGATGTGAATTCTGACACGGGCGGGACAGATGCTTTACTTTGGGGCCACCATAGTAGAAATGCCATATGATTTATATTTGGGGGCCCATGGCCACCACATGCCCCATGCACCCTCCCCCTGTTTGTCTCTGAATTTTAAGATTATCTACGAGAGATTAACCTTGTCTAGTTTTGTTTCTGGTGCCCAGCTAGAGGGGGCTGGGACCCGCTGTTGGGCGAGAGAAGTAAACCTAAATTGAGGTGAGAGAACCCTGGGTGAGGGAAGGTCTCTTACAACTAAGGTAAGATGCCATTCTCCACATTGTCTTGTTAATTACAATGAATGGCTTGGATAGTCAGCAATCCATAGAAGCTTTGCACACTTAAATATGAATTTACTTTTTAAATTAAGTGAAAAAAGTTTGACTTAGAAAGCAAATCCTAGATAGATGGACGAATGTGGAAAAAAAAAAAACACAAGACAAATGAGGAGATTGGACAATCCAAGAGAGGGGAAATTCAGGTTTTCTGTAAAACTCACCGTAATTCTAAAAAAGATCATCTCGAAGCAGCTATTTGAAGAAACAAAGTGAAGATCACAAAATGCCCATCAAACTATGGAAAATGAATACACCATCGTGACCCTAGTAAATTAAATTCTTGAAAAATATGGCTACAATCTCATCTTACTCATAACCTTCGCTCTTCACCTCTTTATACTCGCTCTGGCGACCCATTTTACTAGTAATTTTTGGGAATTCTATTCAATACATTCAAAGAGGCTTTAAGCATCTCATGTGTTTAAAGTATGGCTGCAACTACATGTTGTAAGAATCAATTAAACTGATTATTTCAGCTCATTCCAACTCTTCTCACATATTTCTTCAATGAGATCAAGTGCTAACGTGTTTGGGAAATGGACCTGGATCTATATAAGCAGGTCCTAAGTGTTTGGGTTATTTGACCATTATTAATTGTGCCTGATGAGGCATGGTGTCCTGGGGCCATCAGAAACTATAATGAATAGATGATAAATGAATTATCTTTTCAGATTAGTGCAAACTCTTTGGTACATAAAATGTCAGTGTTTCCATGTAATAAATATATGGAAGGAAAGATCATATAGCATTTGTGTGTGGTTGGGCCACGCCATAGCTTATTAATCCCAGCCAGTTTATGTATCATGCCTTGTATTCTGGCCTGGATCCACTCAACATGATTGAATGTTGCAACCATTTCCAAAGATTTCAGGCCTCTTTGAGGAAAAAAGCTGTTAGCCAGGGCTTTGCCAATAGTTGTTACATCAGTAGAAAGTCCCAGGCATAACCTAGTTTTTAGCTGTTGGACCAGAAAATGCTCAAGCCCAAGCATTTGTGTAAATCCAATGCCCAGATCCAACCCATGCACAGACCCAAATAGGGCACAATGTAAATGTTTTAATTTGATTTTACTTTCTCAAGTTCACAAAATATTTGGAGCATGTTAGAACATGGCCCCAATTAAACTTGAAGATGTAATTTCAGGGTGGGCCAGGATTTTGAAGCTCGATTGACCATTCTTGGTCCCACCTGGGTCCCTCTATGATCAATCACATCCCAGCTCTCCCCTGTGAATTAGCGACTAGACTAGTTTGACATCCAAGTTTGACAAGTATCCAACTTTTTCTAGGTTTGGATTTCTACAATTTTAAGGCCCTGTGAAACATTTTACCTCCCATGATAATCAGACTGTTCCCAGCTTTTGTATTAATGTTGATCATGAGCCCAGCTAGGCCCTACAGGCCAGACCGTTGTGTGCTTAGAAATGGTCCTGCGAGTCCCAAAACAGGCCCACACACACACTAGACTTCCCAGGTCAGGCTCGGGCTCGGGTTTACTTACCCGAAACCATTTCGTGCCAGGCTTGAGTTAGATCAGCAACTAGCTCATCCCCCTATAAGCTGGATTCTGTTTGATATTTATACCCGTGGGCTGGGACCTGCCCATGCTTTATCCCATAACTGAGGGCTGGGTTTTGGTCTATATATGCATAAAGGTCAGGTTATAGGGCCAGACCCAACAAATCTAAAGAAAACAGGCTTGCTTTATTTGCTAAGGGGGAGAATGTTCTTCTAAGAGGCTCCTTATTAGAGGGGTAACCTTTTTGGGACACCCTATATGACAAATCAACCCCCTCACACTCTCTAGCCCCCTGTGATCAGTTTACACTCACCCTAATTTGGCACTAATCAGAATAATAATCATCGTCAACTTAGATTTCATTAAAAGCATAACTTAAGAAATTGTTAGAATTTAATTTGACAATAATTATTATTTTCATTAGTACTAAATTAAGGAGAGTGCTAATTCATAGGGGCTTAGTGAGTGTGAGGGGGTTGCATTGGTCATGTGTTGTCCCACGGTGGTAAAAGGGCTGGCTACCTCTCATGCAAATCTTGAGAGGTACCTCATAGCCCCATTAAAGGGTGAGGCCTAGGTTCGACTCTAAGTCGATGGTATGTTTCTGAGACTAGATTTTAGGCTCACTAACTAAAGATGTTGAACTTGGGAAAAAAATTGCCCGTGTAGACAATTTGCAATTAGGTTAAAATATTACAATATAACTCATAATTGAGGTGTATTATTAATAGGTGATACATTAAAAGAGACTTATTTTAGATGGTTCAGACATATCTAATACAGGCTAGCATCTGCTGAGGAAAAAATCCTCACTGGAGGTTGATGGCCCTTTAAGAAAAAGGGTTAAGCTGAAGAAGATGTAGATGGAAGTACTAAAGATAAGTCTAAAGAAGCTTGGCCAAATATAGATTGAAACAGAGAAACATAATTTATGTAGCTGGCCAGCTTGTAATTATTCTAAAACTCAACTCACCCTGAGAGACTTGTGAGGGCAATAGGGCATCAAGAAGAGTATCTCAGTCCACATGACCGAGTTTATGATAGAATCGGTCAGACTCAAACAGCCGAGTTAGGGCCAGTAAAGTTGAGTTTTTGAACTTTGCCACTTTAGTATAACTAGCTAAAACAACATAGCATTAAGGTGATGACTCAATGAATATTGAGTGTAGAGGAAGAGACCAATAGATACTCTATTTATAGATCTTATTATGAGAACCTTCCATCTAGTCTGTTTGGAGGTCTATTTACAAATCTTAAGAAAGACTTCCATCAAGTCTATTTGGACTTGAAAAAACTGGAGTTGTGGAAATATTTTTTTCTCAAATTTAACTTTTAAAATGGAATCTAGAATGAACTAGATCAGAATAGGCCAGGTGGGTTTGATAACCCTAACAACTATGATGGACCTCTTAGGTCAACAATCCCAATTGTGGATATATGAGCCAATCTTTCT
>CM022945.1:727636-980906 GCA_012931725.1 Litsea cubeba | reverse complement strand
CACACGGGACCTCCCGAATGACGTTGAAGCCCATGGATTTGTACCCATCAAAATGGAATGGACAGTTGGATCTAAGGTCAAAAAAATTTCTTTAAATATCATTAAACTTGTGGGCCACAGATCAAAGGGTAAGAGTCATGGAATTGAATCCAAACTTGATAGCTGGGGTGCCCATCAAGGACGGCTCTTTACATCCCCCTTGTCCCGTGATCAGTGGGGCATCGGGTGGGCTCCATCATGGTGTCTCTCACCGTAAGATTGTGAGAGCTAGCTCTCACAGAAGCATTTCCTTTAGAATAAATTGATCAATGTTCTAAAATTAGATGTGTTGCGCATGTGAGAATGATTGAATGTATTTTGTATTGTAATATATACAAAAATGGATGTGTTACGTAGGTGATGAATACAAGAATTGGATGTATATAATTGTGTTATGTAAAAAAATTGAAAAGGGAAGGAAGAACAATGCACTCATGCAATACATACAGACATAATAAACGCCACTAATAGGTACATATTAGAACCTCAAAAGCTCACAGAAGGTGGAAGCAACTGGTTGATTTGATTCAAGGTAAATTATAACCTCCTCTAATGTCTTTGTTAATTTGAATATATTTGAAAATGTACTTTCTTATGGTTTTGGCCTAACTGAATGTCAACTAAAGGTATTGCTAACAAGATTGGTGATATTGCCATCTGTATATCCACATTATACTTGATATTCTAGTGGAGCTTGGCCAGTTTCTTTACTGGAATTTCCGACATGAATTTTAGTGGTTGGGGTTTTTAAGACATGATGTTAGGCATTTTCAAATTCCTTGTTTCTTGTCAAGAATTTCTGAATTACACAAAAAGTCCCAATTGGCCTTTAAGAATTCAGGAATTCCACCATCTTTGCATTTTGGTGGAATTTCTAAATGCTCAAGTCCAAAGAAGCATTCTGAAATTCCACATTGTCTGGAAATTCAGGAATCCCCATACAAGAATTCTTGAAATTATAGTAAATGAACATGCCTTAGTGATGATTTGATCCCATATATTTATAGCGTCTATTATCTTTTCAAATTTGAAAATTGAAAGGAAGAAGTTTGTTGTACATTCATATTTTTGTTTTGCAGTTTCTTAGCAGAAAACTAGCACATCTCAAAGCTAGATTTTTTAACATGGAAATTAAAAAAGTTGAGAGGTTAAAAAAAAAAAAATATGAATAGTTGGTGGTGATAGGGCCACGGAAGCTATTTTGGCCCAACAAAAGATGTATAACAACTTTTGCCATTGATTTTTTGTTTCCTTTCTGTTTAACTAGACTTTAAGACTATTTTTTTTCCGTAAAATCACTAAAAAATAGAAAAAAAAGCAATCATTTTTAAAAAGAAAATAACTTTATGATTTACAAAAATAACCCCTTAAAGTTGAAATCAAGAGGGCACATATGGGCTTCCCACCACTTATTTTATTTTATTTTTTTACAACCACCCCCACCCCTGTTCCACAATATCCAAGAATGCCATGTTGTTTCGTGGTATCATGGAATACCCCTTTTTTTCCCATTAAATTTGTATATCGAATCATTTCTTGATATCATGAAATGACAAGTTATTCCGTGATATTAAGGAATGGAGGCCCTTTGCCGTTGTTACGAAGCATTTGACCTTCGTCATTTTATGTATTTTGAAAAAAATATCTATTATCTTTGAAAATAATTATTTAAAAAAGACAATAAACATTTTATTTTCAGTGGCACTAGTATGATTGTGAGTAGTTATTAGAGTAAAATCTGTCTCATCCGCACTTAATAGGAGACATTAGTTTTTTAAAATTTGCATTTTTAATAAGTGGGCCTGAGAGGCCTCATGAATTCAGGCAGGATCCCAACTTTTTAATTATCGGATGGTGAAATGGCATAAGGTGCGGGTGCGCTCCCACGTATTTTGTTCAAAATCTACCCAAGATTTACTTACCATGCGTTTGGGGGTTTAGCGGTGCAACCTAGAAAAACAGTCTAGTTGGGTCAAATACCTAAGAATACTGGGTAATTTTCTGAAACACCCCACTTTAAAAGTGCTAAATTTTCCACTATTTCATCTTCAGCATGCCCCACCTTAAGTCAATTCAATTTTTGACGCACTATCTTTTAAATAGTCACGTGTCCAAATTTGAAATTCATCCAACTTTTTCCTCGCCATTGAATTATGAGGTTTTTATTCGAAAATACCCACTATTTGTCCGTTGCACTTGGTAATGCCTCGGAAATAACACCACACAAACGGGGTCTAGTTTTTTTTTTTCCAATATGAACGAGTGACGCTAGCGTCTCTCAGTGTGAAAATTAGTGACGCTAGCGCCACTCTTCAGCTTTTTTAAAACCCCCATTCCCTTTCCTTTTCTCATTCTTCCTTTCCCCTTCCTTTCTCTCCCCTTCCTTCCTTTACCAGAGTACGTCGGCGCCGCTACTCCTTTTGCATTCTTCCTTCCCCACTTTGCATCAACCTTGCTCCGATATTGCACATCACCTCTAAGGTATGGGACGTTGAAACCGTTTGCATATCTCAAATTGGTTTTTTTTTTTTTTTTTTTTTTTAAGGACGAAACACTCCAAGGATGGTTTTGAAGGTTTCACTTGTTTTGGGACATGCACCTTCGATTCATTGATGCTTGTTTGGTGAGTCTAAAATCCAGAAGTGGGTTACTGTTTGCACATTTGTGGGCTTACCGTCCGGGGTTTTTTCAACGAACGAAACAGTCACAATGGTTTTTGTTTGGCTTTCACTTGTTTTGGGACATGTATATTCGATTCATTGATGCTTGTTTGGTGATAGATTAAAATCTGAAAGTGGGTTAGCGTATTCATGATGCTTGCAAAATTCTTTAAAATAACCATTAAATTTTAAGCAATGGATTAAGAGTCTTGAATTTTGCATTTCATCATGCATTCCGGTGGCCATGGGTCCAAACAAGATTGGTCGTTTTCTGGCCGTCCCTGTATTGAATTTAGAGCAATGCACTCTCTCTTTCCTTCTTCCAGCCGATAAAAAAATGTTCCATTTCCTCAGCAAAACCCTCCAGCAAAACCCCATCAAACCACCACGCCTCTCAATCCATCTCCTGCAAAACCCATCTCTCAAAACCCTCTCCCAAGCAACCCAATCTACCCAATTGATCCAATACCTCACAGACTCCTGCCATCTCTCCCCAGAAGTGCTCTCTCTGCAGCCAAAAAGGTCCACGGCAAAATCCCACAAAACCCAGATTCCATCCTCACACTCCTCAAAGACCATGGATTCTCCAAAACCCACATTCAAAATATCGTCTCCAAGCGCCCAAAGATCCTCTTCGTCGGCATCGAATCCAATCTCATCCCCAAGATGGAGTTCTTCAAAGCAGCAGGCATCCCGGCTCCAGTCATCGCAGAGTACCTCTCTTCCAACCCAGTGATCTTGTCTTACAGTCTTGATAATAGAATAAAACCAGTTTTTGATTTAATTCGTAGCATTTTCGAGCACCCATGAAGTGTTTGCCAAAATGCCCAGACACTCAAACTGTCTGTTTCGTTTTGGTTTGATAAATTCATCGTGCCCAATGTGACCCTTTTTGCAGAACTACAATGTACCAAATGATCGGATTTTTAATATGTTTATGAAGAGTCCGAGGATTTTGACTCTCAACTCAGATCGGTTTGGAGAGATTGTGAGGTTGGTTAATGAAATGGGGTTCAACCCATCTAGTTTTCTGTTCATGGATGCGGTCCGGGCGATGGGTAAAACTGAGCCGGGCAACGTGGACGGCAAAGTTTGAGGTTTAATAGGAGCTTGGGGTGGTCGAGACGAGGAGATCCTCTAATGCGTTTAGGAAGCATCCGACCATGCATTACCATATCCGAATAGAAGTATACGGAAAGGGAATGAGCTTTTTTTTGCGAGGAGTTGGATTGGGGCGTGTCAGTTGTTTTCGAGATACCCCATGGTTCTGTTGCCATACTTGGAGAAGAGGATTGTCCCTAGGCATAAGGGTTTGGCAGGTTTTGATATCGAGGGGTCTGGTTAAGAAGGACTCTATTCCTCTCAGGCTCTTTTGGTGTCAGAGAAGCAGTTCTTGAAGGAATATGTGCTTAGACGCAGTGAGATGGTTCCACAGCTATTGAAGGTTTATCACGGTGAGAATATGGCTGTACACCACCAGTCACCAGACATCGAGGAAAGTAGGATTGAGAAACCATGCAATTTTTAGTTAACTGACCCTGTATTTCACCTGATTGTTGGATTTTGAATTGCTGTTGTTTGAAAGATTTTGGTTTTGTGGCAATGAACTATCGTTAGGAGTAGGCTGCTTGTTTGTTTCTTTGTTTTTTATTTTTACTTTTGAACAAGTACTTTTTCTTAATTACCATTTGATCCAAGTGTATGTTTCTACATCAATGATGAATCAATATTTTTTGTGTTTCCGGCCAAGTATAATGATTTGTGCCAATGAATTAATTGGAAAGCTAAAGAGTTTTGGGCATCTAAAAGGTTTTAAAGCTATTTGATTTGTTATTCCTAGTTGCATTGGTAGTGGGGAGTAATCATAATTCATAGATAGGTGTGACCTGATTGTTGAGTGACCCCTTAATAAGAGAGTGATATGGATGTATTCTAATATCAATGCACTTTCAGTGCCAACCGCCAATGTTTATCTGTAGTGTTAAGGCTGGAAAAATGTTGCCCATCCAGGTGGATCATGATTCTTTTGTCACCCCAAACACATGGTGGAATGGTTCCATGTTGCTACAAAATGTTCAGGCTATTCATAATTTGTCGTACATCCAAAACATCCTAAATTGTCCGTAGATCTGATGTCAAAAGAAGCTGTGGTCATCAAAGATTACATCAACTGATCTTTTGACGATTTTTCCAATTTTCCTTGTTTCCAGTAACTGCAAGAATATATGGTTGGTTAATACTAGGTGAGATGTTTACAGAAGGCAGCCTGGAGATTCTTCCTTGGCTAGACTGGAGGAGCCGTTTATTGCTTGTAAATGGAAACTTCTTGTTTCTGCCAAACACAAAATTAAGGTGACCCTTAGGTAGCCTTGAAACCTTAATTTGCAAACATAGATGATCAATGAGCTGACTGATCAGAAAGAAGCTTCGAGGAACAGGAAATTAAAGAGGCTTGTTTTGAGCCCTAGGCCTAGATGCTTTCCCATAGTGTTCTTACAACAATCTTATGGATTGGTTAATCAAGATGTTTTTGACTTTCTACTGAAGTTTTCATGATATGAGTTGTTTATTGAAACAGTTCAGTGCCTGCTCCATAATCTTTCATTCCCAAAAACAGGAGGGAACGCACTACTGTCAATGACTACTGCCCATTTAGACTGAGTGGTACTAGCTACAAAATTCTAGCCAAGGTGTTTAGCATCAAGATTGCAATGAAATTCCCCTCTTATCATCTCTCTTTCACAAGGCGGCTTTCGACAATGGGAGACAGATCCTCTACGAATGTGTGGACTCTCCCTTTAAAGCTAGCGAACGAGGCCTCATTTGTGATGTGTTCCTACAGAAAGTTATGACAAAGTTATTTTGGAATTTCTTGTTTTGGCATTCTTTGCAGGATGGGTTTTGGGGTCAAGTGGAGAAATTGGATCAAGGCTTGCTTAACATTGGCCAACCTCTCTATTACAATCAATGACATTAAAAGGTTTCTTCTTGGCTTAGAGTTCTTTCACTTGGAAGACCTCTTCTCCCCCCTTCCTCTGTCAGTGTGCGTGAAGCCCTAATTTGTATAGTGTGGTGGTTGGGGGATGAGCGATTGAGCAGGATGAGCGAGTTTGATTAGTGGTTTTTGATGTGGCAGAGTTGCGGTCCAACTTAGTCACCCTCCAATTTATAGACATGCCTCCTCTTTTACAACGCTGAATGTCATGAACATTAATAGTGGTAACCCCAATGCTTTGAAGTGGTGTTAGGCCTGAGGATTAACTTGCTAAATGAGCTCATTTGGCCTAAAAGTAGAAAGAGGAACAGATGAACTTGTTTCCATTTTAGGCTGCAAAATAGGACTACTGTCATCTACCTACCTTAGTTTTATATTATGTCTGGGGATAACCTCAAAAGCTTGTGGGGCCCAGATATTGATACAGACATGGACTCAGATACAGGTATTGGAGATACAACGACAACTTTTGGAAATCTAGGACATAGATACGGATACGGCTGTCCTATATTTTTTTTTTAAACATTTATGAATTAGTGAAATTATCATTGTTACATTCCTTTCTAACTTTTTTACATTGAAAATAAGATTAATAAGACGATGGACATGATAGTAGGATATGCGAAACTTGTACCCGAGAAGTATTAGTGGAGTATTGAGTATCGCTACGAGTGTCGTATCGGTATGATACAGATATGCTGGGCATGTTCAGGTATTCGGGTATCATTGGGATTTGGTGTTTAAGAGACTGGATCAATTTCTAGATAGACTGGAAGGCACAACATTGAAAAGGTAAAAACTTGTAAAAATACTTACTTTTTGGCTGAAACAGGGCAGAGTTGACCTGGATAGACTGGAATTATAGACGAAACTTCTGGGAGAGAGAGGGTGTTTCTGTTCTGTTCCGGTATGTACTCCAGAATGGAACCTAATTGGCAACTATGGTTTGGAGTTAACTGGGTTTACCTAAAGGAGCTTAGAGATCATTTCAATACCTGGAGGTCGGTTCAGTCTGCGGAAACATTTTCGCGATCGCTCTCCTTTGTAATTGCCATATGGTCCTTATGGAAGGAAAGGACCAACTGGTGCTTTGAGAACAAAGCATCCAATGAACTAGTTGTTATAAGCTTCCCTGGACCAATGGGTATTAGGTGAGTAAATGAAGCAGAAGCACTAGCTTTATGATTGGATTTCCGGAAGCTATCGTATTTAAGCTCAGTTCTTTTCTTTGTGGAGGAAGATTTTTTCTTCCTAGGGCCAAGGCATACAGAGAGCATCTTTAATGAGTTGAATGACATCTCCTGGCCTCTTCAACTTTCTTTCCACCATATACTCTCAGAAAAAAGCCAACGGAGTAGCTGATGCTGTATTTTTAGAGGGTGTGTCATGCCAAAATATTATTTTAGTGATACAGTCTTTGCATTATAAATGGTAATCTCCATATCCCACTACTTTTGGGGTGTCCCATAGGAGGTGTCTTGCAATAGATCACTTTCTTTTGGTGGTGTTTTCCTTGTCCCACCTTTCTTTGGTGATCTCTGGCTCGGTTTGGTCTTGCGGCCTTTCTTGTATCATTTTTTTTTCTATCAATAAAACCATTTGTTATTCAAAAAAACTAAAATATCATCATTATCATCAAAGCCTTGTCCCGACTCCCGACTATGTTGGATTTGCTACATGAGTTATGTTCTGCCATTCATCATAATAACTAAATAATTAAATGAATAATATATTATATAAGAGTTTTTCCTGATATTAGGGTGTCCCATTTTTACATGGACATATCTAGAACTGTGCAAACTACTAAAGTATCTATCTTATTAGACATATAATGAAACTTTTGGATTAAGTAGAGCAATGCATATGAGATGAATCAAATGTCTCAAAAAAACAGTTTTGAGCTTATGTGAGGTAGGGATACTACAAAACCGATTTCCTATTTAAAAAAAGCATATGCAAAAGTTTAGATAGAAGTGGAAAAGCTTAGTTTATGTATAATTATTATTGATTTAATGAAGTCTTATGGTAGAATTCTGAGGTAGTTATTCTGGGAGTCCTGAAGAAAAATGGCATCCTTAATGGTTATATTGAAATGATACAATACATATAGAAGGAGAAGTAATGAGTGTGAAAACTGTATATGGTGGAAGTCTGAATCCCTAGCTGGAGTTGGATTACACCAAGGGGTCCTCTTAGAGCCCCCATTTTGTTCATGTTGTATAGACAACTCAACGTGTCTCTTAAAATAGTGTTCCATGGGTTATGTTGCTGGTGGATGATGTCATACTTAATTTTCAGACAAGAAAGCATGTATGGGAAAAGCTAAAACTTTGAAAAGAGGTGTTAAGAGTCAAATGGGTTGAAAATTTGGCAAGCCAAAGAAAGAATTCATAGAGTGCACGTTTAGTGAATCTAGGAGTACTAGAGAAGATGGGTTGGCCAAAATTGAAAATAATTTAGTACCATTGTGTGATGAGTTTTTATATCAAGGATAATTATAGAGCAAAACAGAGGGTTTGAGTCGGAAATGACAAATTTATTTAGAGCCTTCTTATGAGTTGCATTTATTTTGTACGTTACACTTACTAGAAAATTTATTGTACACAGCATCCAGTTTTCCTTTGAAGATGAAATATTTGAAGCAGCGTTACCGAGATTGCTCGATTGAAATCATGGTTTATGGTATGTGCCTCCTGTGATATTTCATAATTTTTTGGTCTCTATCGTATATACAGCCATTCCTTTTATTTCACAAGTGGGATCAAGTGTCAGAGTTAAGATCCCAAGCCATTCATATGATTGGCCATTTTCCCATCTTGACCCGTTTGTGATCTTGATATTGTGGATTATGTAAATTTTGATAACAAGTCATGTTGATCAACATTCTGAATTATAATCTTGTAAATTGTTTGCTATTACGACCCATAGAGAACTGACCCACAATTTGGATCTATGATCAAAATTGCAGTTCACGGGGAGGTATGCTGATCTTGGTAACCTTGATTTGAGGTATATCTTTATGCCAAATAGCAATCAGATTGAATGTTTTGGGAGAAGAAATGATAATCTACCTCGCTTGGTGGCATGAAATGTCAAAAACCACATTAGCTTGGTACTGTTTTTGGAATTTTTTTTGTTGATACTGCTTTGAGTTAGAAAGGGTGGAGAACTGTTCCACCTGATTCAATTTCCAAAGTGAAACAAAACATCCAGCTATTCCGGCAAAACATTCAAATCAAGTGTAATTGGGAGTTGGAGAGGGGAAGGGAAGGGAAGAAGTGGAAAAGGAGTTTTGATGGAGTAGTAATTCAAGGTGCTAATAATATGAGTAAAGTCAAAACATAATTATAACACCATCAAATCATTGTCCCATATATTTGTGGTCGGCTTTATGGTTGTTTTCCCAATTCAACTATCTTTAAAGCCATATAGAAGTAACAGATAACTTTATTAAAAGAAGATAGCATTGTTACAACAAACCCTCAAAAGAACATGGGTGTAAGAGACTCATACCCAACAAAAAAGCAAAAAGGAAAAAAAATGAGACACCTCAATGTATAATGTCTTTGTTAAGATTTATCTTTAGATTATTTACTTTTCAATAAAGTGGTTGCATGTAGTTAGGAAACTTGTTTACCTAGTCTATAGGAGAATCCCTAAGTTGTAAGAGTCATGTAGGAGTCATGGTCAGTTTCATTGTTCATGCTAGAGTCGTGGTATGTAGTTCCACAAAATCTGCAAAGTGGATGTTATGTTGCTTGCAGCAGCAGACTTGTTTTTTCTTATTTAAGTTGTAATTTTCTCATTCAGTATACAAATGAAAATCAGAGCTTCTTAGACATCTCATTAAGCAGCAAGCTTAAGTTTACAGTTTCAAAAGTTTAATCAACATCTGGTATCAGAGCCCCCCACTGGGCCTGTGTTGAGAAACTCTCATAGAAGCAGCAGCTTTTACATCCTTGTAGTAACAAGCATCCATGGCGTCTGACAAGCCAGCAGAAAATTTCATTCAGCCAGCCATTCCTCGCTTCGACGGTCACTACGATCATTGGAGCATGTTGATGGAGAATTTCCTAAGATCCAAGGAATATTGGGATCTCGTGGAAACAGGAATTGTCGAACCAGAAGGCGAGCTGACACAAGCACAGCAAAAGAAGATAGATGATCTGAAGTTGAAGGACCTGAAGGTGAAAAATTACTTGTTTCAAGCCATTGATCGAGCAATTTTGGAGACCATTCTCCAAAAAGATACTTCCAAGCACATTTGGGACTCTATGAAGAGAAAGTACCAAGGGTCAGCAAGAGTGAAGCGTGCACAGCTTCAGGCCCTAAGACGAGACTTTGAGACTCTCCAAATGAAGAATGGAGAGTCTGTCACCGAGTATTTTGCAAGGACCATGGGGATTGCAAACAAAATGCGAATCAATGGTGACATGCTTGATGATGGCTCCATTGTAGAGAAGATCCTGAGATCTATGGCTCCAAAGTTCAACTACATCGTTTGCTCTATTGAAGAGTCAAATGACATTGAGGAGATGTCGATTGATGAGCTCCAAAGCTCCTTGTTGGTCCATGAGCAGCAGCTGAACCGTGGCACCACAGAACGTGTCAACTCAGAAGAACAAGCTCTGAAAGCTTCTACCTTTTCTGAATCCTCAAGCATGGGAGGAAGAGGTCGAGGTAGAGGTAGAGGAAGAGGACAAGTTGACAAGTCCAACATCGAGTGCTATATGTGTGGAAACCTTGGGCATTATCGTAATGAATGCTACACAAAGCTGCCAAAAGACAACGAGAAGGGAGAGAAGTCCAACTTTGCTGAAAAGAAGGATGATGAGACACTTTTGATGGCTTTCCACGTCAAGGAGGAGATTGATTCAGAAGTATGGTATGTAGACACAGGTTGCAGCAATCATATGAGTGGCTGTAAGTCATCTTTCTCATTTCTGGATGAAAACTTTCGAACAATCGTGAGCTTTGGGGATGGGTCAAGTGTTAATGTGAAGGGAAAGGGTGATATTCAAATTAGAACTAAGAATGATTTTGTTGAAATCATTTCGAATGTGTTTTATATGCCTAATTTGAAAACAAATTTGTTGAGTGTTGGACAGTTACAAGAAAAGGGTTATATAATAACTCTTTAGAAAGATGCATGTGAGATATATGATCCTGTAAGGGGTGCCATTGCTGTGGTTCAAATGAGCCCAAACAGATTGTTTCCGCTGAAGATAAAAAATGTCCAAACTAGTTTGATGGCTAAGGAAGATGATTCATCGTGGCTGTGGCACTTTCGATATGGCCATTTGAATTTCAATGGCTTGAGGACACTGCATCAGAAGCAAATGGTGACTGGCCTTCCCATGATCACACCTACATCTGAAGTCTGCGCAGAGTGTGTTGTTAGCAAACAACATCGTGATCAATTTCCCAAAGGAAAGGCATGGAGAGCACAAAACCTACTGGAGTTGGTGCATTCAGACATATGTGGTCCAATCAATCCAATATCGAATGGTAAAAAGAAATATTTTATTTCTTTTATTGATGACTTCAGTAGAAAGACATGGGTGTATTTTTTGCAGGAAAAATCAGAGGCTTTTAATGCATTTAAAAGTTTCAAGGCACTTGTTGAAAATGAAAGTGGAAGAAGGATCAAAACTTTGCGAACTGATCGTGGTGGTGAATATTGCTCAAAAGAGTTTGAAGTATTTTGTGATGAGCAGGGGATTCGAAGGCAACTCACTGCTTCATATACACCCCAGCAAAACGGTGTATCCGAGAGAAAAATCGAACCATTCTCAACATGGTCAGAAGCTTGCCAGTTAAGGGAGGAGTTCCTAAAAGTTTTTGGCCTGAAACAGTTTTGTGGTCCATTCATGTTTTGAACAGATGCCCTACTTTCTCTGTTAAAAACATGACACCTGAGGAAGCTTGGGGTGAACGGAAACCCTCAGTAGATCACTTTAAAGTGTTTGGGTGCATAGCATATGCACACATTCCAGACGAAAAGAGGACGAAGCTCGACGACAAGGGTGCAAAGTGTATATTTCTTGGAGTTAGTGAACACTCCAAAGCCTACAAATTGTTCAATCCAACTACTGAGAAGGTGATTACCAGCAGAGATGTAGTTTTTGATGAAGAAAAGACGTGGGTTTGGTCTGGAGAAAACAAGAAGCAGCAGCAAATTGTGACAAACTTTGATGCAACAGACGATAGCATTGAGCAGTCTCCTGAGCCTGAGGAAATCCCACCAGAAAATGTTCTGCCTACAGATGATCAGCCACCTCAAATTCAACGTCCACGGAAGAGACCATCTTAATTGGATGATTGATTATGTAAGTGGAGATGAACTCTCTGATGATGATACTATTGCACACTTTGCTTTGTTTGCAGACTCTACTCCACTCGCCTTTGAGGATGCAGTTGAGGACTCAAAATGGCAAAAGGCAATGGATGCTGAAATTAAGTCCATTGAGAAAAATGATACATGGGAGCTTACTGATTTGCCTAAAGGTCAGAAGACTATTGGTGTCAAGTGGGTCTTTAAAACCAAATTGAATGAGAAAGGCGAGGTGGACAAGCACAAGGCCCGTTTGGTAGCGAAGGGATACAAGCAAAAATATGGTGTCGATTACAAAGAAGTGTTTGCCCCGGTTGCAAGGCAAGACACAATTCGTTTGGTAATCTCTCTAGCTGCTCAAAACTCCTGGCCTATTTTTCAACTAGATGTGAAATCTGCTTTTTTACATGGTGAATTGCAAGAACAAGTGTTTGTCGATCAACCTCCAGGCTATGTGCAACAAGGCAAAGAGAAGAAGGTTCTAAGATTGAAGAAGGCACTTTATGGGCTGAAACAAGCACCACGAGCTTGGTACAGCCGCATAGATGCATATTTCGTCAAACAAGGCTTCCAAAAGTGTCCTTATGAGCATACTTTATACGTTAAGGTTGGTGATGAAGGTAAAATGCTCCTTGTATGCCTTTATGTTGATGATCTAATTTATACTGGAAGTGGTGTTGATATGTTTGATGATTTTAAAAAGTCTATGATGAAAGAGTTTGATATGAGTGACTTGGGGCTGATGCACTACTTTCTTGGCATAGAAGTAGTACAATCAGCAACTGGTATTTTTATTTGTCAAAAAAAAAAAATGTTCTGGAAGTATTGGAAAGGTTTCAGATGCTAAACTGCAATCCAGTTGGAACTCCAGCAGAAGTAGGATCAAAGTTGAGTCTAGATCCTGATGGGGAGAGAGTTGACAGCACTTATTTCAAACAGATAGTTGGAAGTTTGATGTATCTAACTTCCACGAGGCCTGATATCATGCATTCTGTAAGCGTGATAAGTCGATATATGGAAAATCCCACTGAGATGCATCTCAGGGCAGCCAAGAGAATCTTTCGTTACTTGAAAGGCACATCAGATTTTGGGATTTTTTATAAGACAGGAAGACAGTCAACTTTCTTTGGTTTTACTGACAGTGATTACGCAGGTGATATTGATGATCGTAAAAGCACTTCTGGAAATGTGTTTTTAATGAGTTCAGGTGCAATTTCATTGTCCTCGAAGAAGCAGCAAATTGTGACATTATCCACCACTGAAGCTGAGTTCGTGGCAGCTGCTTCATGTTCCTGCCAAGCCATTTGGTTGAGAAGAATGCTAGAAGTTCTTGGTAACCATCAACAAGATTCAACAACAATTTATTGTGATAATGTTTCAGCAATCAGGCTTTCCAGGAATCTAGTTATGCATGGAAGAAGCAAACATATCGATGTTAGATACCATTTCTTGCGTGATCTATGCAAGGATGGTGTGATTGAGTTGCAGTTCTGTAAGAGTGAAGATCAAGTTGCTGATCTCATGACAAAACCTCTCATACGACCTGTGTTCGAGAAGCTCAGAAGTGTGCTTGGAGTTTGTTCAAGGGAGGGACTCACACAGGAGTGAAGTGAAGATGAAGATCAATCCTATACTGTTTTCTGCAGAAAACAGTTTAAGGGAGGGTATTAAGATTTATCTTTAGATTATTTACTTTTCAATAAAGTGGTTGCATGTAGTTAGGAAACTTGTTTACCTAGTCTATAGGAGAATCCCTAAGTTGTAGGAGTCATGGTCAGTTTCATTGTTCATGCTAGAGTCGTGGTATGTAGTTCCACAAAATCTGCAAAGTGGATGTTATGTTGCTTGCAGCAGCAGACTTGTTTTTTCTTATTTAAGTTGTAATTTTCTCATTCAGTATACAAATGAAAATCAGAGCTTCTTAGACATCTCATTAAGCAGCAAGCTTAAGTTTACAGTTTCAAAAGTTTAATCAACAGTCTTATCTCCCTATTTCATTCAGAGTCTTTATTTTATTTATTTATTTATATTATTATTATTATTTGAATGGTTTCATTATCAGGCTTTATTGGTGTCCCTCTACTGTTCTTTGAACTTGTTGACAATTAAATATTGTGTACGGGCTAGTTCTGATTGTGTACATGTTGAAACCATCTCAGGTGCCATTCCTTACTTTTATTATCTTCTGTGGGCATTGCCCGTCGGTTTCCTCTTGCATACTTGAGTGTGTGCCCTTTAGACTTTTAGTACGTGTCCGAGGTTAATGATCTACAGTGCTACACTGTGGAAGGAGGGTGCTCTCTCGGATTGGAAGGTTAGAACAGATCAGGCCTTTCATCAAGGTGTATAACTAGATATAGCAAGAGAATATTGAAATGTGGTCAAGAAAAAGGGACCAAGAATCCAGGGGAGTATTTGGCTCCCAATTTAGGAATAAGGGAGCGAGGGTTACTCTGATTCCTAAAGAATCTGTCATTTGGACTACTGTTAGTAAATGTTGTCAGAAAATCTCATATCAAAGGAATCCTAAAACCAGGATTTCTATCATCCTTGAAAAAAAATAATGATATATCCTCAATTTCCATTTTGCGATTAATCGTATAAAAAGTCATCAGTTGCCATTGGTACTCTCCTATTTCTCATATCTATCTCTCGCCTTCCTTTACCTTGCTCTGCTGCGATATCCATCTTCCATCAGAAGCTCTGGTGAGGTCTCCAACAGGTATGCTGTTCTATCCTTCTGTAATTAACCATGGCAAAGTTGTTGGCCCACATACCATTTCTCCTTGTATTTCTATGGTTGCATAATTAGAAGCATGCAAAAGAGGTCAAGGATTCAGGGATTAGCACACCCTCTTCTTCATTGAAGTTGCTGGTGCACACACACATGCATATACTACGCAGAACAACAGTGACTTGGGGAATTCTGAGTTTTTTTCCATGTCCAAAAGGCCCTCTTTAATGACCACTTTACAATGTGTTGTGAAAGGCTACTTTTGTCATCTAACAATTCCTCTGTACCTGTCACGCATAACATGTCTTTTGTTGCTAGAGCATGTTTTCTATGACTTGGAACTTGGTAAACTACCACCAACTGAAAATACATGAAAAAACAATTCAATCATAGGGGACATGTTTTTTTTTATGATGGGGAGAAGAAGTTGGGGCAAAACAATTTAGGCCTAATGACAATTTTATTATTGTGGTCTGCTCAATAATGAAAGTTACCTTGGATTCACCAAGATGATAGAGAGCATGGTGTGCTACGTAAAGGCACACTCAATGAAGATGTAGTTTGGCCCATTCAGTGATGATGAAGCTCACCCCAAAATGAAAAACACAATGGGATCCACTATTGAATTTGTCATTACTTGTTGTCTCCACCTCATTCAATTGAAAGATCAGCTTTTATTTGGCAGGGCCACGATATATGTCACCTGAGTGTCATACCTTGCTTTTTTATTGTTAAGTGGAGTTTCATGATTTTTCATCATACAATCCTCCTACCATGCTTCTCTATGGTGAACACTGTCTTTTTGTCCTTTGGTGCCACCTCTATCATCCATCATTAAGTGGGACTCAATCACAATGCATCATCTAGTTGTTGTTGCTACTCTCTGCATGACATTTCATGCACTGCATGGGTTATTTTCTACTTTATATTATGTAAAAACAGCCCTCATGTTGCAGATAATTTATGCACATGCTTACATCTATCGTCTACGGCAATGTTGAATCTCTGATGAATGAGGCTCAAACTACCTCTTATTCAGTTCCTGTATTCATGCACTTATCCAAACTGACATTTTTAGTATGGTGTTAGTTACCACCCATACAAGTCCATAATTGGTAAATTGTTGTTTCAACTCCTGTAGTTCTTGATAGAGCTGATATTTCTGGCCATTCCTACGTCATGAGGAATTTTCTCGGATGTCCCATTGAGCACCTTTAATTCATGGGAATCCTGGTTTACATTTCTCGATGGAGAAAATTTCACCCTACAACATATTTACTTATTTGCCTATGTAATTTTCACTGTACCACACAAGTGAGGTTGCATTAACTGATTATTTTGATGCTGATTCTCTTTCATGAAAATATTGTCTAAGGGTTTGTTTTTCTGTTGTACAATACATAGGGATTGAATGCTTAAGATTTATGCCATAAGTAGTTAAAAATGAAGATGAAAGGTAAATTATCAAAAAATGAGATCAAATGACTTTTTTTTAATTAAAAAACATAATCAAGAGGGTTTTACCCAAAAAAAAAACCTTAGACTTTGTGAAGACCAAAAAAGTCCTCAAATTTCAGAATAGACCATAAAGGCCCTCTCGTCACTTCTTCTCACCGCTCACCTGTATACATGAGTGGCCTTGTTTCTTCTTCCTTCCTTTTCTTGATGTAGAGCTTCTTCAATTTAGAGCTTTTCATGGCAATGCAGCGCTGAAATTAGAGTAGAGGATTTGGTTTGTTTTTTGCCCCTGTTTGAAGGCAGCAAACACTGCCGTTCTGCAAAAGGGGGAAGAGGGTTGGCCATTTGCACACGACTACACTGCCTTTGCCGATCAACCCAACAGCTGCCGTCATCCTTACATCATAGTCTCTAAACAAGGAGTGTAAGCCGAAAGCTGATCTCCTGCAGACACGTCGTCGTCGTTGCTGGAGAAGAAAGCAGCGGAGGGAGATGAGGGCAGCCGCTCATTTCTTCTTCTTCATAGTTAAGCGGCGATATCACCACCAAGGTCAAATTAAAAAAAAAAAAGGCCTGAGATTTGGTTTGTTTTGGTTTTTCTCGTCGATCGTCGACTTCTCTAGCACAACTTCTTCATAGAAAACAATAGCTATGCTGTCAGCGGAGGAGAGTGGGTCTTTGATTTTCTGAAAACAAAAAGAAAAGCCTATTTGGTTTTCAAGGATCGGGCAAGACGGAGGAGGAAGAAAAGGATCGACACACTGTCTAGATTAGGGGTGAAAATCTGGACGGCACGGCCCACTGAAGACGGGCTCAGTCGTGCCCGGGCCGGGCCGGCACGGCCCATGATAAATATGCGGGCCGTGCAGTGTCGGGCCCAAGGCCTTTGGGGTCAGCTCAGCATGGCCAAGGGCACGGATCTTGGTCATGCCGTGTTGGGCCGTTCCTTAGTCGGGCCTGGGCAGTGCCCTAGCTGCGCTTGGGCCGTGCTGCCCACCCTTTCTTTTATTGTTTTTTTCTAAAGTTTTTTAAGTCTTAGAGACTTAGACTCTTCACTCTTGGTCTTCGACCAATTTCATTAAAATAAAGAAATTAAGAGAACTAAACAAGTAGAATAACACTAATAATGTTTTGAAAAAATACATCAAATAAATTGTATTTCCTTGAAATTTAAGTTACAAAAGTTCAAAAAAACTACAAATTTGAACTTGGATCAATATATATATATATATATATAAAATGAAATTCAAACCTTCTGATAAATGAAAAAAGAATTACAACTTTAAAAACCTATGATACAATCTAAAAAATAAATTACAACTTTAGAAACCTATGATACATTCTAAAAAATAAATTACAACTTAAAAAACCTATGATACATTCTAAAAAATAAATTACAAGTTGAAAGCCTATTATACATTCTAAAAAAAATTATACTATAATATATGTAACGCTGCTCGCTAATCTTCTATCTTGATTTCATTATCATCGAGGTGTTGTTCCCTATCCTCTGCTTAATACCAATCTCGTAAGCACATGCAGGTCTCAACGGCTTCTTCTGTAAGCATAGTCCTCCTGGGGTCAATAAGGCGCCCACTTGCACTAAATGCCTACTATGATGCAGACGCTGTTTTTGTTAGTATATCACGGGCTATGACGGAAAGCACGAGAAACTTAGTTTCGAATGATTTCCACCATGCCAAAATATCAAAATCATCTTCTTCATCATCTGAGATTCTAACAGAATCGCTCCCCAGGTACATTGTTAATTCATTAAGGTTGTAAGATCCTCCGGAAGAAGGGGAGTTACTTCCTTGAGATTTCCTCATAATACTCCAAATGACCTTCTTTTTTCCTTTATGTACTTGGGAGGGCCTGTTGGGACCGTGGGTGCTGTGGATCTTCCTAATCGGGTAGCATAATCCAAATAAAGTATTTCTAATTGTGCCTTAATTGTTGTCATGTCATTTATATTAGTTGTATTCATATAAGAGTTTATTTCATCAAGAAGGGTTTCTACACCTTGTAATTTCAATCTAGGGTCTAATGCAGCAGCTATACAAAATGTTAAATGAGCTATTCTCCAATATAATGAAAACTTTTCATCCATTTGTACACACATAAGTTGAAAGATTGAAAAATCTATTTACTTTTTAAAAGTAATGTTAGGGATTTTGTATATTGCAATTTGATGGATTCATCATTCATTTAAATCATCATTAGAAATCACACACACACACACACATTGTTTTAGAAAACCTTGAGATCTTGATTTACTCATGCATTGTTTTAAATCTTGTAAATCATATTTTTATATGCATGTCTTGGTTTTAAACTTGAATGCATTTAGTTTGAAAAAGAATTTTTATAAATCAAGCTAGCCATTTGTTTTAAAGTTTCAAATCATGTTTGGCATTTTATGATTCATGATCTTAAAACACTTAGATTGATTTAAATTATGTTTCCATGCTTGGTTTATTGGCCCAAAGATCCCACAATAAAAATACTTTGAAATGTGCAAAAGTTGGGATTTTGGACAGTGTCGGTCAGCCTGTCGGTCAGGTGTCGGCTAACCGACCATGGACCGAACCTCCTTCGGTCAGCTGTCTGTTAGAATTCCAAAGATCTTCAAATCATGGATTTTGGGCTGTCGATTAAGGTGTGGTCACATGTCGGTTAACCGACAAGGCCAATTCGGCTAACCGACAGTGTATTTCAGTCAACAAATTTTCAAAAATATGATCGTTGGCTTGTTGTAACGCCCCAAAATCCGGGCGCCTCGAATCTCGGGGCGCTACGAGAAAGTACCTAAGAGATGCGGAAAATCCAATAATATAATCAAGTGTGAATCTCATATGAGCAGGTAAATGGACAAGGCCCTAAAATTTTGTTTCACTTTAAAAGATTACAAGGTACTTTCCATAATTAAACTAACTATTCAGTCCTAGGCCAACACGGCCAGCTACAAGAAAAGGAAAGAATAGAGATCTATATGATAGACGCCTCACGATGCACCAAATGCATCATTCTCTGAACCCTGCGGCAACGGATCAGTCGCCAAACAAACCACCAATCAAGAAAGCGGAAGAGAAGATACCTGAAAACACCAAGGATTGGGTCAGGCTCGATGAGCCAGGCAAATAGGCATGTTTAGATGGCAATACATTATATAATTAGATGGGAAAGAGGACCATACCTGATCCCAGCTGTACCTGCATGATTAGTATCTCGATAATAATATAGAATATCAGAGTGCAACAGAAAACGGTGTAGAGTGTAGTGCATAAACGAAAATCGAGATATTGATATAACAGATGTTTGATACAACCTAACAAGTAGATAAGAGAAGCCATCAAAACATCAGATAAACCACACAAGCACATCAGAGTCATCAGTAGCAGAAGTAAACAGAGGAAGTGACATTACCATAGTCGTATCCATCGCATCCAGATCCAACCGTATCAACGGCGGCAGTTAAAGGCAATAAACAATGATATCCATAATATATAATATTCATACATCCAATATACATACATAGAAGCACACAAAGGTACGTCCACAGTTGAAGTACAAAGGACGTGGGGGTCAGAGCCAGCCCATCGTCATCGTCCTAACAACTGTCGATTGACACCAACCATGAGGGTCATAGCCACCCACAGTTGTCGTCACGTCGAATAAGAGCGTACAAGAATCCATCAATGTCCATAGCTACGGCCAAGTCACAGCCATTGGTCTTACGTGCTATCTCAACCAACAATATCCATAGCCACGGCCAAGTCCCAGTCATTGGACTTACGTGCTAGATCAATATCGCCGTCCATCCATACACCCGGTCCGAGCGCCGGCAGTCTCAGTACCCCACCCACACCTGGTACCTACTGTGTCAATCACATCACAATATCAAAGTCCATGCCGGCATCATAACCCTCGGCAGACTAATCAATATCAATGTCCATGCCGGCATCATAACCCTCGGCAGACTAATCGTACAACCACAAATCTACAGATCACTAGGTGGGGGTACTCCGAACTAGATAGCCTTATTATCCTTAATATGAGATGATAATAGTCAAGGGTACGAGACACGGAGTTCGGGTATAGCTAGTCCATCCTTGTGGTTCCCAACAGTTAATAGTGCATACCCTTGTAAACTCCGCTTCTCTATACGCTTAATTAGTATTATCTCAATATACAGTCCGTCTATTAGTATCTATCGTTAAGTTCCCAATATTATCGGTCAGGACTTCAAGTGCCATGTCCTGACATCTCATCCAATACGGACCGTGATCATGGATCAGAGCCTAAGTGCAATGCCCTGATTTATAGTACCTCTCAAGGCCTACATCTAAGGTTCGGATCTACCAGCCAGCCTTAGTGTCCGTTTCATCAACATAGATACCACACATCCCAAATCCATCGATGATTGCTGCCCCTCTATTCAGGTCCAAGGTCCCACTCCACCTAAGACAGTGATCACGGAGTCCTAGATGCTTATTAAGTATCCTTGGTGCTCCTGTAGGTATTTAGCATCATAAGACATCCATAACCCTTGAATCAGGTTCCGTTTTACAACCCAAGACCCTACTTAGATGGCTACACGGGTCAAGGTTAAGCCCGGCCCTTGACTCGCGTATAGCGTATCCCAAATAGTCCAAATGGAAGGTCAACGGGGCCCACACATGATCAAATCATAAAAGGGTACAAATCTGGGAAATGTCAATGTATACACTGAGCTCGGCCAACCTACTCTGAGCTCGGCCAACCAGACACTGAGCTTGGCCAAATTGTTCTGAGCTCGGCCAACCAGGCATTGAGCTCGGTCAACCAGGCACTGAGCTCGACCAACTGTTCTGAGTTCGGCCAACTAGGCACTGAGCTCGGCTAACCTGCTCTGAGTTCGGCCAACTAGGCACTGAGCTCGGCTAACCTGCTCTGAACTCGGCCAACCAGGCACTGAGCTCGGCTAACCTGCTCTGAGCTTGGCCAACCAGGCACTGAGCTCGGCTAACTTGCTCTGAGCTCGGCCAACCAGGCATTGAGCTCGGCCTGCCTGCCTAGCTGAGCTCGGCCAACACCTGAGCTCGGCCAACTTGCCTACCGGAGCTCGGCCTGCCTAGCTGAATACTGTTGCAAGTACCGTAATTCCTGGATTTCTCCCTTTTCATTCCAATATTCACCAAACACTTCCAAACATCAAACACATCTCCTATATCATGATCTCATCACAAGTGGGCCATTGATCTTCCAAATGGGGGATTCTCATCCATCAATGGCCAAATACACATAAAAAGAGCTTAGACTAACAATTCTATACATCTTATCATCCAATCAACCATCCAAATACAGAAATCATGCCAAACATCCATAAAAGACAGTAATTACCAATCTAAGCATGTTAATCAATTTAATTAAAGAATCTAAGCATGTCTACTTGCCTTTCGTTGGAGATGCCCAAATCCAAAAGCACTAGCTCAAAGCCCAACAAATCAAACCTAAGGAATAATTAGCAAAGTAAAACTAAATTAAAACATAAATCAATGGGAAGCTCTAAGCTACTAAACACACTACTACAACCCAAAGTTTATTAACCCAATTCTAAGGGAAAGAATAGCTTACCAAACAAATGGGCGGATGGAGTGGTGGCATTGCAAATTAGAGATGGGAAGCTCGCGGGGTCCACGCGGAGATGATGGTGATCATCAGAGGTTATGGGCAGCCTCTAAGATCAATTCCCAGCAAGGTGGGTGAGAAAGATTGGGAAGGAGAGAAAAAGAATTGAAAATGAGATGGGGAGGTTGTGGGGCCCACTTGATCTGTGGCCCACTAAATTGGTGGTGGTGGAGGGTCTTTGGTGGTCCATTGGATACAAGAAGGAGAAGACAGAATAGAAGAAAGAAAGAATGGAGCAAGAAAGAGAGAGAACAGAGAGAGAATTAGAGAGAAAGAGAGAGAAAGAGTGAGATGGCTGGGTGGGTGCACATTCACGTTGACAGTAAGGGGAGTGAAGAGAGGGAGAAATAAAGAAAGAGAGAGAGAGAGAGAAATGATGGAATGAATGAGATGGGTGAGGAAGGGGAAACACATCACATTGGCAGTGAGTGGAGAGAAAAATAGAAAATGATATGGGTGGGTTAGTCCATGTTGGTAGGGAGAGGTGGCGAGGAAGAGAGAAAATGAATGAAAGAAAGAGAAACAAGAAAGAAAACAGAGAAAGGAAAAGAGAAACAGGGAAGGGAAGAAGAAATGAAAAATGGAGAAAAAGAGAGGTCGAGTGGCGGGCGGTGATCGAGGAGATCGTCGACGGCGATGGCGATGGTGCCGTGCTCGAAGTCCGGCGGCAGTGGGCGGCAAGGGTTGGGAGAAGAAGAGATGGATGAGGGAGATGAGGGAATGGAGAAAGGAGGGGCTGCTGTGTGTGGAGTGAATGAGAAGAGAAGAGGGAAATGGTCTTGTGACCTAAAAGAGGGGAATGGGAAAAAGGGGAGATGGGTCTCACGTGGGTGAGGGGATGGGGTAAGATGAGATTGAAAAGATGAGTGGTGTTCACATGGGATTAAGGTGGGGTAGGGTTTGACTAAGGTGCCCTCATAATTAATGGGTAATGGGTTAGGCCATGGGTAGTTGGGTCATCCTAAGGTTAAATTCACAATTCTCCAAGGGAAGCCCATCTGTAATTAGGATAACCTATGGTTGACTTGGTCAAATTGGGTCCCACCAGGTATGTCTAGGGACGGGTCCTCACATTCCTCACTCCTAAAACTCATTTGGTCCCCAAATGAAAACAACTACTTCTAAACTTTTAAGGTCTCTACTATAACCAACTATGATGAATGGGAGTTAAACTACCCAGCCAACACTCGGAATAGCTAGTCTTAACTAGGAGGGATATTAGAACTATTATTCTAACAAAACAGGTTACAAACAACAACTAGTTAAATAACAATCCACACTACAATCAACAAGTAGTAAAACAGAAATACAAGTCACAATCAACAACTGGCAAGATTGGAGAATCTGGCCTTCTAACACTCTAGGATACTAACAGACAGCTAGCAAAACAACCAAGGTTTACCCTCTGACACTCTAGAATACTAGACCTCGACTATTTGGTCGATGGGATCTGGACATCTAACATTCTAGTTTTCTAACAAGGTCAGCTACTCAACTCTGTCTAGTTCAAGGCATCTCACACTCTTAACTCCAATAGGTCCGACTAGGGGTGTCGCACACCCCTCACTCCTAGGAACTGACTATGGGTGTCTCACATCTCAATCTCAAAAGGAACAACTAGGTTGTATCACACTCTCCTCACTTCTAAAGGACTAGTCCGAGGTGTCTCACTCCTCGGATACTACAAGGACTATCTAGGGGTGTCGCACACCCCTCACTCCTAAGGAACAACCCGGATGTCTCACACCCTACTCCTAAAGATCTAACTCGGAGTGTCTCGCACTCCTCATTCTAATAGAACTAACTTTGGGTATCATACTCCTTTGACTCTAAAAGGATTGACTAGAGGTGCCGCACACCTCTCACATCTACAGGAATGATAGCTCGGGGTCTCTCAGCTCCACACTACTAACTAAAAAGGTTAGCTCAGGTATCATTCACCTTGAGCTGCTAAAAGGGTAACTAGGGGTGTCACACACCCCTCACTCCTAAAGAACTATCTCAGGATGTCTCACAATTCCCGACTCTAAAAAGGACAACTCGGGGTATTACATACCCCTCACTCCTAAATGGGACATTAGGATATCTAAGAAGCAACAATCAATCATTCACACAATATTAAGAGCACACATATTAGAAGGATCCTAAACACAACAACAACAAGGGATCTAAGCACACCAACCATAATAGATAAAGCGAACCTCCGAAAAAGTTGACCTCAGAGTCACTGCTCGCTAGGGAAATCAGGCTGATGTCTCTCACCAATCAAAAGTGCTGCAGAACTGTCCGGATAACCCCAAGCTGGCTGAAACTGATCCTGTGTCTGCGGGTATAGGGGCCACTGCTGAATAGGTTGCACCTCGAGTACTGTACTGGTGGGAATCTCAGGTGATGGAAGTGTATGAGTCTGCTGGCGGTGTGCTGAAGTACGGTTCCTCTTCCTTGGACAGTTGCGAGCCTTGTGTCTAAAGCTTCCACACACATAGCATGCTCCTGACCGTCTCCGATGCTCACTGGTCTCACAGCCTCTGCGATAGCGCTGCTGTCTCTGCTGAAACTCCCAATCAATCCACAGCTGCTCATCACCTTGGACTGCCTCATCTTCATCCTCTTTTGGATACACTTGCAACATCTTCGTCTGCTCGGAAGCTCTTTGTTGGGCTAAGGCTACCCTGTGAAGAGCGTTCTCCACCCATATCACCTTTTCCACATAAGCCTCATACGTGGGGAGCTCTATAGGAGTCATGTGCAACTGGATGTCCGCTCGAAGACCGTCTACAAAGCGTCTGATCTTCTCTGATGTTGCAGTGATAAGTCTCCCAGCAAATCGTGATAAACAGATGAACTGTGCCTCATACTCCATAACTGTCATGTCTTCCTGAAGTAGTTGCTCAAACTCCCGAAGCTTCTGAGATCTGACGGGTGCTGGGATGAACTTCCGGAGAAATTGCTCCTTGAATGTCTCCCAAGCTACTGCATCGTCCATGTCTGTATAAGGAACTCTCACTGTCATCCACCATAACTCAGCTACATCCCGGAACATGTAGGTCACTAGCTGTACTCGCTGTCTGCCGGTACACGGAAGCATCCTGAAGATCCGCTCCATCTCAATAATCCATGAATCTGCCTCCATCGGGTCTCCACATCCACTAAACTCTGAAGGTCTCCTCTTACGGAACCTCTCGAATAGCTCGTACGGATCTGGCTCATGCGGTGCAACAACCGGTGGGAACTGCGAAGTCTGCGGCTGTTGGGTCATACGGTTAAGAATCTTCGACATCTGAGTGTTGATCCTGGTCTGAGATTGCACAAACTGCTCAAATCTGTCCTCTATGGTGCCCTGACTACCCCTATCTGAACCATGCTGCTGTGACATGATCTGCAATTAAACATTTTTAGAACAAACAAAACACAAATGACAAAGACAAACAACAAACAACCATCGCGTTACCAGTCTAAGTCTACCCAATCCTCACATCGAACCCTAAGAGTTGCTAAGTATTTTAGTTGTCCGAGAACCGTAAAAGCTCTGATACCAAAATGTAACGCCCCAAAATTCGGGCGCCTCGAATCTCGGGGCGCTACGAGAAAGTACCTAAGAGATGCGGAAAATCCAATAATATAATCAAGTGTGAATCTCATATGAGCAGGTAAATGGACAAAGCCCTAAAATTTTGTTTCACTTTAAAAGATTACAAGGTACTTTCCATAATTAAACTAACTATTCAGTCCTAGGCCAACACGGCCAGCTACAAGAAAAGGAAAGAATAGAGATCTATATGATAGACGCCTCACGATGCACCAAATGCATCATTCTCTGAACCCTGCGGCAACGGATCAGTCGCCAAACAAACCACCAATCAAGAAAGAAAACAGAGAAAGGAAAAGAGAAACAGGGAAGGGAAGAAGAAATGAAAAATGGAGAAAAAGAGAGGTCGAGTGGCGGGCGGTGATCGAGGAGATCGCCGACGGCGATGGCGATGGTGCCGTGCTCGAAGTCCGGCGGCAGTGGGCGGCAAGGGTTGGGAGAAGAAGAGATGGATGAGGGAGATGAGGGAATGGAGAAAGGAGGGGCTGCTGTGTGTGGAGTGAATGAGAAGAGAAGAGGGAAATGGTCTTGTGACCTAAAAGAGGGGAATGGGAAAAAGGGGAGATGGGTCTCACGTGGGTGAGGGGATGGGGTAAGATGAGATTGAAAAGATGAGTGGTGTTCACATGGGATTAAGGTGGGGTAGGGTTTGACTAAGGTGCCCTCATAATTAATGGGTAATGGGTTAGGCCATGGGTAGTTGGGTCATCCTAAGGTTAAATTCACAATTCTCCAAGGGAAGCCCATCTGTAATTAGGATAACCTATGGTTGACTTGGTCAAATTGGGTCCCACCAGGTATGTCTAGGGACGGGTCCTCACACTTGTGACCGTCGGGGTGTCGGTTAATCGACCCTTGGATGTCGGTTAACCGACAGGTAGCCGTTGGTTAGCTTTTTCTATAAAAGCAAGTTCATTCCAAAGCCTTTTTTGATGGTTCAAGAGGCCATTCTTGAGGTGAATGAAGCCCATACAAAGAGGAATGAGCTAAGGAAGGCTAGTGGGTCAATTGGAAAGCTTAAGCTTGGAAATTAAGAGTTAAATCATCCAAGTAAGCTTGGTTTTTCTCATCATATGTTTTCATGCTTTGCTATAATTATTGGTAAATCTTTTATAGTATGTTAAACTATGATTTGTTGTGTCCTTAACATATATATATATATATATATATGTGTGTGTGTTGAATTGATTTATTATTTTGGATGCATCACATTGATTCAAACCAAGTAGTACTTAAATTGGTATATCTAAGTAAATCATGTTTTGGAATCATCTTTGAAATTATATGTAACATGATTCCTATACTTGGTTGAATCTTTGGTTGTTGTTTTTCATCATAAGAAAATCACTTTCAAATCTATCTTAAGTTTTGGATTCAACAACTTTATAAATCACATGTATTTAATTTTAAAGTTTCACAACTTGTTTAGCATTGATTGGTATATCATTTTCAAGTTGTATTTTTAAATACATGAGAATTGACCCTTTTATTTCAATCAAATCTATTTGTGTGTTTTACACTATCAAATGCTTTAAGCATACATATATTGAGTTACATTGTTAATTTGATTGAAATCCATATGCATCATATGTTTTGTTCTTTGAATTTCACAACTTGTTTGGAATAGATAGGTATATCTTTTACAAGTTGTTTTTAACATGTGATTAGCATTCTTTTCTCAATCATAAATGTTTTTATGAGTTAAAACTTTTAAAAGCCTTTGGCATACATTTATAATCTTCTATTTTCAAATTAATTGAGGACATCATACATACATATTATGCATTCATCTTTACATTCATATTATGTGTGTGTGTGAATTAGATTTTCACTTTCATATCCGCCTAATTTAGAGGCAATGTATTGAGCTTAAATTGTATCTCCATTAAGTGTACTTTAGACACTACTTAGAGTGAGAACCAACCCTTCGGTTGTATAGGTTATTGCTTAGCCTAAAAAGCATCATGTAGAGGTTATTGCTTAGCCTTGGACAGCATAATGTAAAGGTTATTGCTTAGCCTATTGAAAAATATACATAGTGGAAATCCGATGGGGTGTAGGAACACAAGCCGGTAGTGGATGTAGGTATTGAGGCCGAACCACTATAAATCTTTGTGTTGTAGTGTGTGCTTTGTGATGATTCTTTTTATTAGCTTCTGCACTTTAATTCCATATCATCACTTGTGACTAGTTGTTTTAAAGAAGTTAAAATTGGTCATAATTGGTTACTAATTAAAAGTTCACCCTATTCACCCCCCCCTCTAGGGTAAGAATCCCGGACTTTCAAGTAAGACTTATTTCATAAAAATGGCACTACAACAAAAAAGACAATTGGTGACACCCTTTGGTGACACCCTTTGGTGACGAAAAATCAATGTTGACACGGAACGCACACAAAGGTGACAAAATTTTTTTTGCTTGTCACAGAAAAGCTTTAGCCAAGGTGCCAAATAAAGAGGAGATTCGGTGACAAAAATTTTTGTCACCAAATGATCTAATTTTTCCCTCTCCCGCCTCCACAATCCCTTTTTCCCTCTCCAAGCTCTTTTCCCCTTTTCCCTATCTCTTATCCCTAACTCATTTCTTTATTTCCCTCCACCTGAATCTCATCGATCTCCTCTCATCTCCATTAGTCCATCATCGTCCTCCCAGACGATGGATTACCTAGCGCCTGTGAGATCCAAGTCCGCCGCGAATCAAGGAAGAGTGCCAGCACCTAAGCAGGCGTGAGCTCATCTACGGTGGCGACAGCCGCCAGCGCATCCGCATAGGCACCGGCGCCAAGCCCCTGCTCCACCAACCGCTCCCTACTCCGCTGCGAGATCTGCACCCGGAAGCTTTCGACGATCTACCATTGGTGGCCGAGGAGCGGGAACCGCGACATCACGTCGCGGTCGCCAGAGGAATTGTTGGTACCGTGGACAACCTTGGTGCGGAGGCACCTCCCGGCGGCCTCCAGGAGCATGGACTCGTCGAGACAGCCCCAAATGTTCTCCCCTCGGCTTGTCGCCCGATCGTTCCCTTTGTCGGCACGCCCAAGATTGCCTTCCTCTTCCTCGCTCGCAACAATGTCCCTCTCGATTTCCTCTGGCAGAGCTTCTTCCAAGTAATAATGCCCTAATTCTTCTCTTCCTCTTGAATTTCATGTCGTTTGGATTCTTTATGTTTTAGTTTTGATGGTGTTTTGAGAGATTGGAATGTGTATAGAGTACAGATGAGGAGAAACAGGTGTTATTGTTTGATGAATCTAGTACCAAGTGCGCATTCTTCTACGGGCGGCAGCTGAGCAAGAGCGTTGATGTATAATCAATTTTTTTTGCATTGGTTTTGGTCATTTACTTATTTATTTGGACCTGTTGGGTTTTAGGTTTTTGGTGTTTGTTAATCTGGGGATGGTGTTATTTGATTGGAGTTGTGGTGTTTGCAGGTGTTATGGGGAGAATCGAGTATGATAGAAGCAGAGCAGTTGCTTCTTGAAGCAGCTCTTCGAGATCATGCGGATCAGCACTTTGTTCTGATATCAGATAGGTTGGTTCCTTATTTGGGCACTCTTTGGTGTTGTGACGGCACTCTTTGGTGTTGTGGCAATATATTTTATTCTGGTTAATTATTCTTATTTTTGTCATTTGTTTGATTTTTGAATTTATGTATATGTTCTGTTTCATTGTCTCGGTAGTTTTTTCTATTTTTTTATTTGCACTGTTCTTTTAGGGTGAATCTGACGGAGGCTTGTAATTTCTTTTGGCGGAAATCGAAGCCCTTGGAGGTCAGATCTCACCACATCACAACTCTACTGTGTTTGTCTCTGTAGTGATTTTTGTCTTTTGCATTTGCTCATCTGTGGATGGGCCAGATCTTTTTTTTTATCACATTCTGCTCTCGGTTTGTTTTTCTTGTGCATTTGCCATTTTAGCACATTTCCATTGCTTGTTTTAACTTAGGCATTGTATTTCCTCCCTAATTTGATTTTGAAGGGAGTTCATTGAATGTTTTGGGCTGTGGATGATAGTAATCTCGATGTCATTTGTAGGGTCTCTTCACTGTTACTTGGTGACCTCTTTTCCTGCATTTTTTCCCCTTTCCATTTTTAGATGTGTATCTCCAGAATATATATAAGACTAAGCATGGACCTAACTATTGATGGTACAAATGACAAAATCCAAGCTGTTATTGATGCTGGTGTTTGCCCACGCCTTGTGGAGCTTCTTCTGTAAGTTATTTTTTTCAATTTATTTTGTGGTTTGGTTTGACCCATTTGTTTTTTGGGAATCTGTATTTTTTATTCTAATATTGTTAGTACATAAAACTCAAATTGTTATGAGATATGGATCATGGGTGGATGCCCACATGAGATTAGTTAGGGCTAGAATCCTATTGTGATTGGGTTTCTTAAATTAAGAGGTTACTTCTACCTTGTCTTGTCTCTTGTTTTCCCTCAGCTGCATTTTTTGTAATTGGTCTTTCCAATTACTGATTCCATCTTTTGCCTTGATAACTTTGATTTTCAGGACTTAATAGATGTTTAAGTAGACAATAAGGAAGCAGTATGGAATCTTGTGAATTTCGATTTGGACTCTATAATTTGTGCTAATAATGTAGATGAACTCTCTCTCTTAGTAATATGCTTTCATGTGATGTGGTGATATTGATATTTTTTTGTCCTATTCTTCCCAGTGTATCATCAACCTTTTATTTTTATGTTCAACTTAGTGTAAATTACATATATTTTAAGTGTTTGATTTATCTTTTGGTGAAAGGTTCCTTGTAAGTGAAGGTTGCATCAAGCCATTGTGTGAAAGAAAGAAAGAAGATTTAGGCAAACTAATCGAAAAGATGAGTATGGGTCTAGTAATTAAGGCAAATAACAAAGAGGAATTGTTCTTCTTGTGGAATGAAATTTATAGAGATTTTACAGGTCCCTCTTTCTTTTCTTAAGAAGTGTTCTTGGCATGCAGATGCATCAATTTTTATGCTACCTATTTAATGTCATTATTGTCGTTGGAGATTATGTCTATCATTTGCTTTTGTAAATGGTATGAGGATTGGAGATATATCCTTCATAGTCCAACTTGTCAATGGCCTCATGCTCCTTTGTACTCATGGTTTCTCTTCATTTGTTTTGCTTTTCTCCAGATGCCTTTGATACAGAGCTGTTACTTTCTTGCATGAGCAAATTGAAACAAGGACAGGCAGTTGATATTCCAAACTATCATTTTAAGAGTCATAAAAACTATATCCTGGTACCAGCTGGATGTTTAAGATTGTTAATCAATGTGTGTACAATGGACAACTCTGATGTATCTCATTTGATTTCAGAACTCTGATAAGACATTTTAGGTTTCTCAGAGGTTACATTTCTCCATAATTAATTATGAATTTAAATTGCATAGCTATATATAACTGAATATACAAAATTAAGAACAAATTTATGCCTTTCATAGTGGAATGTGAAATGGATGAATTATGATGGATTTTTTTATAGGTAAATATTGTTATAGTTCTGTTAGGCTTTAACAAAGCCTTGTCTCAATTCAGTCTTAAGATGTGTTGCGTATGCTGATAGGTTGAGTGTCAGTTGGAAAACTATGAATGTCAATATGAAAACTTAGTTGCAAATTTAAAACTTCTCTACCATGCAGTTGAATGGTCACTGGAATACTAAATCAAGTTAACTCAATAGACCATTTTTTTTTATTTGTTCTTGATCCCCTTTTTTTCGAGACAACTAACAACTAGCAAAGCTATGCTTTTCAAGTTTTTTGAGTTCTTGATGGTCACTAGAATATTGAGTTGAACCATCTTTTCATGCTACATTGGGTATTTCTTCATGACGTATACTTTATTTGAGTTAGTGAGTAATTGTTTGAGCTTTCAAGAGTACTTGATGGAATGGATTGGTTTTCTTAGGTTTCAAAAATAAAATCAAACGAGTCATTATTGGATATAAGTCCTCATCACTTAGAAGAGTCCTGGCTCTTGGCAATTTTTTCAATGAGAAGAAGATATTTTTAGAAGGGGCAGAGTTTTCCAATACAGAGAGCTTTGCTTCTCTATTTAAAAGATATAGATTTCTCATCTTACATCTTCGATTTTGGTGATTTCTCTTCCTTCTTCTATGATTTTCTTCCTTACAGTTGATGAATTCTTCAGATCGAGGCGTGTTGAAGATCGTTGATGAAGAATTCTCAGGTTGTCCAATCATTATAGATCTCTATCCGATCCGTTCTTGATTTCGTGAAATTCATTCAAATCTAGGGTTTTTTTTTCTCATCAGGTTGTGGTTGAGCTGATTCTAGGGTTATGTCTCTGTTTTAGGTCCCGCTTTCGGTTCCAGGGAAGTTCCTGTCTATACTTCCAGATTCTGAAGAGAACATGTACTAATAGATAGTTCTATTGATTCTTAGCGATTATGGTATTCTGTTGCATAGGTAAGATGTTGTAAACTTCTTGATTTCAGTTGGTGCAATTCGATTCGTAGATTGAAATGTTCAGGAAGTTCTGTTGTAAGAGTAGGCTGTGGGAATTGTTCTTGTTTTTTGTTTACTTGATTTTATGGTTGTCTAGGATCAGGTTCTATTAATTCAAATCATTCCAGTTAGGGTAATTCGATCATTCGGTTTTGAGAAATTGCTAGTTCTGTAGAAATAAGTTAACCGATCTACAAGGAAGGTAAAAGAGAATAGACCTGATTGGGATCATGTAATTAGAAGTTCTATCTATCCAGATATCCTTTTGAGGTGGGTGGTGGGTGTATTCTTCCATTCTAAGTTTTTGTGGATGATTGATTACAACACTTAATGTTACTAACATAAATGTTAGTCCCTTACGATTGATAGGGTTAGCAATAACATGAAGGGATCTCTTAATTGCTTTTTCATTGTAGTTGTATATACCTCATATAGAAGCCCCTTGACAAGAGAATTGACTTTATAACTTGCTTTGCTTCTCTCCCTCTCACACGTGCACATGTCATTCTTTCTACAGGACTATCTGGTATGGACTTATTGATGGCTGATCTCATGGCAATAAAGGCATACGCTGATTATTTATATATTTTATCAAAGATTTGGTCTACTCCCCTTTCAGAAATTTATGATCCACAAAAAGTTGCAGATTATTTCAATTGCAGACCTTATGTTGTGGCTTTTCGAGTTCTTGAAGTATTTCGTAGCATTCAATCAAACATTGCCTACTCTATTCTATGATACTAACTTTCTATGTTTTTTCCCTAAATGTGCAACAAATTTCTGCATATTTTATTTTCTCATACATTTATTTTGAGTTGTGTGCTTCATAATATGTAAATAATTACATTTTTTTATTGCGATTTTATACAGGTAGGTAACTATCGAGATGAAGTTACTTTTTGTCAATTAACCAAGATGACCAAGAAGGAGTTGAAGACGTTTTGGCAGTTAACCAAGATGACCAAGATGGAGTTACTTGTTTTGAATTATTTTTGTAATTAATTTGATACGACACACTTTGTATGGATGTTTTTTAGTTATGCTAAAACTATTAACTGTGAAGTGTTTATTGTTGAAGGATGAATATTTTGAAGGGTTGTGAACTTAGATGATAGAATATTGACTTGCTGGATATTTGATTTGAATGATATTTTGCGTCTTTGTGGTATAAGTTTTGCTAATGGGTATATCTAGATACAAATATTTGAAACTTTGTAAGCATGTGCGAAATGATAATTTGGGTGGCACAAATATTTTGATTGTGTTTTTTTTTTGTGACAAAAAGAGTATGTCACCCTTGTGTGCCAACCTGGTAATATTATCGGTGACACGCATTTGGTTGTCATGATAAATATTTTTAGTAACAATTCTTGTCACAGAAGATCTCTTTTCTATGACACCCGCATTGTTGTCACCATTGCTTTCGGTGACACCCTACTATGTCATGGAAAATCTTTCTTCCATGACACCATATTTTTGTCACTGTTGACATCATTCCGTGACAAGTGCACAAACTTTGTCACCCTTGACTTTTCGTATCATGGATACAATGACACCCCATCCCGTGTCACCAATGATAATAGGTGACAAAAAATGGGCCTTCGGTGACATTTTTTCATGTCACCAAACATGTTTTTTCTTGTAGTGTGGGCTAAAGCTTGATTTGATGTGGGATAATATACCCCGGAAAAAAAATAATGTTGCATCATGAAAAACTTCTAAAAAATCTCTTATTATCTCAAGAATGGTCCATTTATCATCGCTTATAAAAATATTTTCATGCTCCAAATAAAGTTGACAATATTGATTTAGTCCTATTTTATAGACGCATGATTCTTTTAACATTTTATAGGTAAAATTCCATCTATGCTTTACATCTTTTGATATTTTCTTTGGTCTTAGACTCAAATTTACACATATGTCCCTCCACCATTATTTTCGCGAGGGAGAACAAAAAATTTATCCTACAATCCATTTATTAATATCTAAATCATCTCTAATTAATTTCACCCCTACTTGTACGATAAGATTTATGATGTGGCATGCACATCTATTGTGAAATAGATTTCCATTTAAATCAAGTTGAATCACATGTTTTAGTATAGCTGCTGCGACATTGTTACAGCTTGCATTATCTAAAGTTATAGAAATTATTTTATTTTCAATTTTATATTTTCTAAGTTTTACAAGGATGGTGGACTCTATCCTAGCAACAGTATATGGAAATTCTAGCATACAAAACGAAATCATTCTTTTCTGCATCACCCAATCACTATCAATATAATGTGCTGTGATTGCAATGTACCCCATATTTTATTTAGAGGTTCATAAATCTGAAGTTAAAGTCACTTTTCGAGGTATATTTTCAATTTTTTTTAAAGTTCTCCTTTTCTTTCAAAAAAGTTTTTATTGCATCATTTCTAGCAGTAACTCTAGATAGGCAGACCTCAAAAATCTTTCAAAACATCGGTCTTCGGAAAGTATAAATGGTAATTGGCTATAGATTATAAACTTAATAAGTTGATATCTAGCATTAGTAGGGTTATAGTTGAAAACTCCTAAACCACCAGATGAATCTGTTCAAGAAAGTTGTGTTTGAATCATCCCACCTCTTACCCCATGGCCCCCATCGTTAGCGGTATTCGTGTTTGCGCAAATACGTTTTCATGTGTCTATTAAGGTGGCCAGTGCGGCTTGATGATTTGGCGCTGAGGAAATCTTTGCAAAATTTACATTGTGCCTTCTCCTCTGTTCCTCCTTTGGGACAGGGGTTAGTAACTTTAGCAAAATGAGACCATACAGGAGAAGTCAATCTTGTTTTTCTCTTCTTTTTAGTTGTAGAAACCGAACATGCAGGGTCTTGGGGATTATTACTATCTACTTCTATGCCCTGATTTTAATCTAAATGAATAAATCTAGGATCTTCCTCATTTACAGAGAAGTCAAGGTTGAAAGGTTGTAATGGTCCAGTCATTTTTCTAAATAAAAGATTTAAAAAAAAACTTAAATAAATAATTATATATAATGTGTTTTTTTGTGATAATTTATATAAGAAAGGGGAGAAGATGAGACTTAATATATAATATTACTATGTATATATATTATTACTAAATAAAACTCAAAATTAAAGATAATAAATACCTTTATAAGAGAGGGGAGAGCTAATGGAGAAGTCCTTCTTAGTTGAATCCTCCACTTTAGAGAAGTCACCCTCGATCTTCACTTCTTAGAAAACTTTGCAGAGAGAGCTGAGCTTAGAGCCTTAGAACTTTAGAGGAAGTGTGAGAAATGAGAGAGTAGATGAGTGTAGAGAAATGAGGAACTCGGGCCTGGCAGCCTGGGCCCAGCACGGCTCAGCGTGACTGTCAGGCCGGGCCGGGCCGACCCATTGACCAAGTCAACGGGCCTAGGCACGATTTTTTTGTGCGAGGCCTGTGTTGGCCTTGGGCCGCCCGCCCAGTTTTGCACCTCTAGTCTAGATCCATCTTCCAATAGTCTCCATTGCAGAAGCATGGAGAAGAAGTGAGATCGAGTAAGATCGCAATGGGGGCATTCAATTCAAAGAACAGGGTATTGCAACGATCGTTGGACCCCATTGACCCCCTTCGTGTAGTCAGTCCATTGATATGTTCTCACCACCGGAGAAGATGACCGCTACATCGTTAGTTTGCCCTTGCTGATGTAGAGAGACAAGAGATCTAGTCACTGTGCTGCCTGTTGCAGAAAAACAGAGGCGGTGGGTTCCTTTAGTTGCGGATATTGCACAGAGGACACCGCTCGAATCTATTCAAAAAAGTAATAGCTATTGAGGAGAGAGATGGAAGAAGAGAAGAGTGGTTTTTCTGAGGGAGCTTATAGTGGATAGAAGAGAAAGGAGGAAGAAGAAGAAGAAAAGGTGTTAAGGGGTTCAGTTGGGCAAGCAGTGGCGATATCGCCTTCCATGTCAAACTAACAACCCACACACACAGAGCAAAATGGAGCCTTGGGACCACTATAGTGGATACAAAAGTTTTGGGGCCTTTTTGGTCTTCAATGACTCTATGGAGAGTTTTCCAATAAAATCCTCTAGAATCAAAGGAAGAAACTAGACAGACCCTATAAATGATTATTAGATTATGATATCTGATTTGCTAGGTCACAATTTGACACAGAACTGAATACGATTCCTTTTTTCATTTTTTGCTTTATATGATTTTATGCGTTTTCACATTCAAAATCCCAATTGAAATGGAAACATGTTTCATTTGGATATGTAATTTATGAAAGGTGTGTTCTGGTATTTGGATGTGGGGCAGTCTTTATGTCAAAATCCCCAAAGTTGACATTCACATGAGTTCTGTTTGTTTTGTCAGTAGACTCAGTACTCATGATTCACAATAAGTTTTTACTTCTTTTTGGGGCTATCCGATGCTTTCTTGAAAATTTTGTCTTGTGATATTTGGAATTTACACTTGTATTTGAATTGATTCTGTTTATTGCCATCCAATTTAGCATGAGTGGGTTTTGTTATTTTCACTTGTGAAATCTGAATTTGATGCTTGACATTAATCTCTCGAATCAGAATACATGTACACCTATGCAGTTGCAATTATAAACTTTCATGCATGCTGTTTTTCTTTGATCAGTATTCATTGGTATATTTGGTGGAGAGCATCCGATCGACGGTGCAAAAACACCAAACAGACTGTAACGACTGATCCGGACCACAAAGGAGTGCTGCACTGCACACCTTATGGTATAACTGTAACCCAATCCTTGGGCAGCTGTGTGAGATGAGACACCCTTGCCACTGAGTTTCTCGAAAAGTTATCAACTTATTTAAATCTCCTTCAGGTCTAAATTTTCAATATCTACTAATACATGAAGGAAAATTTCAACCAGAAACAAGCAATAAATTTACATAGTCAGGAAAGTTATTACCTCAGGGCACGTATGGTAACAAAGTGAGGACCATGGAATAGGGATTCCTCACTAATGTTTTGTATGGCTGCCATCATGGACCCTCGGGGCACGTTTGGTAAGAAATAAGGCCTCTGGAAGAGGGATTCCTTGCTTTGGATTTGTGCAATTAAGGAGTTCACATTGATCTAAGTACGTATTGATGTGTATAGCTCAGAAAAGTTAATATCCATGCGTAAATCCATAAAAAATAAGATTTCCAATTGTTTTTTTTTATTTAATGAAAAGAAGCCTTAAATATCTCTATGCCTTTAAAAGCCAAGGACTCTGCGCCTTAGGAGGCTAGATGCGAAATCTGGATTTAATCCCCAACGTAGTAAAACCCCTGGAATAAGTAAGATCGTCTAGCAGTCAAACAGCCTGCTATGGGCCTCTCCTATTGGCAGAAAGAAATGGAGAGAGTGGGGCCCCTTTTCTAAGACCCCTGCTAGCCTTAAAGAATCTCTTCACGGATCCATTCACCAACAAAACTGCTAGCCTTAAAGAATCTCTTCAGGGATCCATTCACCAACAAAAGCCATTTGGCGACTATGCACACTCCTTCATCCAACTCCTCCACTCAACACCTAAAACCATTTGGTAAAATATATACTAAAGGAAGTCTCAGACCAATCGATCATAGGCGAATCTCTTCACAGATCCATTCACGAATAAAAAGCATTTGGCTGACTATAAACACTCCTTCATCCAACTTCTCCACTCAACGCCAAAGCCCATTCAGTGAAATATGTACTAAAGGAAGTCTCAGACCAATCTATCATATGCCTTCTATCGGTCAACTTAAAGATGAACGCTGAGTTTCTAGATCTCTACCTGAAGTCGCACTCATTGATACTGTTAGGAAAATTATGTGGCCCGACTGCCATTGGGCCCACGCCAGATTGAGCCCGGCGGTGTGCCGCGGATGAACTCCCAACAAGTCTTGATCTGGTTGAATCAGATAAGGATCAAACTCTTGGTGGTAGAGTTTGGATCAAGTTCAGACTCTTAGTTGGCAGAATTCCCACGCTGGTCAGGAGATGTGGGATTCCAGGAGGGGTAGAGTCCGTTGTAGTTGTGACTCCTAGGGATTGCTCTAAAGGGAGATGGGAACCCTTGCTTGATTATCCAGTAGATCTGAGAGCATTCGCAGCGAGTTCGCAGGTCTACCCCACACCGGAACGCACAAGGTTCTCGGCGAGTTCGGTTCCGACACCCATCTGGGACCAGCTAGTTCTTTCAACTGGTAAATGATCAAACTCTTGGTGGTAGAGTTTGGTTCAAGTTCAGACTCTTAGTTGGCAAAATTCCCACGTTGGTCAGGAGATGTGGGATTGCAGGAGGGGTAGAGTCCGTTGTAGTTGTGACTCCTAGGGATTGCTCTATATAAGGGAGATGGGAACCCTTGCTTGATTATCCAGTAGATCTGAGAGCATTCGCAGCGAGTTCGCAGGTCTATCCCACACCGGAACGCATAAGGTTCTCGGCGAGTTCGGTTCCGACACCCATCTGGGACCAGCTAGTTCTTTCAATTGGTATCAGAGCTTGATCTGTGCGTTTGACGGTTTTGGATCTTGTGATAAGGCTGTGGATCGCTGGATCTAAGACCACCTTCATCGTGAGTTTTCCCCCGTTCTATTCTGTTCTCTGAAGCAGTGAGGAGGAAGACGATCGATTTGCCTCGCGAGTTGCGCCAAGGAAGAAAGAGGGAGTGGGCGGTTCTCGTTCATTTTTTACCTCGAGATTCGCGCCATGAAGAGAGACAACATTGTTGCAGCACACGTTACTGCTGCTGTGTTCCTCGGCTTCTCCCTGATGTTAGACTCGGTTTCGGGACGCGTGCAACAACTTTAGAATGAGCAGGTCAAACTCGGGTTGGGTTGGACGCGTGTCTGGCCCGCCCGGCCTGACTGCTGGGATCTGGCCCAGTGCGAAAAGTCAGCACACGCGCCTGATAGAGAAGGCTGCTTGTTGCCTCAGGATTTATGCCATGGAAACAATAGAGTTGCACAAGCAGTGCGGACGACCCAAGAGAAAAACTAGGAGGACTTTTGCCATCTGCTTCAAGTACAGAACATAGGTCAGGGCACGTTGACCTGACTGTAAACCGACCTGGTTCAAGCCCAGCAATGAGCGCTGCTTCAGCGTAAGGATGGGCGTTGTGCACGGTTGACATCATCTTGACGCAGAGGCAAGGCGTTGCTGATGCAAGCATGGGCCCAGTCAACGGTCAACAGAAACTTTGACCAGCCATAACTTTTTCATCCGGATTCGGATGGACAGGTGGTTTAGTTATACGGATTCGTGGTGACGAGCACTGCCCAGTAACATTGACAGACTTGGGATCCAATGATCAGATATGTTTTGGACTAGATGCAGTCATTCTTGACGCTTGATTTTTGTTGTGCAATACCTGGGTCATCTGAGCTCCGATGGACGATCCGATTGCGCCTGCGGACTTCTGGCAACAAGATCTATACAAAGGCAGTGAGAGATTGACAATCCAATGGTTAGAAAAGTTCTTGGTCAGTGATCACGGTCAGTGGTATCTTGACTTTTCATTCATTTATGTTGGATATGTCTTATCTAATCTACATTGTATTAAATCACCAATAGCGATATCTTCGACGAGAAGAACACACTTATATAGAGATATCGAAAGGGAGCCCTATGTAGGAATTGTGCGTTTATTTGTTGTGATTAGATCCAACTTGTATTTTCTTTTGATAAAACCTTGACGACCACTGTGGTATCATCTAATCGTAACTTGGGGTTACATTGTGCAGTGGGGGTATGATAATTGATCCGCAAAATATTTGATGTGTGGGTCGAGGATTTGATCGAAAGAATGTGAGCACAATCTAACGGCACAAAAGAGACATGATCTCTAGTTAGTGGTAAAAATTCATAAAAATCACTGGATCTCGGATGAAAATAATCTATGATGCATGTATGTACTATTAATTGCCTGATGGATGTGTGATTGACAACTAGGTTGATCGGATCACTAATTAAGTGTTGACCACGATGGGAAAACTAATTGATCAATGTGTTCCCATTCTATGTCTATTGTCATGGTCTTCCACTTCAGTGGGGGTGTATCTCTTAAGTCCCAAGCCTCTTAAATATTTAAATCTCAATGAAATTTGAGGCAAGAAATAAAAATAATTTATTTAAGTCATGGGGACATGAGAACATGACTGGATAGACAACCTAGTGGATCGGATACAAAGGTTATAGTCATATAACAATGGATCTGATGAACGTGTAAGAACGGAACTGGTTGATTGATTTGTGGTTTTCCATGTGATCTCAAGGATGGAAATTGAATTTTTTTTTGAATTCATGAAAACAAAATCCGGAGATTGTAAGCATCTATAAACGTGGAACAAATTTTGTTGTGTGTTTAAAAAATGACATGAGTCTAAATACATTTGACTCTGAAAATCCAATTTGTTACATTTTGGGGATGCTTTACTAATTACTACTCTCTGATGAGTAAGATTTGTGGCTCAACTGGTGATAGAATAGATAAGGAAATATGTTCTGAGGCAATATAGTTGTGATTTGCATGCATGGAAGATTGTTGCATTTTTTTTCTTCTGAGATGATATTTACTTGCTTGATATAGCTTGTAATATTTAAATCTTCCAGTTTTGATTATTCTGTATGTGTTGGATGTGTGGTTTGGCACACTTATGGCATTGAAAATATGACACATCAACAAAGACAGAATAAATGGATTGGTTGGGATAATACCTTTACGTGACCTTGATATTTGTGAGCCACGTCTGAGAGGAAAATGATTAACTCTTTACCAGAATAACTAGAAGTGTGGTTGAATGATATCATACACTCTAAAATATGCTGACTGTTTTATTTGTCCAAATTTAAATAGGTGAAGTGATTCGATACTTCGATTGGTGACTTTAGCAAATACATTTAAATTTATCTGATTTGATATAAGCTTGATGCATTGTAAAAATGCTTTGAGCGGTATACTGCTGAGTCATGGACCAATAGGGTTGAAAAGTTAATGGATGAGATCCGTTAAGTGGGGGAGTGTACCTATGTACAATTCAAGTATATTGTGCACAGAGAGAATAATATATTTATATTCGATTATGTACACCCCACAGCTAAAAATGGTGTGGTTAAGAAATTTTTAAATCATTTTTTTGTTTGGATATATTAGATCCATATTAACCACACGTATCTTCCGCTGTGTGCTGTAAGGGGGAGATATTATTGAGAGCACAATATATATTGAATCGAACAACTCCTAAAATTTAGCCCAAAAAGATCCATTTATGAGTTATGGACTTGTGCCAAACCTAAAACTTGACCTATGACATTGAAGGGATGTGTTATAAACAAACTATTGCGAGCCACAATTATAATACCAACTGCAAATGGAAAAGAAGAAAATCATTCTTTCGTTGGAAAAATTGAATCATCCAAGGGGATATCGTGTGATCAATCACAAATATCGGATTATAACCACAGTTCGGAATGTGTGCTTCCTTGTGGATCCCATACAAATCCTAGAGATGCACCACATTGTCTCTGAGGATGGAGGGTGTTACGGAAAGTGGGAGTTTCAACGTTGGCAGCGTTGGAAGTGTAAGTCCTGGCCAGGGCCCACTTGACAATGAACAACTCGAGTTATTGGGAGTCCTGTAGGATTGATAACTTTCGACGTGATTGGATGATTGGTGCAGTTATTTGGTAGAAATCGTGCAAGACTTTAATCTGTCATTGACTTTAATATGATGATTGACTATACACCATAGAGGTGTATATAAAATAAGAACCGGGCATGGCAATTAGTCAATCCACCTTAGGATTGAAGGGCTATGGGTTCTTGGCAATAAAATTATAGTGATAGATTGGTAAATAAGCACGATGGGTGGCACAAGGATTTAGAAATGGAAGGATTTGATTACGTGGAGATTATCTCTCCGGGCGTAAATTCCTATCCATGTGAATCCTAAGGGCAATTGTTGGTTGTGAGAATTTGTTATTGCACATGGTGAATGTAAAGGCTGTGTTCCTAAACGGCAAAAAGTAGGAAAAGCTTTACATATAATCTGCGGATTGGGGGTGCAAAGATCATGAGGATAAGTGTGTACAAATTATCTTTACATGAGAATTTCACGAGGCCATACGTGAAATTAGTTTATCCCCGGCATATGAGATATGCATTTAGGTCAAAGCAGTGGGAGTACTTATATATATTGATTGTTGGTGGCGAATTGGCAGCAATCTCCAAGCAACAGTGTTGAAGTCTTGATTCGAGATGAAAAACATGAGTTAAAGCATGATGTATTGGGCATATGCAGCAACCATGTAAGCCGAATCTGGTACGGACTTTGTCATATGGGTCCGAGTAGGACGCTGTGTTAAAATAGTTGGATATGGAGATGTGCAAGCCAATTGACACTCCTATTTGCTTGTATATGAAATTGTCCAACAATCGGGATCCCATTAGTGAGAAGGACATGCTCATGACCAGAGATAGGCCTCACTCGAGGATAGTGGGAGGTGCATAATGTATGACATCCTCATCGTGCATAAAATGCTGTAAGTCCGGATTTATGAGACCGAAAATGGATCGCCGTTGGTCTCATAATCAGATTCCTAAGTTATCCAGGTGTGCCTGATATGGCAAGTAAATAAGAGGAATCTGGGTACATCAAAAACATTTGTTACACCGTTTTTTGTGGCACGGTTGTTGTCTTGGAATTGCATGGTTGTATGGTTGCCTCTTGGGATGATGACTTGGACGAGAGGGAGTCCATGTCTGGTTATATTTAACCCTTTGGCAAAGGTCTTGATTTTTCTGGTATAAAGAAAACAAACATGGTAGCTCTGTTGAGAACAGAAGCTGGGATACAACCTGCGATGCAGTAGACCAAGTGGCCATCAGGTTGGATCTCTTCATCGATATTTGAAGTTGGTAAGAACCGATGAGCCGGTGCAAATGTTATGAGTCCACCATCACATCGGTGAATGGAACCACAATTCCACAACCCCTCAAGATATTAAATTGTTATATCTATATACCTAAAACGTGGGAGAGAAGCTTAAGAATTCAATCTCGAGGATCCCACTGGTGGAATTACCGTGTATTTCTTCATTAAGCCTTTACTTGGCTAGAGATGTATGTGGGGACTAGAGTATATGTCACGTCCCCCGAACCCGATTAAAGAAATAACCGGATCCGGAGAGTGAATTTTTGGACTATTTAAAAATTTTGTCCTTTGGGCCCACGGATCGTAGTCCGCGGTGAGGATTTAATATTTCAAACCTCAAACCTCATGTAGTATAAATGTATAATACAAATAGAGTCCAAACAACTCTAGACATATAGAATCTCAAGCAATGATTAATAATCTCTCATTAATTTAAAGTTTGCAAGAAAAGTAAACAAACTAGAAGTTAAGTTATTTATTACATTGGCCATCCCAGAAATAAGGCCAATAAAGAACAAGTCAATGAAAGTAACAAAAGGTCCAACCAGAGAATCAATAAAAGAATAATGTAATCGATATGAAACCCAATGTATCTCTCTCGTGCCCGGAAGTGATGACGCTACTCTACGTCATCGGCACGCCACTCTCGTGCCTCCTCTGCTGGTTGGAGATCCTCTGGGATCTCCTCACCTGCCTGCTCCTCGTAGTAGTACTCACCTGATGTGTCTGCACACCAAGGAACAGAGTCAACGACATGTTGAGCAATAGATAAGCAATGCATAATAAACATGACATGCATCAAGTGTAGAATAATAACAAGTATAAGATCATATGAATACAAGAACATGAAGCTAGGCATAAAGCGAGATTAATTTGTGAAAACAATAACAGGAATCCTAGCAATCTAACAATAACCACTATCATGCAAATGCTAACAAGACAAGCAAGAGGGAGACTCCGAGGATGTCCTATGCCACCTCCCGGGGTACCAGTAACAATCCCCTTGGACTACTGATACCATAGTCCGGCTCCAGTGGGATCCTAGCTCCCTGTCCTGGGAATAGCAGCACGGTCCTAGCCCGCTCCCAGCTATTTAACGCCATGGACGCCGTCCTACGCCGACTGCCCACCCCGACAACCGGAGTAACCGATTCGTCATTAAATCCCAAACTGCAGATGGCCATGATATGCAACAATAATAATAAAGTGGTTCTGACTCAAGGACAGACAAGACAAGCAAGTCTGGCTAGTTCAATGTACAAGACAAGATTCGAGGGATTATCTTATTCAAGATATCAATACAAAACAAGCCACGTGATAATCCCCTTCATACCAGCCAGTCAAGTTCATCAATACAAGACACAGGTTCCTATGGTACACTCTAAGTCAGGTCCAAGTCCTATATTCTATAAGAATTTATGTTTCATAATTAATTACGTGTTTTATGTCAAGAGAGTGTACAAGGAGAATGGTAACAACGGATACAATTTACAAGTCAAAGAGAATTTACTATCCAATCCTAGGTAAGTGGTGTCATCCCTGTATTTCACGTATTCTAACAGAGTACATGTGGAAATTGGATCAATGATGCTTTTAGGATAATTCCTTGGTGTACAATCATGTGAGCATCATTAATTTCAACTCCATGTGCATTCGGTTACACTACGTATAATACACGAATACCTAGACAACCCATCGAATTCACACCAAGCCACGTGATTCGACTTCAATCCCATTTATGGTCATGTGATAGAAGGTTAGTGGTTTCCAGCATCTAAGTCCCAAATCCTAGGTTACAAGTCTCATTTCCAATAAAACATGAGCTGAATTAATAATACAAGTATTTACATCACTTCCCGACCTCTGATTGTTATGAAACCAGAACCATTGAATTCTACGTTTCAAGAGCTTTTCAACGATATATTATACGTAGAATTCCAACGGGCGGATTAAAAGTTATGGTCATTTCAAAATGGTAATTTCGGCTGACCTTCATGCTGGTGTCGGTTGACCGACACGAACCGACGGGTGAACCGACAGTACAAATTTTGCTCTCTGTTTTTGGAACCGAGAACAGTGTCGGTTGACCCACGTCAAGCTGTAGGCTGACCGACCCGAACCGACGAGTGAACCGACAGTTCAATAAGTCAAATATGGCTCTCTGTTTTTGGAACCGACGTGGCTCTCGGCTGACCCACACCAATCTGTCGGTTGACCGACACTGAACCGACGAGTGAACCGACAGTACGGAACTCGTGCGGGTTCAGGCCATTTCTGGTCTCCTTCTTCCCCATTTCATTTTCTCCATTCCCCAAACCTTTCCAAGGCTTAAACCTGCATCAAATAGAGCCTCCTGCTCTCCCAACATTCATTCCATTCAATCCCATCACCACATTCTCACCATTTACAATTCAAAACAAATTAGATTTATCAATTATTCAATCTATCCATTCCATTCACAATTCTAACCTAACATGTAATTTCCATATCAATATTAACAAGGCTTGGAATTAATGGGAAATCTATCATGAAACCATTGAAATCAATAAAGGAACAAACACACATGCTATATTATGCATTGTAAATCTACTTGCCTCAATGTCAGAAGATTGAAAAATGGGTGGAATCTGAGGAGAAGCTTTTCTACCCCGTAAACGACGATCTAACCCGATAAAACTCAAACTAGGAAGCCAAGAAGAAGATAGGAAGGAAAAGAATTAAGATCGGACCTAATATAACTAAATAACTAATAAAGTGAAAATAAAAGATTATGAGGAGTCTTACCAAAATGGTACCAGAAGCAAGAGGGAAACGCGAGGATGACTTCTAGCAGATCGGATCTTCGAACGGGATCTTCTAGGGCAGAGTTCCGGACTTGAGAAAGGAAGAGGAAGAAAAGATGGGAGGCTGTTCTTTCGTTCATTGTAGAGGAAAAGTGGAATTAGGGTTAGAGTTTAGTTTAAGAAGAAGATTAAGGAGGAAAAGACCGAATCGCCATTTAAGTGGGTCCGGTGAAAGAATGGACCACTTGAAAGGTTTCTGATCGCCGGATCGCGATGAATCAAGAGACAAAATTCATCAGAATGACAAGATCTTTCCAACGAACCCAAAAATCACGGCGTTTGGAATATTTCGGAAAAACACTCAATTTTCCTAAATTGCAAACTACCCCCCTGCTATGATCAAACGAACTCGGAATCAAACGAAACTTCGCAGATACTATTCTAATGCTAAAAGAAACTCGCTCATGATCTAAACCCACTTAAATATCTAAAATACAATTAAATAAAATAATAACAAATTAAACGGGTCAATGGGCCGGGTTTTGGGCCCAATTGACCCAGTAAGGTCACGGACCTTACAGTATATGTTGATGTACATTGGCACGTTTGATTTACATGGCATTCGTGCCAAGTGGGAGATTGTTAGGAAAATTGTGTGACCCGACTGCCATTGGGCCCATGCCAGATTGAGCCCGGCGGTGTGCAGCAGATGAACTCCCAACAAGTCTTGATCTGGTTGAGTCAGATAAGGATCAAACTCTTGGTGGTAGAGTTTGGATCAAGTTCAGACTCTTAGTTGGCAGAATTCCCACGCTGGTCAGGAGATGTGGGATTCCAGGAGGGGTAGAGTCCGTTGTAGTTGTGACTCCTAGGGATTGCTCTATATAAGGGAGATGGAAACCCTTGCTTGATTATCCAGTAGATCTGAGAGCATTCGCAGCGAGTTCGCAGGTCTACCCCACACCGGAACGCACAAGGTTCTCGGCGAGTTTGGTTCCGACACCCATCTGGGACCAGCTAGTTCTTTCAGATACAAGAGTCCATCTACAATTAAAAAAGGTTCCTCAAGCGAAGGTAATGCCCAAAGTAGGAACCTTCTTTAGACAAGAATTTTATACACACTCCTGATACGGCTTATCAGTCTCATCATCATCATCAAAGCCTTGACCCAACTATGGTGGTGTCAGCTACATGAATTCAATTTCGCCATACTAGTCTATCCTAGGCCAAATTCTCGGATAGGTTACACTTCTTCAGTTTTTCGTACATGTCCTCTTTGGCCTACACTTTCTTGAGGATCCGTCAACCTGCATAGAGAAACTTTTCCACACTGCCGCCATTGCTTACCTATATCGGATATGTCCAAACCATCTCAAATGAGTCTCTCTTAAATTATCACCTATTGATCCTACCCCTAGATGCTCCTAAATGCACTCATTTCTGATTCTATCTTTCCTAGTTAGTTTTACCAAACATCCATCTCAACAGCCTCATATCTGCTACACTTATTTTTTTACAAGTGTCATTTCCTAATTAGCCTTCTGATCCTTCACCGCATTCCCTCCTTCATTTCCTCCTGGATCCGTCTTATGTCGGGTGGGTCCACCTTGGCACCGAAGTGCCAAAGTCCTCTTCCAACTTTATGAATTCCTCAATGCGTTCCATCAGTTCTCCTTGGGTGGTCGGGGATCGCTTCGTCAGTGACTGGTGAAGCTGGCTCTCCTTTGACAACCCAAGTTTGAAGGTTGCGACAACCACCTGCTCATTGCTCCCTTCTACCTCATTGTAGAGGTGCCAGTAACGAGCGCTGACTTCTTTAAGGCTTTTCGAGCTTTGCTTCTTGAGAGATAACAACGCTCCGACGTCCTTTGGCTGCTTGGAATTCGTCACAAAGCATGTGACGAAAGACCCGGCAAGCTCCCGAAAGTTGTAGATCGACCTTGGCTTTAGACGGGAAAACCATTTTAAAGCGAGGTCTTCCAGACTTGAGGGGAATACTTTGCACATCAATGGATCGTTCCCTATATATCCACAACGCCATAGAATGCTGAAAGTGTTGGACGTGGTTGGTGGGGTCCGAGGTCCCATCATAGACCCTAAGCTTTGGAATTATGAACCGCCGAGGTGGGTCCACCTTTTCTATTCCCTTCGAAAATGGTGATTCAAAATTCCGAGCATTCCTCATGCACCTTGCTCTGGTGGGATTTTTCGGGCGAAATCCTTTGGTCGGTCAGCACCCTTTCTATTAGAACTTGTACATCCTTCTCACCTAGTCCCCGTTGGGGCACTTTCCTCCTCGGGGCTTCGTCATTCCTCGTGCCTCGAGCTCGGAGATGGCCATCTCCCTACCTCCGAGGTTGGGAACTTGACGTTCTGCTCCCTTCATCGCCGTTCTGGCCCTAGAGCCGAGTTCTTGAATAAGAGTGCTGACCCTTTAGTTCTCGTGCTGTCTGGCGCCCTCTTCTTGTGCCCGGAAAGCAATTTTCGGGCTGGCAGAACGTCTCTGTTATTTCTTGCCGGTTTTCGATTCCTGTAATAAACGCTTAATTTTCTCTTGCTGCCGCTTGACTCCCTCGGCCATATCTCGAACGGCGTCTCTGTAAGTTTGCTCGAGTCAGCCATATGCGCTTCGTTGTGGGCTTTGCTTTTGGAGTTCACCACTCCATTTTCGGTGCGTCTCTTGCTGCAATTTCTCCAGGGAAGGTGAAATTGTCGCTTGGCTTGGGCCTGCACGATGAACTTCTGATCGGACTCGGTCTTTTGCTTCTGCTGACGGGGCAGTCTGATTGCTTTCCGTGCAAGGGACGTATTCAAAATCTACCCCGTCACAGTGATTGGTCAGGGGATCCTTGCCCAATTGCTCGCGTTGCATTTTGGGTTGTGCTTTCTCCACCTGGGGTGGGGGTCGTTTAGTTCGGGATGGTGATCCCGGGCTTTGTTCCTGATCTGATAGGAAAGCGGAGCGCGAGTGGATTACGTTTCCTCGCTTCTCACAGACGGCGCTAATTGTAAGGTCAATTTCTGTGTGGAGTAATCCGATTGGGCAACCTTACAATGAATGCGGAGCTTGCCCTTCTCCTCCGACCAAGTATCCTTTCCTTGAAGAAGAGTCCTGCCTAAGAACAGAGTAGTCAGTGAAACTCGATCGGATTTTTCGATCGAAATCTCTCCGATGCTTAAGTTAGAATCGGTTTCAAAATTGATTGTCCCCCTTTCCATCCTCCATCTTCCCATTATATCTTCCTTACCTGGATTGTGGGATTGATCCTCCTGTTTTTCTTCCATTCGTTTGGTCATGGCTCTCGAGGTGTTCATGGCCTCCATCGTGGGATTGTTTCCTCCCACCTGGTTCGGTTTCCTCCTCCCCTTTTCCGCCAGCTGTCCCCCATTTTCCCCACTCTCTGCGCTGGGTAGTTCGGGCCAGCCTAGGACAGTCTTGCTGCCTAGGCCAGATTCAGTCCGGTTATGGGTCGGTTCTACAAACTAGTTTCAAGAGGGCCCAAGCCTCAAATGGATCCTCGGATCGAGTCTACCCCTCAGGTCGGGTCGGTTCCAGCCCGGACCTGAACAAATTACCTCCTATAATTACCATATCCAAATAGAAGATAAGGAAAGGAATGAGCTTTTTTTGCAAGGAGTTGGATTGGGGCGTGTCAATTGTTTCGAGATACCCCGCGGTTCTGTTGCTAAGCTTGAAGAAGAGGATTGTCCCTAGGCATAAGGTTTGGCAGGTTTTGAAGTCCAGGGGTCTGGTTAAGAAGGACTATATACCTCGCAAGCTCTTTTTGGTGTCGGAGAAGCAGTTCTTGGAGGAATATGTGCTTAGACGCACTGAGATGGTTCCACAGCTCTTGAAGGTTTATCACGGTGAGATTGTCTGTACACCACCAGTCACTAGACATCGAGGAAAGTAGGATTGAGAAACATCCAATTTTAGTTAACTGAACTGTATTTCATTATTGTTTGGAATTTTGAATTGCTTTGGGTTGGAAGATTTTGGCTTTGTGCAATGAACTTCGTTAGGAGTAGCTGCTAGTTTGTTTCTTTATTTTTTATTTTTAACTTTTGAACAAGTTACTTTTTCTTAATTACCTTTTGCTCCAAGTGTATGTTCTACATGAATGATGAATCAATATTTTTGTGTTTCCGGCCAAGTATAATGATGTTGTGCCAATGAATTAATTTGGAAAGCTAAAGAGTTTTGGGCGTCTAAATGGTTTTAAAGCCATTTGATTTGTTATTCCTAGTTGCATTGGTAGTGGGGAGTAATCATAGATAGGTGTGACCTGATTGTTGAGTGACCCTCTGATTAGGAGAGTGCATATGGATGTATTCTAAATATCAAATGCACTTTCAGTGCCAACCGTCAATGTTTATTTATAGTGTGAAGGCTGAAAAAATGTTGCCCATCTAGGTGGACTCAAGATTCTTTTGTCACCGTAAACACATGGCGGAATGGTTCCATGTTGCTCGGTGCTGGGTGCAGGAGGCAATGTAGCAAAGGCGTGCAACATGTGGGTTGTGTGTAGGGTGAGTGTGGGTGCAGCAGGGAGATGGATTTATGCATGCTCAACTCATTGTTAGTCGAGCAATTTACTTTTTTCATTCTCCTACTATTAGGTAGGTACTAGTTAGCATATTAGTTGGAAGTCCAGAGTTCTAGGTGGCGTTAAGAGACAAGAGTCCAAGGTATAATGTATTTTATAAAGGCTTTCAATATTTAGACTTTGTATTAGGAAAGCTTCAGTTGGTCGATCTGCAAAGGAATGTAATGGGGTTCTGTCCCTTTCTCATGCAGCAAGAAGCTCTCTAACTACGAAGGGCATGTGGTGCGATACTTTTGCACCACAAATCATTACTAGAACCAATTGAGAAGTACAAAGAAGTTACCAGAATGAATGAGAGTATGAGACACGTACTTGTTAAGCGCTTTGTCAAGCTTCAAAACAGTGTTTATACATGTTTCCTATGTAATTGAAGCATCTTGGGCACCAAGTGGTAAGGATAGTGGTGGTGTACCTCAATAAAAAGGAGCCATATGGTTTTCTTATAATGAATCAATAAAAGCACCGGCAATTTTGCAGGAAGCAATGAGACTGGATCAGGAGGCTATGGCAAGGTGATGCATTTCCTCACAAGTCTTCATCAGAACAGGGTTTTAAAAGTCCTTCCAAGTGTCTAATCTTGCGACATTACATAATTTCTCCTCCGGTCTATAGAGGATTACTGCCAGGTGGGCAAATGGTGGGTCTTACTGACGAGGAACTGGTGGGTCTATCCATAGCTTCAGCTTCATTAATGCAGTTGGCTTTTTAGAGCACTGGAGTGGTATATGAAGACATTGCAACAACTCTATCTATGTTCTCTCCAGCACTTTCTCTGTTCAAATACCTACTCACATTGACGTTACTGGGGCTGGCACCGGAGAACATCATGATTTTGGAATACAAATGAGATGGAACCCTTTGGTCTTTCTTTTTTGTCCTTTTTTTTAAGTTTTTTTTATCATATAACCCCCTTAGGTTTTTAGAATTTATAAATAGGTCCTTGTGGTTTTGATATTTATAAATAGGCCAATGATCAACCTCAGTTGCAGTTTATCAATGATTAAACCCCGTAAACAAGTCAATTAACCCAGAGGGGTAGCTCAGTGGCTTAGGGTTCGCACCCGGAGGTTAAGTGTTCGAAACTGCACTACCACACGGGGGATTACCCGGCTCCCCCTGCGCTCATAGAGATTATTCTGGCCCAAAGGGCCGGGACACCCTCTATTATATATAAAAAAAAAGGTCAAATACAAAAACCCATAAAAAAACGATTATTTGATAATTAAAATGCTAGTAGAGGATACAACTCTTTACCTTAAGTTCAAAGGCTGAACATAGACAAATAGCATATCACAACAGACAAAATAGCATATAACCATAAAGCAGATAGTCTTGTAACTGCAGGAGCAAGGATTCTACAATCATCTTAAGAGAAGTGATGTTTGGGAACCAAATAGAGTGGCAATTTCTTGTGAACAGTCAATCCAAGAGCTTCAGACATGTCCAAATCTTCTTCCGTAACACCTTGAGGCAGTTCCCAATCGAACCGATACAGAAGATTGGCAAGAGCAAGTTCAAGTGATGAAATGGCAAATGAAAGCCCCGGACAACCCCTCCTCCCTGCTCCGAAAGGAATGAATTGAAAATGTTGCCCCTTGAAATCAATAGAATTGTTGGCAAATCTTTCTGGAATAAATTCCTCAGGATTTTCCCATGATGTGGGGTCCCTTCCAATTGCATATGCATTGATAAAAACTCTTGTCTTTGGAGGGATATGGAAGTTTTGTATCTTAACATTTGTTGTAGACTCCCTCGGAACTAATAGGGGAGCAGGAGGATGTAAACGTAAAGTTTCCTTGATAATGGATTTCATGTAGTTCAATTGACAAAGGTGTTCTTCACTGATGTTGGCTTTTGCATCCACCACTGTTCTTACCTCTCCTTGGGCTTTCTTCATCACATTGGGATGCTTTGCAAGCTCTGCCATAGCCCACTCTAATGTCAAGGCTGTCGTGTCTGTTCCACCAGTGAACATGTCCTGCGATTGAAAGTAAGGTAGCCTATTAACTCTCTGAGCAAAGAACAGTACTCAGGATGCTGTGTGTCTATACTTAGAGATTTCCTAGGCTGAAATAGTGGAATTCACAATGAAGTATACCTACTGAAAATCTGAGCAGGTGAAAATGAATGTCTTCTCCATCAACTATGGGATGTTTATATTCTCCAATTTTAATCCCATAGGAGTTGGCTAGTGTACAATGGACCATATGATGAATAAGGTAATTAATGATTATGATTAACAGCTTTTTGTATATACCTCCTACGGTTTCTAGGATTTTCAAATAGGCCCCTATGATTTTATTATTTGTATATAGGCCCTACGACGGAGAGGGGGAAAGATAGAGATCAGGAAAAGGAAGAAGGAGGGAGAGAGAAAGAGGGGTCGGGCGCAGGCAAAGGTGGGCGGTGAGTAAGGAGAGCTGGAGAGAGATCGAGAGAGGGGTGGTTTGGGGATTTCCTATAAGGATGTTTTGGTTATGGAAAAAAGGGATGTAGAATGAGAAGCTTTGGTTGTAGCATTAGTAGCAGCTCTCTTAAATGGAGAGTGTCTCACTTACGGTGTGGCCTGTTCCTATTAAATTGAAATACAAGGATATCTCATGGGAAAGGGGCACATCTAAAATGGTTCAAATTATCTTAATGTGGGTCACACAATGAAGTTCTGCCTTGACAGGACATTTTAGGAAGAATCTATGAAGATAATTTAAAAAGGTGAAGTTCAGATTAAATAGAAAAGATGTATTCTGCTATTAAGCAGTCCAGATCGCGTAGTCAAAATAATTGCTATATAGTAAAGAATCAGGATGTTGCGGTTCTTTTTAGGGAAGATAAAGTCAAAAGCAAGTAAAATTTGGGAGTTTAATTTAGATATCAATTGTCAAATCGAATCTCATTCCAAATCAGATCGCCCTAACCTCATATTTTATAATTAATGTTAGTTTAAAATTATTAAGGTTTCAATAATAAAACATAGATCTAATTAATCAATATCCACTACCCAACATCTAATCAATGTTTGAACCCACTACTGAACATCTACTCCTTTGAATCTGAGAAAATCAACTAACCAATATGATGGCTTTGATGTTATCTCTGGTGAGATGAATGTCACCGTTGGAATTCTTCTGCACTTGTAGCATCACATCCACAAAATCTCTCTGTTCCCCAACATCACAGCCGTCTGATGGACGCATGAGGTGGTGATCGATCACCTGATCAAGAATACGATCCAACGCACCAGAGTTCCTCTTAAGCTTACCATGCAACCCTGTTACAACATCAACCCATGCGAGTGAAGGAAAGTAGTCTCCAACAGAAAAAGCTCCCAGCAGAACCTCCAACTCCTTCACAAGATCTGCAAACTTATTCCTCCCTTCCTCTCCTTCTCCTTCATACTTCTTTCCCAGTGCAACCCTCGCTATGGAGCCGCTTGTGTGAGAGAGAAATAGCTCAGCGAGATTAACTGCTGCGCCGGTCGAGGAAGATTGAGAGATCCTCTCAATCATGAGGCCCACTTCTTCTTCCATGATTGAACGGAACGAGTTGACTCTCTTGATGCTTAGAAGCTCGACCACACACATCTTCCTCACTTGCCTCCAGTACTCACCGTAGGACGCGAATCCGACATCGGTGCATCCATAGAGGAGCTCTGTGGCCGCTGTTGTAGAAGGTCGGCTTGCAAAGATGAGGTCTTGAGTTTTCATGATCTGTTCCGCCATCTCCGCTGAGGAGACGATGAGAGTGGGGATCCGACCGAGATAAAGGAGCATCAGAGGGCCGTATTTTTCGGCAAGGGAGCGGAGAGAGCGGTGTGGGAGAGTGCCCAGCTGGTGGAGGTTTCCAATGAGGGGAAGCTTGGGTGGAGAAGGAGGTACGTCGGTTTTCTTGGCTCTCTGGCCATTGAGTTTGAGGAGAAAGATGAGAGCAGAAGCGAAGAAGAGGAGAGAAAGCAAGAGAGCCATGGAATTGGAGTAATGTTGTTGGACAGCCTCAGCATCCTTCATTCTTCTTATCTGGATATTCTAAGACTGGTAGATGATAACTCACTAGTGGCTACTAATAATGGTCATGAACTCATGATGTGGGTCTTCAAAACGCAATATTTTTATATTTATTATATTTTTACTTTTTTAATTAATTTATTCTTTTTATTTCTTGGCCCATGATTTAATCCCGCATCATGCCAGGTTATACAAATAAGGGATTTTTACCAAAAAAGTCTTTGTAAACTTGTATTATCGGATTTAGTGTGAAATACACGGTAATGCCCATTTTACTCTTTTATCCCTCCCTGTTTCGATCGACATCGTCATCTTTTTTCCCCAAATTTCAATCCCCATACGAATGAAATTCATTGATGCAGCCGGCCCTTCTTGTCTATCTGCTCAGCTTCCGGCCAACTTCCCTTCTCTCCTTCCAAACGTTCCAAATTCTCTCCTTCGCCACTTGTCGAATTCTCACCGAAAACGCCCTCTTTTGGTGAGTCTGATTGATGCATATTGTTTTTCATCGAAGATTTCGTTTTGATTTCGCGTTACGGAACTATAGAGATTTGAAGGGTTGTTTTCTCGGCTGCTGAAAATCTCGGATTTTATATGGGTTTTTTTGTGTGTGTTGTGTTCGATTCAATGGAAAGAGGGGGCTTTAGCAATTGATGATGCATTTTAGTTGTGAATTTTCTGCTTGCATCTGTGCTTTTCCATTGCTGTGATTTCACTGTGAAGAGAATGTTCAATGATCAACGACGAGTTCGATGTCCTTTTTGTTTTGTTTAGTTTGAATTTCTAGTGTTAAGATTCAATGGAAATAGCCGGAGAGTGATTTTTTTGCTCAGGGAATTCTGGCATTGAGAGCGAAACCCAATACATGAGAAAAAGGTGCTTTCTCCATCCCATAAGTTCTTATGCAGTTATCAAAGAAATTATATTGTCTTACTGCAAATGCAGTATTTTGGGTAGAACTCTGATTACATTTAACAGATCCACCAAAGGGCTACATGTCATGACTGAATGAATTCCCTTGATTTTTAGCTCATGTGGCGCTTGTCTACATCTAGTCAATGACTCAATTGTGTCATGTGGACGAATGGGTATGAGTGCCCATTGCCCAGTCAATGACTAGATTGTGCCATTTTACAAGGGACATGTTGACCATGGGTATATTTTTGGGTCCTTGAAATAAATTTGTTTCAACCACCCAGCAGTTCTATTTTTGGGGCATAATGTTTTCACTTAATTATAGTGACTGCTTTGTCATGGCAGAAAAATTGTGGAGCATATTTTTCTATTGAAGGCAAATGAAGATTTATCTGATGAAGAGGAGAAAGACATGCTGGATTATCTTTATATTGCCCAGTATCTAATGGGTGGAATAGTTGAAATATCACTAGGTGAGATATTTATTTCTATTCAGATCCATGCACATGCTCTTGTCATCTATATTCTCTATACAATATTAAATTTCAAAATCAAATATGAAAGGAGAACCTTATTTACATTTTATTTTTAACAGTGCATCCTCTAGGATAGTTGTGTGCGTGCGGTGCGCATGGGTGGGTGGGTGGGTGGGTGGGCCTTCTTGCACTCGTGGGTTCAGTTACAACTTACAATTAATGGGTGTTTGTGAAACAATAGTTAAAATAAAATTAAAATGTGCAAGTTTTCACTTACGATGGGCCAATGAATTGATAATTTTAATAAATGAATAAAATGTGATGATGTCAATTAGTATTGGATGATCATTACCAGTCACCACCACATTGAAGTTCTTTTTTTGCATATATTGGTGAACTAGTTATTTTTGCATGTACTGTCAAAGCATGGACAAAATAGGTCAAAACTCACAGTAGCACAGATAATATGCAGTTTTAATCATATGATACTTGTTGGTCCATATCAATCTTGAAGCTGCACAAAATAGGTCAAAATTCAAAGCAACATCGGCAATATGCAGTGCTGTGGTCTGATACTTGAATCAGTCTTGAAGCCAACCATTGCAAACTCTGCTGCGGATATTTTAAATGTGATAATCAATTGATTATTTTGAAATCAAGAGATTTGTTGTACTAATATCATAATCCTCTTTTGAAGAACACCTTTCCTGAGAAACCACAAAAGGATTGAAAGAAACTGTGAGGGGTTTTATATCAGAGGACTAAGATTATTTTGTGTTGCCTTTGCCTTTGGAACTTCCAAAAAATAGGTCAAAATGATTCTCCGTTCATGTAGATATTTGTTATGAGCATTGCCATATAACTTGTAAATGGATAGATGCAAACAACACGTGATCTGTTATGCACATAATTTTAAAATCTTATAATTTACAATAGCTTGTATCCAGAAAAGGTATTACATGTCGCAGAAGTGGGAAGTGAGAATTATAGGTTTTTTATGGGTTGATTTCTCAGTGCTAGGAAAAATGGATTTGGAATCTGTTAAATGATAAGAGTAGCTTTTATGATTTTTTAATAAGGTTCAGATTTTTAAAAGTGTCAGCAACCTGAACTCTTTCCCCAGCGGCCAACCTGAACTCTTTCCCCAGCGGCCAACCTGAACACCCCTCCTTCCTTGCCAGCAGCCAGTCCTCCTCCCCGGCTGCGCTGCAGCTCCTCCACCTGAACATGCACAACCAGAACCAGCCACCTGAAACCAGCTCCCCTGACCCTAGCCATTGCCCCTCCCACCTACACTAGTCTCAGCCTGCACTGCCCATGTCCAGCCACCTTACTGCTCCTCCACCTGCACTGCCCAGCCACCTGATTCCAGCTAAAAAGCCAACTGATTTCAGCTGAAACCCCCACTTGATTCCAGCTGAAACCCCACCTAATGTCAGCCTGAATTACCACCTGATTTCAGCCTGAATTTCCAACTGATTTCAGCCTGCAACTCCACCTGCACCGCCGTCCACCTGCACTGCTCTTCCACCTGCCTGCTCCCACTTGCAACATGTCCAGCCCACTGCAACAGGTTCAACTCCACCTTAGGGATGTTTTCCATTATTGGTTTGACATGCATATTTTAACTCTATGAATTATCATGTCAATAAGGCATTTTAGGATTGATTTGCAGGTCATGGCTTGTTCAGAAGTTAGAATGATATTATTTAAGAAAAAGGCCCCAACGAGTGATGTATAATAGGTTCTTAGCTTTGGCTTCTCATGCCTTGGCCAAGGTATGACCTTTAATGTTTATGTGGTAGGAGAATGCACATTTTAGCTCATAGTAAGGTATTTTTTTCTACTATTGCTTTTGGGAGTAAATAAACCATAACCCAAAGACTTGTGTCAAATTCAGTAAATTATCATTCTCGTTGGACACCTTGCATGTGCTGATCCATTCATTAGATAGCTAGTGGTATTACTCTCTCGCCTGTGTTCACCAATAGGATTTCAGATTGTGAAGTTGTAACCATATTCCACTTAATTTGGAGTGGGGAGATGGAGAAGAAGTAGGAGGAGGGTGCACTGTGTGCAGTGGGGGAAGAAAGAAGAAAGGAAGGAGTGGAAAGCAGGGATTCAGAGAGGATGTCGTCACGGGTCTGGGATAGGGACTGAGATTGGATTGGTGATGATGTTAGGGATTGAGATTGGATTGATTTGAGAGGAGCATGAAAAAAAAGAGAGTTTTGGAGATGATGATGATGGGTTTGATTAGGTTCTGATGGGGGTTGAATCGATTGAGAAAGAAGAAGGCATGCCAGTCATGTTGTAGCCGCCACTATAGGTTTTCGATCGTTGCCGAACTTAGTCAAAGAAGGAAGGCAGTAGTGCTGTTATATTATTTTTGACAAATCTATGAGTTTTTATGCAGTTTATCTGAGTTTTTGTGAAATTTATCTAAGTTTTTGCCAAGTTTATCAGAGTTTCTGTCAAATTTATCTGATTTTTCCATTTTTTGTCAAATTTATTTGAGTTTTTCACAAATTTATCTGAGTTCTTAAACAAATTTCTCTGAGTTCTGGACAAGTTTTTCTGAGTTTTTGGCTAATTTATCTTAGTTCTAGAACAAATTTATCTGAGTTCTGGACAAACCTATTTGAGTTTGTGGCAGATTTATTTAAGTTTCTGAAAAATATAGCTGAGTTTCTGAAAAATTTATCTCCATTTGGCAAATTTTAACTAAGTTTTTGAACTAAACTTTGGTTGTTCTTTTGAAATTTATTTGCATTTTTTGAAATAAATTTAATTGAGTTTTGGCAAAAATACTTGAGTTTTTGGCAATTTTTTCTGAAATTTGGGAAATTGGTTTATCTTAGTTTTGGCAAATGTATTTACGTTTTTTTTTTAAATTTATTTGCATTAGAAATGGTAACTTGTATAGATAAAAAAGGAGATTTACAAAAAGGCTTTGCAGTATAAAAGAATTATACTGAGAAGCGGCCGGGCAGAAACCCAAAAAAAAAGCCACCTCCCAAAAGGAGGGGAAACAAAAACAAGAAGAGGAAAGGGAGCTCCAAATTAGATTAAAGAGACTTCCTTCCAATTGAACATAATTGTATCAAAAGATAAGCCCAAAAAATCTGGAAGATAGGAGACCCACGAGGCAACGCAGAATTTCAATCCAAGGATTAAGTCTTCTTGGGAGGATGCAATCCCTTCAAAACACCTTTGGTTTCTCTCTTTCCAAATTGTCCAGATGCAAGCCAAGAAAGAGAGACGCCACATGATCTTCCCTTCGGATGTGGTAAACTGGCCAACCCACTGATGGAACAGGTCGGGTAAGGATTGTGGCATGACCCAACTACAATTGAACTCCTCCAAGATCGATGACCAAAGCGCTTTCGTCTGCTTGCAATGGAGCAAAAAATGATCAACCGATTCTTCGCCCGCCAAGCAAAAGTGGCAAACGTTAACAAGGAGAATATGTCTGTAGTGAAGATTATCCATAGTTAAGATTTTTTTTCCGAAGAGCAAGCCTGGCAAAAGCGATCACTCTGGGAGGGGCCTTGATCTTCCATAAAGATGACCAACTTCGAGAAGCAATTGAAGTGATCGATAAGGCGGAGAAGAAAGAGCCATCACGAGAAGGGGCCCAAAGCCTGCTATCTAGCCCTTCTCTAGAGTCGTCTATGCCGTTAAGCATCTCGAGAAGATTGAAGAGATTAGATTCTTCAGCCTCAGAAAGGATCCGTCGGAGAATAGGCCACCACAAATGATTGTTAGAACTTGTGTCGAGATAATCTCTAATCTTGGCATTGCGGTTTCGGGCACATTTGTAGAGATCAGGGAACTGAAGCATCAAAGGGGTCTCACCAACCCAACATCATGCCAGAAGGAAATTTGCTCTCCATTACCAACATGGTAGCGGATGGATTGGGTGTAAGAAGGCTTGGAACTGTATATCCCTTTCCAGAAGTTTGAGCACCTTTGCGGAGGAGGAGGGATTTCCCAACCATTTCTACTCACTTTGTATTTGGCTACCAGGATGCTTTTCCAAAGGCCTTCTGAGTCATATCCAAGTCTCCAAAGCCATTTACCCAACAAAGCCTGATTCATAATCCTTAAAGGTCTTCTTCCAAGACCGCCAGAGCCTTTTGGGGAGCAAACTGTTTTCCAATTGACAAGGTGGAATTTTTTAGAATCCTTACGGCCTTGCCAAAGGAAGTCTCTTTGAAGCTTCTCAATGCAGTCAATGATTGCAGCGGGGCACCTGAGGATAGACATGTAGTAGATAGGAAGGTTGGCAAGTGCATATTGGATCAACGCAATTCTTCCTCCCAAGGATAAATACTTAGCTTTCAAGGAAGAAACCTTTCTCTCAATCCTTTCAAGCACTGGATTCCATACAGATTTAGGAACTCTGTCCAAGCACAGGAGAAGACCAAGGTAGGTGGAAGGGAAGGAGTCAACTCTACACCCCATAATGGTAGCATAGTGATGGAGGGAGATGTCTTCAATTGAGACTCCGATGATGGAGCTCTTTGAGAGGTTTATCCGAAGACCCAAGACAGCTTCAAAGCATCTGAGAATGGCAACCATATTTTTGATTTGGTCCTCATCAGCATTGCAGAAAAGGAGGGTGTCATCTGCATATTGGAGGTGGGAGACAGAAGGAGCATTATGAGAAGACTTGAAACCATGGATTAGATTGCAGTCTTCTGCTTTGGAGAGCATCCGACTGAGGGCTTCTCCAATAATGACAAATATAATGCAGACAAGGGATCTCCCTGGCGTAAGCCCCTCTCAGCTGGAAAAAAAAAAACCCTTCGGAGAGCCATTGATTAGAATGGAGAAGGTAGCAGAAGAGATGCATTCTTTGATCCAAATCCTCCATTTTGATCCAAAGCCCATCCTGTGCATCAAGTAAAGGAGGAAGTCCCAGTCCACCATGTCAAAGGCCTTTTCCAAATCAAGCTTGCAAATGATGCCAGGAAGTTTGTCCTTGTGTCTGGAGTGGATGCATTCATTGGCAACAAGAACCCCATCTAAGATCTATCTGCCTTGAACAAAGGTTGCGTCTTTTGAAGTTTATTTGGATCTTTTAAAATTTATTTATATTTTTTGAAATTTATTTGGATATTTTGAAATTTATTTGCGTCTTTTTAAATTGATTTTCAGCTTTTGAAATTTATTTATACTTTTTAAAATTTATTTGGGTCTTTTGAAATTTATTTGCGTCATTTTAAATTTCTCTGCGTTCTTTTGAAATTTATTTGTATTCTTTCAAATTTATATGTATTTTTTAAATTTTTTTTGTATTTTTTAGAATTTATTTGCATTTTTTTATTTCATTTATGTCTTTTGAAATTTATTTGGGTATTTTGAAGTTTATTTGGATCTATTGAAATTGATTTTCATATTTTTGAGATTTATTTACATTTTTTGAAATTTATTTGCATCTTTTGAAATTTATTTGGCTAATTAAATGGTAGTTGACCATTATTAATGGCATATCCCCTTAATTGTGGGATATGATTTTAAATAAAGGGTAAATTAAACATTTTAGGTCTTCAAATTTGAAAAAATGACTAATCACACTATGAAAAAAGATTATGGATCTAAGACAATAAAGTGAAATGTTAAGGACCCGTCGCCGAATGCCCCCTTTTTTTTCTATCCTCGCAGCATTCTTCCTTCCCGCAATCACAAACCTAATTATGAGAGGTGCAATTTCTCTCTCAATGAGCTTTAAATCATCAAAGAATGGTTGAATGGTGCATAGTGCATGTTTGAATTGTTGAATGTTATTGTACTTTTTAGAATAGGGAAATGCTCCCGTGAGACTTAGCTCTCACTGTCTTACGAGAGACAACATAATGGAGCCCACCTATCACCAATCCAAACCATCCACTCATGTGGGACTAGTGGTGTAAATCTGGGCGGGCGGCCCAAGCCCAGCATGGGCCCAGCACGAAAAAATCGTGCCTGGGCCGCGCCTTGCAAGTCAACGGGCCGGCCTGGCCCGACCCGGCAGTCACGCTGGGTCGTGCTGGGCCCAGCCTGCCAGGCCCGAGGTACGGCCCGGTAAGGCACGACTAAAATCCGTGCGGTGTTGGACCTAGGCCATTGAGCCCGCGGGCGGCACGGCCCACCCCCAACGGCTATTTTTTTTAAAAAATGCCCCCCTCTAAAAAAACGGTCAAAATGGTTTTTTTTTAACATTTTTACCCCCCCCCCCCCCACACCCCCAACAGCTATATATAAACGGTCAAATGGGGGGTATTAGTGTCTTTTGATCATTTTTTACCATAATATCCCCCAACTGCTATAAAACGGTCATATGAGGGGGTATTTTATGTCATTTTTTCACTTAGGAATTCTATAAATAGCCCTCATTCCTCTCATTTCTCTACACTCATCTACTCTCTCATTTCTCACACTCCCTCTAAAGTTCTAAAGCTCTAAGCTCTCTTAAGTCTCATTCTAAAGTCTAAGTTCTCTCTACAAAGTTTTCTAAGAAGTGAAGAGTGAGGGTGACTTATCTAAAGTGGAGGATTCAACTAAGAAAGACTTCTCCATTAGCTCTCCCCTCTCTTAAAAAGGTATTAATTATCTTTAATTTTGAGTTTTATTTAGTAATAATATACATAGTAATATTATATATTAAGTCTCATCTTCTCCCATTTCTTATATAAATTATCACAAAAAATACATTATATATAATTATTTATTTAAGCTTTTTTTTAAATCTTTTATTTAGAAAAATGGCTGGACCATCACAACCTTGACTTCTCTCTAAACGAAGAAGATCCTGAATTTATTCATTTAGATCAAAGTCAGGGCAAAGTAGATAGTAATAATCCCCAAGATCCTGCATATTCGGTTTCTACAACAAAAAAGAAGAGAAAAACAAGATTGACTTCTCCTGTATGGTCTCATTTTACTAAAGTTACTGTCCCCTGTCTCAGAGAAGGAACATATGAATATGCACAATGTAAATATTGCAAAGATCTCCTAAGTGGCAAATCATCAAACGACACTGGCCACCTTAGTAGACACATGAGAATGTGTTTGCGCAAACACACGAATACCGCTAACGATGGGGCAAGAGATGTGATGATTCAAACATAACTTTCTCAAACAGATTCATCTGGTGGTTTAGGAGTTTTCAACTATGACCCTAATAATGCTAGATATCAACTTATTAAGTATATAATCAGTCGTCAGTCACCATTTATACTTGCCGAAGACTGATGTTTTGAAAGATTTTTGAGATCTGCCTTTGTTCCTTCATGGCATAAAATATCTAGAAATACAGCTAGAAGTGATGCAATAAAGACTTTTTTAAAAGAAAAAAGAATTTAAAAAATATTTTTTTACAAATATACCCGGAAAAGTGGCTTTAACTTCAGATTTATATATGGACCTCTAAACAAAGTCTGGGGTACATTGCAATCACATCACATTCTATTGATAGTGATTGGGTGATGCAGAAAAGAATGATAACGTTTTCTATGCTAGAATTCCCACACACTGGTGCTAGGATAGGGTCCACCATCCTTATAAAACCTAGAGAACATAAAATTGAAAATAAAATAATTTCTATAACTTTAGATAATGCAAGCACTAACAATGTGGCAGCAGAGTTACTAAAACATGCGATTTAACTTGATTTAAATGGAAATCTATTTCACAATAGGTGTGCATGCCACATCATAAATCTTATCGTACAAGTAGGGGTGAAATTAATTAGAGATTATTAAATGGATTGTAGGATACATTTTTTGTTCTCCCTCGCGTAAACAATGGTGGAGGGACATATGTGTAAATTTGAATCTAGGACCAAAGAAAATATCATATGATGTAAAGCATAGATGGGATTTTACCTATAAAATGTTAAAAGAATCATGTGCCTATAAAATGACACTATATCAATATTGTCAACTTTATTTAGAGCATGAAAATATTTTTATAAGTGATGAAAAATGAACCCTTCTTTAAATAATAAGAGATTTTTTAGAAGTTTTTCATGATGCAACATTATTTTTTTCCGGGGTATATTATCCCACATCAAATCAAGCTTTAGCCAATTTTTATGAAATAAGTCTTACTTTTTAAAAGTATAGAGATTTTCGAATTCTTCAACTTATGTGTGTACAAATGGAGGAAAAATTTTCATCATATTGGAGAATAGCTCCTTTTAACATATTGTATAGCTACTGCATTAGACCCTAGATTGAAATTACAAGGTGTAGAAACCCTTCTTGATGAAATAAACTTTAATATGAATACAACTAATATAAATGACATGACAACAATTAAGGCATAATTTGAAATACTTTATTTGGAATATGCTACCCGATTAGGTGATTTTATAACACCCACGGTCCCAACAGGCCCTCCCCAAGTACATAAAGAAAAAAGAAGGCCATTTGGAGTATTATGAGGAAATCTCAGGAAAGTAACTCATCTTCTTCTAAAGGATCTTACAACCTTAATGAATTAACAATGTACCTGAGGAGCGATCCTGTTATAATATCGGATGATGAAGAAGATTATTTTGATATTTTGGCATGGTGGAAATCATTCGAAACTAAGTTTCCCGTGCTTTCCGCCATAGCCCGTGATATACTAACAATACTAACGTCCACAGTTGCATCAGAGCATGCGTTTAGTGCAAGTGGGCACCTTATTGACCCCAAGAGGACTATGCTTACAGAAAAAACCGTTGAGACCTGCATGTGCTTACGAGATTGGTATTAAGCAGAGGATAGGGAACAACACATCGATAATGATGAGATCGAGATAGAAGACGAGCTAGCAACATTAAATATATCATAGTATAATTTTTTTAGAATGTATAATTGGCTTTCAACTTTTAATTTATTTTTTAGAATGTATCATAGGTTTTTAAAGTTTTAATTTATTTTTTAGAATGTATCATAGGTTTTTAAAGTTGTAATTTATTTTTTAGAATGTATCATAGGTTTCTAAAGTTGTAATTTATTTTTTAGAATGTATCATAGGTTTTTAAAGTTGTAATTCTTTTTTCATTTATCAGAAGGTTTGAATTTCATTATATATATTAATCCAAGTTCAAACTTGTGATTTTTTTAGACTTTTGTAACTTAAATTTCAAGAAAATACAATTTATTTGATGTATTTTTTCAAAATATCATTAGTGTTATTCTACTTGTTTATTTATCTTAATTTCTTTATTTTAATGAAAATGGTCCAAGGCCAAGAGTGAAGAGTCTAAGTCTCTGAGACTTAAAAAAAAAAAAAAACGGGGGGGGGGGGGGGGGGGGGGGGGATATGTGGGCCGCCCACGGGCGGCATAGCCCAGCACGGCACGACCAGGGCCGTGCCGGGCTAACCCCAGAACCCTTGGGCCCGGCCCGGCACGGCCCGCCCAATTATCATGGGTCGTACCGGCCCGACCCGGGCACTGTTAGGCCCTGATTCAGTGGTGGCACGGCCCAGATTTACACCACTACGCGGGACCCCCCAAATGACGCTGAAGCCCATGGATTTGCACCCATCCGAATGGAAGGGATAGTTGGATCTAGGGTCAAAATCTTTTCTTTCATATAAGTCATCAAACTTGTGGGCCAGATATCAAGGGGTTAAAGGCATGTGATTGAATCCAAACTTGATAGTTGAGCCCATCAAGGATGGCTCCTTCCATCCCCCTTGTCCTGTGATCAGTGGGGCACCGGGTGAGCCCCATCATGGTGTCTCTCATCGTAAGATTGTGAGAGCTTAGAAGCATTTCCTTTAGAATAAATGAATCAATGTTCTAAAATTAGATGTTTTGCGCATGTGAGAATGGTTGAATGTATTTTGCATTTGTAATATGTACCAAAAATGGATGTGTTACGCAGGTGATGAATACAGGAATTGGATGTATATAATTATTTTATGTGAAAACATTGAAAAGGGAAGGAAGAACAGTGCAGTCATGCAATACATACATTATATATATTAAAGCAAAGGGGGAGGTGGGCTGTGGGGGGTGCCACCTCATCCCTAAAAAGTCTCTTATTTCAGAGAAATACGAAAGAAAAAAAAAATAAAAATAAAAAAAGCAAAGGGGGAGGTGGGTTGTGGAGGGTCACTACAACAAGTTGCACTTTTAGCCACGTTTTTTAGCCACGTTTTTTAGCCACGTTTTTTAGCCAAAAGTACACCCTTTACCGACGTTTTTCAAATCGTCGGCAAAAGTAAAGACCTTTACCGACGTTTTCTAAAAAACGTGGCCAAAAGTATAGACTTTTACCGACGTTTCTAAAAAACGTGGCCAAAAGTACACCCTTTACCGACGTTTTTTAGTAAAACGTCGGCAAAGGCCATTCTTAAATTTAAAAAAAAATGGTTTATTTTTTAAATTATACCGACGAAATAAAACGTCGGTAAATATGCTTTTAATTTTCTTTTTTAATTTTACCGACGAAATTAAACGTTGGTAAATATGCTTTTAATTTTCTTTTTTAATTTTACCGACGAAATTAAACGTCGGTAAATATGTTTATGAATATTTATTTATTTTTATATTAATTTTACATACAAAAATACAAACGTCGGTAAATATGTTTATTAATTTTTATATTAATTGTATTGACAAAAATAAAAACGTCGTTAAATAACTTTTTAAATTTTTATTTTTTACCTTTACCGACGAAATTAAACATCGGTAAATATGTTTATTAATTTTTATTTATTTTTACGATCATGTTACCAATGAAAATAAACACGTCAGTAAAACTGAAGAACACAAGCATGACAATTTCTAATCTGATCGGGCCCATTGAGCAATGTCCATATACAGCAGATCATCCTGTCAAGAGCTTATACATCATGGTGGTAGGGGTCCCACAGGTAAAAATAAAGAGATGTAGTGTGTTGGGGCATTGGGTTGTGGTATTGAAGTGCTATGGTTGAATGGTGTATGACTCATGACGTAGTGGTGAATGACTTTGTAGTGTGTTGGGCATTGGGCTGTTTATATGAAGTGTTTTTTTGTCATGTACAGGTACTTAGCAGGTTGTAAAAAAAAATTAAATGTCACACGTACAGGGGAGACTATGCCGAAATTTCGACAAATCTTTTACGTCCGAAATTTCGCTCGAGGGTAGAGTGACTTGTATGAACTGACGGTTCGCAAAAAGGGCTCACGGTTAGAGAATTACGACCGAAACACACGATTTTCCAACACTTAGGCTCGAAAACGGCCCGCCGGGGGTCCGGAACGGGAAACGGCCGCGGAAAAATTCCGAAACCGGCACGAGCACTTCGCTCGAGGGTAGAGTGACTTGTAGGAACTAACGGTTCGCAAATAGGGCTCCCGGTTAGAGAATTACGACCGAAACACACGATTTTCCAACACTTAGGCTCGAAAACGGCCCGCCGGGGGTCCGGAACGGGAAACGGCCGCGGGAAAGCCCATGTACCTTGTTCAATGCCTAAGTAACTTGTCGGAATTGTCGGTTAGTGAATCGGACTTCTGGTAAACAAGTGAGACGCAAAAGCCGTCTGATTGTTAAGATTTTGGCTGGAAAAAAGTTTGCAGAATAACTTAGGAAAAGTTATATATATACATGTTTATTTTTAATTTATAATTTAATTCATTATAAAGATTTTAATGTTGTTTTTCTCATTGCAGATTGATGAACACATTGGGGTCGGTTGCAGAATTGTTGGGATGTTAGACTTCTTTTCGGTTTATTTGTATATATATATGTATATTGGACATTGATATGAGACTGTATCATTATTGATTGTTATATTTGTTTAATGAGATGAATGATTTAATGAAAAATGGAGATGGTTGTCTGTTCATTTAGTAACTTTTGTTTCATTGCATATTTTATGTTGAATATTGGTAGATGAATATGTTTATTTTTGATACAGGTGTTTTAAATAGGTTTACAGGAAAATAATATTGAAAACATAAATTTAATAATAAAAAAAGGACCTTACCGACGTTTTATTTAAATAAAAACGTCGGAAAAAGAAAAAACAAAAGTTTCTAAAAATTAAAATATTTTTGGCGACGAACATAAAACGTCGGCAAAAATTAAAAAAAATTAAAATACTTTTTGCGACGAAATAAAAACGTGGGCAAAAATTAAAAAGAAAATTCAAAAATTAAAATACTTTTGGCGACGAAATAGAAACGTGGGCAAAAATTAAAAATAAAAATAAAAAAAATTAAAATACTTTTGGCGACGAAATAAATACGTGGGCAAAAGTTAAAAAGAAAAATTAAAAAAATTAAAATACTTTTGGTGACGAAATAGAAACGTGGGCAAAAATTATAAATTAAAATAAAAAAAATTAAAATACTTTTGGCGACGAAATAAAAACGTGGGCAAAAGTTAAAAAGAAAAATAAAAAAAATTAAAATACTTTTGGCGACGAAATAGAAACGTCGGCAAAAATTAAAAATAAAAATAAAAAAATTAAAATACTTTTTGCGACGAAATAAAAACGTGGGCAAAAGTTAAAAAGAAAATTAAAAAATTAAAATACTTTTGGCGACGAAATAGAAACGTCGGCAAAAATTAAAAATAAAAATAAAAAAAAATTAAAATACTTTTGGCGACGAAATAAAAACGTGGGCAAAAGTTAAAAAGAAAAATTAAAAAAGTTAAAATACTTTTGGCGACGAAATAAAAACGTGGGCAAAAGTTAAAAAGAAAAATTAAAAAAATTAAAATACTTTGGGCGACGAAATAGAAACGTCGGCAAAAATTAAAAATAAAAATAAAAAAAATTAAAATACTTTTGGCAACGAAATAAAAACGTCGGCAAAATAAAAAATAAAAAATAAAAAAATTGAAATTATTTTCGCCGACGAAAAAAAAACGTCGGCAAAAGTAAAAATAAAAATAAAAAAAAAATTTAATTCTTTTGCCAACGGAAAAAAACGTCGGTAAAAGTCAAATTATCGTCGGGAAAACTATAATTTTTGCCGACCAAAAATAATTTCGTCGAGAAAAGGTTTTGCTGACGATGTTTTACCGACCTCTCGGCGACGAAAATTTTTTCGTCGGTAAATACTTTTACCGACGAAAACGTAACTTTTGGCGACGAAAATTTTCGTCGCCAAAAGTGCAGTTTCTTGTAATGGTGCCACCTCACCCCTGAAAATTCTCTAAATACAAAAGGAAAAAAAAGAGGGATTCTTAAAAAGTTATATCTCCTCAAATCTCTCCATTCCCTCCAATCTTCCCTAAAATCTCTCCATCCCCTCCAATCTTCTTTATCATCTCATCCCAAAAATCTCTCCATCGACTCCAAAGAATGGTAGCAGAATGACTCCTTATCTACTACAATCATGGAACTTCTGAACCAATTTGGGCCAACAACCATGACAAAGACCAATTAAATTATAAGGTCCTACTTGCAGATTGGTTTCTGCAATTCCTTTCACCATTTCAGGCTTACCTCTATCATAATCCGTGATCAATTCTAACTGATTCTGAAAAAAGAGAAGAAAAGGGGCCTTATTTGAGGTTATTTTAGTGATGAGATTGGATAGGAAAAATGAAGATGGTTCAAATATATGGAGGGAATTAACACTACAAGAAAGTTGGCTTTTAGTGGCGACATTTTTAGTCGCGGTCTAATTTTCGCCACTAAAACCTACCTTTAGTGGCAAAATTTTGATGTCGCCACTGAAGGTATTATAATGCCCACATTTAGTGGCAACTTATATGTCGCAGCTAAATTTCGCCACTAATTCTTTGGCGGGAATTCTTGGCGCCATGGGATTTTGGAGGGAAAGATATTTAGTGGCAAGTTTTAATTTATTGCCACTAATGGTGTATGGTTTTAGTGACAACTTTTTATGATCGCCACTAATTTCTTAGATTCTTACATTTAGCCGTGGTATATTTTTTGCCACTGTATGTTCTATTTTTTGTGGCTACTTTATATTGCCACTAAAGAAATATCACAAGAAAGTCGACTTTTAATGGCAACATTTTTTGCCATAATTTAATTTTCGCCACTAAAAACTCACCTTTAGTGGCGAAGCTTGATGTTGACACTAAAGGTATTATGTGATCACATTTAATGACAACTTATATGTTGTAGTTAAAGGTCATTTTGGAGGGGAAGGAGATTTAGTGGCGAGTTTTCTTTTTTTTTTGCCACTAATGGTCTAGGAGTTTAGTGGCAACTTTTTATTTTCGTGGCTAGATGCTTAGTTGTCTTATTTTCGCCCCCTTTTGCGGCGACTTTCTATTGCCACTAAAAATATATAATATGAAAGCCAGCTTTTAGTGGCTACAAATTTAGCAACAATGTTATTTTTGCCACAAAAGACTCACTTTAGTGAAGGTATTATAGTGATCACATTTAGTGGCAACTTATATGGCGTGGCTAAAGGTCATTTTGGAGGGGAAAGAGAATTAGTAGCGAGTTTTAATCTTTCACCCCTAATATGGTATAAGAGTCTAAGAGTTTACCAACATCCTTTTTTTCATAGCTAATTTCTTATGTGTCTTACTTTTAGCTATACTTTTTTATGGGGCATCGTCAAATTTTACTTTGAATGGGGTGGGTCGCACTGCACGACTGATTACACACTATCAAAGATGCCAACAAAGTCTTCCAGCATAATCAATGAGTCTTAAAATCAAGTTGGATTGAGATTTGAGCTAAAAAAATATACTGAGATGACCAAAACTGAGGACGCCAGTAGACTATGCGTGTGACTAAAATACGTGCGGAGCTCCATTATGAATCAACCATCTTTCTTATGCTAAGGCATGGATGGGAATCACGGTATTAATGGTCGATCCCAATAAATAACACCATTACGGTATCGACTCCGTAATGTTCTCTATCCGGCACAGTAGTTGTGGCGTAAAATGCTTTTACCCAAAAAATTTGAGAAAATATCCAAAGTAATTCATAACATTATAAAATGCTAGAGAATGATGTTGATTTCCATAAGTAACAACTATAAAGTAAAATATTGGCCCCTAAATCATACCATCTGGTATCACTGTTTAGTCTTTATCAATTTAATATGCTCAGTGTCATGTTATAATTTTTTCTGGTCATCTTTTTAATTTACAGATCAATTATGTAGCCCACATTGACTACAAGAACACTACTTGAACTTTTTCTTAATAATTTATTGAAAATTTTAAAAATAATAAATATGACATTGAACCCATCTCCTATACGAATAAAATTTATTTGAGGGCTTATTTGGGAGGCATTTGTTATGAGTGATTTAGTTTTTTTATAAGTGGGTTCTATTATGGGAGTGTAAGTTAAAATTTTTTTTTGATACCCCATGGAATTATCATTAGATTGACTACTATAAAGCATTTGAATTTTACATTTTATATTTTTAATTCAGGTGACTTAATAAGTGACAAATCCGATGGGCCAAATTTTAGTTCGATTAAAATTTCTTGAGGACCCAGATAAAAAGCAGACATTTTTTTTAATGGCTTATATTTTTATAAGTAGGCTCACTATAAAGTCTTTCAATTAAAAAAACAACTTGGGTCCATTAGATAAAAGAGGGGGATTCTCCAAGGACTTGGTCCCACCATCATATATATTTTTTATTCACATGGTATAAAAGTGATAAATTTGATGGGTCCAATTTTAGTTTGATTAAAATTTATTAAGGGCCAATATCAAGCAGAGGCATTTATTTTTAATGTCTTATATTTTTATAAGTAGGCCCACAGAAAATTCGATTCCCAAAATAACTTGGGTCCACTAGGATTTATCATACCACTACCATTACTCAATAAATCCCGCCCGCGCCGAAAAACCATTCAGTCCCGCCAACGATTTTCTTCTCTATAGTAGAGAGAAAACCCTCTCTGTATCTTACCTCTCTTCCCATCTCGGTCTCTTTTGTCTCTCTTTCTCCGAAACACAAAAGGGAAGAAATCGGCTATCTCTCTGTCGGAGGGAAGAAATCTCTCTGCCTCGTCTCTGTCTCTCTCTCCGATCTAAAGCTCCGATGCCCAGGTATCCTCCCCAGCAGAACCGACCCCTCTTTCTATCTCGGTAACCCTTCCTGTATAACTCTTTTCTTGTTTTTGTAAACCCATCACCATCTCAGTAACCCTCTCTCCCTTTTTCTTTGAATTTGGATTCTCTCCAACATCAACAAAAAAGAATTGAGGATCTGGTTGAAAAATTGTAACATCTTTCTTGTTCTATTTCTGAGGGTTGCGGGTTGGTTTTTTCGAGGTTTTCTTACTTTGGGATTTACAGTTGTTTGGGTTTTTCTTTTTAATGGGGTTTGATATGGAACTTGTGTTATTGGATAATTGAATTTTGATTTCATTGGTTTTAGGTGTGGTTAATTGTAATATGATATTTGGTATTATGCCCCTTCCTGTTGAACCGTTTAGAATTGCTTAATTGGGATTATCTTTTCTCATATTAGGTAGAATCTACAAGAATTTGTGCGTGATATCAAAATTCAACAGGAAGGGGCATTCATGTTGGAACTTCTTTCTGAATCAGATGGAACAATATTCACTAAGAATCATTGAAGCAGATGATGAATCTGTTGAAATGGATATCTGTACAAGAGGTATAACATCATTCGTCATGTTAACTACATCCAAATTGCTCTGTGATTGAAACCCATAATTCTCATGCGTAGAAGACTGACTGTGGTTGATGCTTACATGGTTACTTGAATAGCCTGATACATGATAACACAACTGACAGACGTTCACCAAGAACTCCTTATGTTTTTTTTCTTGGGAAGATTATTCAGAGTAAGGATCCTATCCAACTAGCCATCTAGCAAAGTGATGATACATGAGGAGGTCCCAATGTTCTATAAATACACCCAGCCTAAAGAGCAAGCACTATGACCAGATAAATGCAACTTTGTCTCTAATTTTATTTTGTATCTATTAGACAGCTAATGTGTGTTGCTCTTTATCTTTTTCTTCGTTGTTCTTCTTATGAGTGGCAGTCTTATGCTCAACTATTTACAGGATATATATATAATGGATGCTGCTGGTGTGGCGCTTGTTTTGATTGGACCTAGTAGTGTTGAACAGATGTGTCACAGCAAAGGTTACATAACTGCTTATTAGGAAGTTTGTAATTCATATGCAGAGATATATGACGATATAATCTCCCTCTAGCCAGCAAACCTTTAATATTTATGAAAATAAATGCATTATGTCTCACTTAGAAGACCAAATTGTCAACATTTCTAACAAATACTAACGGCTTGATCATTTGGTAAAGTGATTTATAGCTTTCACCCACATATTTAGGATGTCTGGGAGTGGGAGGTGCTATATTGGCTGGAAGTGTTGTACTCTGCTTGAAGATTTACTTCTATATGCCTTTTCTTCTTTAATACACGAATGATGTGAATGGAGAAGTTAACTGCACTTGGGAATGGTCATCACACCTTTTCACTTGCATTTACCAAACATGGTAAAGTTGGCAATATATATTGTGTGTTATAGTTATGATGTTGACTATAGAAACTGATATGTCCTAGTTATTAGATGATTCAGATCTGATCCTCTAGATTATGTTGTCGTTGGATGTTGTATTTTACAGTTTCAGAGATTACAAGAAAATGAGCAGGTGCTTTTGATTTGACTTTCTAACTCACATGTATTCCCACATGGGATTTCTTTATGCCGAGATCTGGAGTCTTTTGGAAATTTAAGGGCTGGCCTACATGATTGAGTAGTGAGGAGGGACCGTTGAGAGAATGAGTTATGCATTTATTTAGCTCATGTGATTGTGATCATTAGGATACGTGTTAAGATAGGATTAAGGTAATATTTTGTTATGGTCTTAATAAAGCTCGATAGTTGGTAGAGGGCTAACAGACTCAAAGTCGGAAAAACGGGCCATTAGAAATTCATATACCTTTGTTTCATTTCACATAGTGAACATGGCATAGCCACATTAGGAGGGAACTGATGTTTCATAAGAGCTAGCTGATCCCAATGTCTGCAGACATTTGCATGAATTCTTACACAGTTGGGTTTCCATTTTGCTTCCAATAGGGTTGAGCAGAATAGTAGAACTTATAAAGCTGATGGAAATAGATTAGATAAGGCTGCGATAATGATTACAGAGATGAATGTGGTGTTAATGCTAAGGCCTTACTGTCATACTACTTAATAATCAGGGTATGTATTTAACTAAAATTTGTTGAATTAATGAATACAAGGTGGTCTAGTTTTTTGAGAATGGATTAGATAATTTATACCGACTGTAGATTCTTTTGTCTATTAATTATAATTAGGTAACCATTTCCAAGTGAAAAATTAAGTGACATGTACATTGTAGGTGAATCCATTTTATGATAGTAGGCAACCAAGATAGATGGAATGAGGCTCAGAGGAAGTTATTTATGCTATCTAATATCATCGACAAAGGGAAGTTAAGATATAGATTTGTATTATAACATTCAGCTCCTCTGCTTGTGGCCATTAAGTCTCTGTAAATGGCACCCACATTGACTTTGTCTTTTATATGTATCTCTCAATTTTAAACTTGAATAGTAATGTGTATCTCTCAATTTTCAAACTTCCTTGATGGGTCTCCACAGGAAACCTTCAAGCTTCCTTAGATCCACAATGTTATTGGCATTACTAAAACTGCTTCAAAGAGGCTAAAGCCTAAAAGTATCTGCTATACACATCTTGCAAAAGGGCAATGAGAGAATGAGTGTGAATGTTTTAACCATTCTGTATGCATAACATGCAGACATTCGCCCATCCAAGTTGTCGGCTTCTCAAGTGATCAACTGTAAGAATCTTTTCCAAATAAACAATGCAACAAAATGCTTGGTCTGGAGGAGGGTTTGTAATCTGATTTTTCCCCTCAACCGCTCACCCTCTCATAAAAATTCTTGACCAAGAAACTCCCATGATTATCGGGCTGGCTCTACTGGTCAAAATGAATTGATGTTAGTTTTTATCAGACACTCCATTTTATTCATCTAATATTTGATTATTAACGGTATTGATAAAGTACTGCATCTTGATCTCAATTCATCTCAATTGTGTAATTATTATTATTTTTTTGTCAACACAATCTTGATCTAATGACCAAGTTACTGAATTGTACCTTTGTTATTGGATTAACATTAGGATTTTAAACTTTATACTTAAGGTTTGAAAGTTAATTTTACATGTGGCATTCTCTATGTGACTTAATAAGTCCCTTAATGTTCTCTGTTTTTTGTTTTTTACAGTTTTAGTACTCTTTGTCGCATTGCAGTGTTCACTTCTATCAGTTGGAGGCAAAGTGAAAGATGACCATATATCACTCTTAATCAATGCTGGTCTACTTGTAAGATATCTTTGTATTGTTATCCATCCTTTTTTTTTTTTTAATTTCACAATACATAAACAGCATTCAGACAAGTTATTGCTAATATTCTCATTTTCTACTGGTTATGCAATTTGGTCTATCCTTTTCTGTTCACCTCATTGATGTCATGATGAGGTTCATAGTTGTTTCTTAATTATCTCTTTTATACTGTGCTTAATAACGAAATTAGTTATATTTTACTGAATACAAAGTTCACATTTAATTGCTCAATTGTTTGGTATTCTGATCTCTGGGGGCATAAAAAAGTTTCATGGTTTAGTTCTATATATGATGTAAAGTTTAAAGTAGAGAATGTGTTAGAGAGAAAGAACAACTGTATATTCAGTTATTTATAATCCAAGAGAGGTATCTACACTATATTTATTTATTCATAATGTGTCTACAGTATGTTATTAGGGCACAAGACAAAGGGCATAAATACCCTTACAAGTAAATAGAAAACAATGTGAGAATATTATTCATCTCTTACACTCCATGTTACTTGTAAGGGTAAGTATACCCTTACAAGAATGCAAGTATATTTGGCTAAGATCTTGACAGATAATTTCCCTAATCCTTAAAAAAGAACAACCTGGGAAACCACTACCATGAAGGGAACACAAGGAACAGATGGAGAGAGATGAACAATTAACACTAATTTTCTTATAAGAATTTCATTTAATCAAATTGTTAGTAGGAAATAAAGGTAGATGAACAATTTGATTTTTGTCTGACTGGGTTCAAACACTACTGTACCGGTCTTCGTTTAGCTTTCACTGGACTGTGCTAAGGTCTGTATTTATATGGTCCCAATTCAAGTTTCATGTGGCAGAGTCCATTGGTACCAATATATACCCATTTTTACAATATACTTTTTGAGCGTTTGGGAGTTATAGAGTGTCAAATCTTTTATTTCTAAAATCTGGGCACTTAATTGAATTGGTTACCCAAATTATAGAGCAAAATTGATTCATCATTTCTTGATACTATATCTAATCTATGCATGGTTGGGCACAACACAAACTCGATTAAATTATATAGAATTACATTTTGCTCGGATCAAAAACATTATGGACTCCTTCTATCAAAGTTTTATGTTTTTGAATCACAACAAATACCTGATTTAAGGAGTAGGAAACATTAGGCCTAGTGAATGTCAAACATGACTAAAGTACATACAGTGGCGAGTGTTCGTGTTCAGGATTTAAGATCGCCATGTAAGACAAATCTTCTTGATGGGAAGAAATTATTTCTTTTTGACATGTTTTTTCTTCGTATTAGTGATAGTAGAGTTCAAGTAGAGCTACTCTATTTTTAGTTGATGCAAAGTCGTGTTCAGGTTAAAGACTTTAAGAGCATTGTGTTATATTTATACACATCCCATTTCACCATCTCTTCTAGCAAACATGCAAGCATGAAAACGTCTCACTGAGATACTGCAATTTGATTTCAAAAACATTGAAATACTGTAATTTGATTTCAATCATATTTTATGTTCTTGGGTTATCTACATAATTGCAGGCTCGCCAGCCGATTGATTCAAACATTTATTGGTTTGCCATTCCAAATATTGGTTCTATAATAAAGGGTCTTTCTCAGGTATTATTTTGGAGACAGTAATTGTATATCATGTGTTTGCCTTGACCTTTGATTTCTTTAATATCTTGGTGTAATGGTTTAAGGGATCATCAAAGAAAATTTAATGCATCATACACCACCTGTCCCTATGGATTGGAAAGATGCACCGGGAAAAGTGGGGTAACATTTATTTCTTTTATTTTTTTTCCTTTTTCTTTAATGTTTTTTTGAACACCACTTTGAACTTAAGTGTGACTAGTAACTATTAGTCTCTCTTAGTATAAATGATTGACAACTGCCCAGTTTGAAATAGAAACTTGCTATCCTTATGCCTGTCAGGTTATTTCAAACTCAAGGAGCTGCACAAGGTTGTTGATGATGTTTGATTATTTCATAAACCTCTTATCAGGAAAATATTCAACTGCGGCATGTCCCACAAGTAGATGATGTGGGTTTTCAAATCCCAGACGTCCACAAAAGTGGGGCCTCCTGACTTAAAGGCACTCATAAAAAAAATCCCGCATTGCTTGTATGAAAAGTCCGGCCTCTAGTTGGAAGTTAAATTGCAAAGCTTAAAAAAAGGATGACTGCAAGTTAAATTGCACATCAATAATTTTTTTCATTAACTAAGCATTTGGTTAATTGTAGCTAAGGTTCTGCCATCGGTGGTGGTGTTAGGGGCAGATCAAGCGAAAGAATGGTCGTCAGCAACTAGTACCAAAACTTTGGTGCATAAGAAGTTGGATACTAGAAACAAGAGCATAAAGAGATTGTGAAGGATGTTGGGACTCTGTATCAGTATTGATTTTGTTGTATCATGATAAATCCCTAATGCCTTGTTTGGAAAATCTTATTTGTATGAATCAGACTTATGGATAATAGGTATTTTGGATCCGAAGAATTCATGGTATGGATGTTAATTAAGTTATATTGTCTATCCTTTCAATCTATCATTTATACATGTATTGCTTATAATTTATGGTTCCTGAATGCAGAAAATTAGCAATAGAAACAAGGATAACAGGAAAAAGTAGACTATTGGCCATATTGCCGGGACAAAGGCTTTTGCTCCGATCAGCTATGATAGAGTAAACTTCACTCATAGTGTTTAGAACAAATTGTTTATTAAATAAATATTTTATGTGTTAACTTGTGTAATGACAGCGTGATCATGAGACGGGAAACGGGCCTTTGCGGACTAAATTGTGGTTCACTACCCGGTTTAGCAAGAAGAAAGATGCTTGAGTGGATTTGAGTTCCCAGGAAGTCTATGTAACTTATTGTTCCATTCTTTATTTCCATTTCAATTTTTTATATTATATATATAACTAGATTGATTGATGATAAAAATTGGTTGTTAAATGTAGGATGAGCTTAAGAAGCTAGAGTCTCAACCGTTGGAGGAGGGTGTTCCTTCCATGACCGAGGATGAGAGGTTTGAGGCAGTGCTTGGACTAGAGCGATCGGCATATATACGTGGTCGTGGGGCTGGTCCAAAGCCCACGACATGTACAGCTGGGTAGCGGATCCGCGCGCAACTAGAAATGGAGAATGAGGAGTTAAGGAGGCGAGGTCAGGAGGATAGAAGGCTCTTCGAGGAGATGGAAAAGGATAAAAGAGAGATGGCTTTACGACTAGAGTCCCTAGAGTCCCATGTAGCCTCGCAGCAAGCACAGATGCATGAGGTGCAAGCTTCAGTAAAGTCTCAATTCACCACTTTCCTCCAACAGTACAAAGATAGAAGGCAAATTCCGATGTGATTCATAATTGGTCAAAAGCCCAGGATCATAATTTTTTATATTTTATTTTATTATGATGATGTAGACTTAAACTTTTGTTAGTTAAATACGTTGGAACTTAATGATTTTGAATTTGAAGTTATGTTTCAATACCTGATGGTGATTGGAAATTTTATCGTTTTCATCTTGTATAAGCAGGTTCGTGAAAAGCAAATAAATGGAAAGAAATTAAATTTAATAAATTAAAATTATTTTTATTTATTTTTAATTCTAAACTTTTAGTCGTGGCAACAAGTCGCTAGTATAAGTATGAGGTAAGTTGCCACTAAAACTTGAACTTTTAGTTGCAACTGTAAGTTGTCACTGAATGTACCGCTAAAACTGCTATAACTAATACTTTTAGTGTCAATTTTGTGCTTGCAGCTAAAAGTTTAATTTTTTGCGGCAACAATAAATCGTAGTTAAAAGTTAAATATTTAGGGGCGACTTGTAGTCGCAGCTAAAAGTTAAATATTTAGCGGCGTCTTATAGTTGCAGCTAAAAGTTAAACATTTAGCTGCGACTACAAGTCGCTGCTAAAACTCCGTTTTCATATGCTTATGATATTTTTTTTAGCGGCGACTTTATAATTTTAGTGGCAATTATTTTTTTAATTAGCGGCGGTAAATCTTGTCACTAAATATTAGACTTTTAGTGACAATTTTAGTGTCGCGGCTAAAACTTTAACATTTAGCTGCGACATTTGGAAATTGCGGCTAAAACAATTAGTGACAGCACTATTAGCGACAGCTTAGCCGCGAGAAAAATATTGCCACTGAAACTTTTAGTGGCGACTTTGAGACCTTTAGCCGCGAAAAAATTTGCGGCAAAATGCCAACTTTCTTGTAGTCCTGTTTAAAAAATCAACAACGTAGGCATAATATACTGAGTTTGGCAAGCATTATACACTGTCATATATAGAATCAGCAACCTAGGTCAAGACCAAACCTAAACCTGAGCTGAATTTCATGTAGATTAAAAACCCAAGTCCAAGCCTGATACCGATCCAAACAACCACTACCTGATTTTTACTTTTAGTTGGGTACCATCCAAATCTCCTAATTCACCAAAACATGGATTAGATGTCTTATTTGAAAAAATAAATAAATATGAATACACATGAAATAGAACAACATTATGAAAATATAAGATATCAATAGTCCCTACTCATTAATAAAAACATATATTGACCCCATAAACCTCCACCCCCATGACATGAATCTCAAAAAACTAATCTTTCACAAACAGGGGAGAACATTAGGTTTTCTAGGATGAATTAAAAAAAAGAATAAATGTTACCGGGTTCACGGGTCACTCGGTAACCCGACCCATGAAACCCGTTAATCGGTACCAACGGTGACGGGTCGAGTCGAGCACCATAAATATGCTATCATGACCCACCCATTGACCCACGGGTCGGGTCGGGTAACTAGGTTGGGTCGGGTCACTGTTAATTTTATACACCTCATTTATTATTTATTTATTTATTTACCTACCTTATATTGGCAGGCCATCAACTACCTTATGAGCCCCACTGCTACGAGATTGCCAGCGGACCCTAAGTAGACATGGTAAGGGTTCAGTGATATTAATGAAGGAAAATATTCAAGTGAGATCTAGTTCTCACATATTATATGAGAACTTTTTTGTGGGGTCAATTGTGAGCCCCATTTGGGGATAGGATCAGGGGGGATGGAAAGATCTATGTGAGACCACCCCAAGTATCAAGTTTGACTCCAAACCCATGCCCCTAACCCCTTCATCCGTGGCCCACAAGTTTAATGGCTTCATATTTTAAAAAATATGTAACCATCGATCCAACAGTTCAGTCCATTCGGATGTATGTCAATCCTTGGGATTAGTGACTATCAGGAGTTCCCTATTGGTTGCTAAGCTTGGATTGGTCTCTAGTTGGGCCCCACAAAAGAGTTCTCATATAATAGATGAGAATTAGTTCTCACTTGAATATTTTCCATTAATGAATCATTGGACAACACATAAAAACAAAAATTGAATAGCACATACATAAACGTGCAATTTTTCAAATAAATTTTGTTTGGACTTAAGAGTGGAAATTTGATGTTTTGAGTTTTGCAAAGCCACATGAGAACAGTATTTTAGTCTAAGTTATATATGTAAATAAGGAGGAGCTCACTTTTCAATCTAATTACTTATTTCTTTTTTAAATAATATCTTTTCTCTCACCTATATTTTAAATATATTCTCATTTAGCCCGGGCCTTTGTTGCCACGTCATCAGTAGGGGAGTTATCATTTAAGAAAAATACTTATAAAAACACACAGAGCTTTGGGTTTAATGTGGGCCACTGCACCTCCCAAATCTCCTCCCTAAATCTCTCCATCTAAATTAAGATTATGTTTTCTAAACCTGCATTTCTAAAATCCTTCTAACTTCCTCTATAACCTCTCTTTTCCTAACTTTTCTATTTTATCTTCTTATCTTAATCTTCAAATCACTCTCTAATCTTCATCCATCCTAAAATCTGTCTAACCAATCGTCTTATCATTATGATTTTAGTATTAACTTTGTAAACTGTTGGGTAGCGTTTGGTTTGCTTTAATGAAGGTAGGAATGGAATGGTCATTCCAACGGATTGGTCATTACAGCGTTTGGTTCGCAAAAAAGTGGCGTAATGACCATTACCTCCGGAATCCCATTCCCTTATGTAGAGGAATGGCCATTCCATCCGGGATGGGAAGGAATGACCATTCCATTCCTTTCTACTTTTTGTTGAGACCAAAATACTCTTTTTCACATCTATACATTAAAATTATAACAATAAGATTATAAAAGAGAAATAACTTGTGCGGGCCCCACCTATAGAATAATAATATAATATATACATTATTATTATAATTATAATTATTATAAGATTATAAAATAGAAGAACTTGTGCGGGCCCCACCTATATGAAAATAATATAATCTATACATTATTATTATTATTATTATTATTATAAGATTATAAAATAGAAGAACTTGTGTGGGCCCCACCTATATAATAATAATATAATATATACAATATTATTATTATTATAATAATAAGATTATAAAAGAGAAGAACATGTGTGGGCCCCACCTATATAATAATAATATAATATATACATTATTATTATTGTTATAAGATTATAAAATAGAAGAACTTGTGTGGGCCATACCTATATAATAATAATATAATTTATATATTATTATTATTATAAGATTATAAAATAGAAGAGCTTGTGTGGGCCCCACCTATATAATAATAATATAATCTATACATTATTATTATTATTATAAGATTATAAAATAGAAGAGCTTGTGTGTGGCCCCACCTATTTAATAATAATATAATCTATACAATAACTGAGCCAAAGATAAAAATCTAACAAGAGTATTTTGGTCAGTCTTATTTAATTTTATTCCATTCTAGGACTCATTCCAGTATACCAAACGCAGAAACAAGAATCAACTGGGTTGATTCCTGAGCGTACCAAACGCTGGAATGGAAATGCCTATTCCTGCCTCATTCCATTCCTGACTCATTCCGGTCTCCATTCCATTCCCGCCTACAACCATTCCAGCGAACCAAACGCTACCTTGGATTCAACCACGTGATGGATTCTCATGCATATTAGATACTGCTATGCTATTTATTACTTGACAAAATGAGCCCAGATCAGGGCACACCCACGCCTGCATTCACTAGGAGCATATGGACCATACATGTGATTGAGAACAGGCCCCACATAATTCTTGGTATGCAATTGTTGTTAGTTTCCGCGCCTTTTGGTTTCTAATTGGCTACACGGCTGCACTACATGCCCCACATGTGAGATGGCTACTTCACAAAGGCATGAAGCCTAATTGAAGTGGCCCACCATATGCCATTAATCACATAAAAAACTCATAACCCAATGATATGCATGATGCTCTGACATTTTCACCAATGAAAATCTTATAATAAATCCCTAAGCAAAATATGAGAAATTTTAGGTATCATGGAGTACCATTTTTTTTTCATTAAATTTGTATATCAAATCATTTCTTCATATCACGAAATGTCAAGTTATTCTTTGATATTAAGAAATGGAGGCCCGTTGCCGTTGTTATGAAGCATTTGACCTTTGTCATTTTATTTATTTATTTTGAAAAAAATATCTATTATCTTTAAAATAACTATTTAAAAAAATAGACATTTTCTTTTCGATGGCACTAGTATGATTGTGAGTAGTTATCGTAAAATCTGTCTCATACACACTTAATATGAGACATAAGTTTTTAGAACTTTGCATTTTTAATAAGTGGGCCTGAGAGGCCTCACGAATTCAGGTAGGATCCAAACTCTTTAATTATCGGATGGTGGACCCACATGAGAGTTGGTGGAGTGGCATAAGGCGTGGGTGTGCTCCCATGTATTTTGTTCAAAAACTACCCAAGATTTACTTAGTATGTGTTTACGTGGGTTTATCAAACACCCAGGAATACTTGGTAATTTTCTAAAACACCCATCTTTAAAAAGGCCTAATTTTTCATTATTTAATCTTAGGCATGGCCCCACCGCAAGTCAATTCAATCTTTTGATGCACTATCTCTATGAATAGTCACATGTCCAAATTTGAAATTCATCCAAAATTTTCCTCGCCATTGAATTATAATCATGAGAAAATTATGCATTTAAAAAAATCATTAAACTTTAGGGCAATGGATTAAGAGTCTTGAATTTTGCATTTCATCATGCATCCCCATGGCCCATGGCCCATGGGTCCAAACAAGATGGTCGTTTTCTAGCCGTCCCTGTATTGAATTTTAGAGCAATGCACTCTCTCTCTCTCCTCCCAGCCGAGAAAAAAATGTTCCATTTCCTCAACAAAACCCTCCTGCAAAACCCCATCAAACCACGCCTCTCAATCCATCTCCTGCAAAACCCATCTCTCAAAACCCTCTCCCAAGCAACCCCACCTGCCCAATTGATCCAATACCTCACAGACTCCTGCCATCTCTCCCCAGAAAGTGCTCTCTCTTCAGCCAAAAAGGTCCACGGCAAAATCCCACAAAACCCAGATTCCATCCTCACACTCCTCAAAGACCATGGATTCTCCAAAACCCACATTCAAAATCTCGTCTCCAAGCGCCCAAAGATCCTCTTCGCCGGCATCGAATCCAATCTCATCCCCAAGATGGAGTTCTTCAAAGCAACAGGCCTCCCGGCTCCGGTCATCGCAGAGTACCTCTCTTCCAACCCAGTGATCTTTACTTACAGTCTTGATAATAGAATAAGACCAGTTTTTGATTTAATTCGTAGCATTTCGAGCATCCATGAAGTGTTTGCCAAAATGCCCAGACACTCAACCTGTCTGTTTCGTTTTGATTTGGATAAATTCATCGTGCCCAATGTGACCCTTTTGCAGAACTACAATGTACCAAACCATCGGATTTCCAATATGTTTATGACGAATCCGAGGATTTTCACTCTGAACTCAGATCGGTTTGGGGAGATTGTGAGGTTGGTTAATGAAATGGGGTTCAACCCATCTAGTTATCGGTTCATGGAAGCGGTCCGGGCGATGGGTACATTGAGCCAAGCAACGTGGAAAGCAAAGTTTGATGTTTATAGGAGCTTGGGGTGGTCGGACGAGGAGATCCTCTATGCGTTTAGGAAGCATCCGACCTGCATTACCATATCCGAAGAGAAGATAAGGAAAGGAATGGGCTTTTTTTTTGAGGAGTTGGATTGGGGCGTGTCAGCTGTTTCGAGAAACCCCGTGGTTCTGTTGCTTAGCTTGGAGAAGAGGATTGTCCCTAGGCATAATGTTTGGAAGGTTTTGAAGTCCAGGGGTCTGGTTAAGAAGCAATCTATTCCTCTCAGGCTCTTTTTGGTGTCGGAGAAGCAGTTCTTGGAGGAATATGTGCTTAGACGCAGTGAGATGGTTCCACAGCTATTGAAGGTTTATCACGGTGAGATTGGCTGTACACCACCAGTCACCAGACATCGAGGAAAGTAGGATTGAGAAACATGCAATTTTAGTTAACTGAACTGTATTTCATGATTGTTTGGAATTTTGAATTGCTGTGGTTTGGAAGATTTTGGCTTTGTGCAATGAACTTCGTTAGCTAGTTTGTTTCTTTATTTTTTATTTTTAACTTTTGAACAAGTTACTTCTTCTTAATTACCTTTTGCTCCAAGTGTATGTTCTACATGAATGATGAATCAATATTTTTGTGTTTCCGGACAAGTATAATGATGTTGTGCCAATGAATTAATTTGGAAAGCGAAAGAGTTTTGGGCTTCTAAAAGGTTTTAAAGCTGTTTGATTTGTTATTCCTAGTTGCATTGGTAGTGAGGAGTAATCATAGATAGGTGTCACCTGATTGTTGAGTGACCTCTGATTAAGAGAGTGCATATGGATGTATTCTAAATATCAAATGCACTTTCAGTGCCAACCACCAATGTTTATTTGTAGTGTGAAGGCTGGAAAAATGTTGCCCATCTAGTGGATTCATGATTATTTTGTCACCCCAAACACATTTGCTACAAAATGTTCAGGCTATTCATAATTTGTCGTACATCCGAAGACATCCTAAATTGTCCTGTAGATCTGATGTCAAAGAAGCTGTGGTCCATCAACTGATCTTTTGACGATTTTTCCCACTTTCCTTGTTTCCAGTAACTGCAAGAATATATATTTGGTTAATACTAGGTGAGATGTTACAAAAGGCAGCCTGGAGATTTCTTCCTTGGCTACACTGAATGGAGCCATTTATTGCTTGTAAATGGAAACTTCTTGTATCTGCCAAACACAAAATTAAGGTGACCTTAGGTTGCCTTGAAACCTTTAATTTGCAAACATACATGATCAATGAGCTGACTGATCAGAAAGAAGCTTGGAGGAACAGGAAATTAGATAGGCTTGTTTCGAGCCCTAGGCCTAGATTGCTTTCCCATAGTGTTCTTTCAACAATCGTATGGATTGGTTAATAAAGATGTTTTTGACTTTCTACTGAAGTTTCATGGTATGAGTTGTTTATTGAAACAGTTCGGTGCCTGCTTCGTATCTTTCATTCCCAAAACAGGAGGGAACCACTACTGTCATTGACTACTGCCCATTTAGACTGAGTGGTACCAGCTACAAAATTCTAGCCAAGGTGTTAGCATCAAGATTGCAATGAAAATTCCCCTCTTATCATCTCTCTTTCACAAGGCGCTTTCGACAATGGGAGACAGATCCTCTATTGGGTACTTGTTGCCAATGAATGTGTGGACTCTCCCTTCAAAGCTAGCGAACGAGGCCTCATTTGTGATGTGGACCTAGAGAAAGTTCTGACAAAGTATGTTGGAATTTCTTGTTTTGCATTCTCTGCAGGATGGGTTTTGGGGTCAAGTGGAGAAATTGGATCAAGGCTTGCTTAACATCGGCCAAACTCTCTGTTACAATCAATGGCATTGAAAAGGTTTCTTCTCGGCTTAAGAGTTCTTCACTTGGAAGACTTCTTCTCACTCTTCCTCTGTCAGTGTGCGTGAACCCCTAAGTTTTTTTTTTTTTTTTTTGGTGTGTGTGTGTGTGTGTGTGGGGGGGGGGGGGGGGGGGGGGGGGGGGGGGAGATTGAGCATGAAGAGGAAGTTTTATTAGTGGTTTTTGATGTGGCAGAGTTGCGGTCCAACTTAGTCACCTCCAATTTATAGACATGCTCTCATCTTTTACAACGCTAAATGTCATGAACATTAAAGTGGTACCCCAATGCTTTGAAGTGGTGTTAGGCCTGAGGATTAACTTTGCTAAAATGAGCTCATTGGCCTAAAAGTAGAAAGAGGAACAAGATGAACTTGTTTCCATTTTAGGCTGCAAAATAGGACTACTGTCATCTACCTACCTTGGTTTTATATTATGTCTGTGGATAACCTCAAAAGCTTTTGGGGCCCAGATATTGATACAGACACAGACTCAAATACAGGTATTGGAGATACAACTATACTTTTGGAAATCTAGGACATGGATACGGATACGGCTATCCTAATCTTTTTCTTAAAACATTTATGAATTAGTGAAATTATCATTATTTACATTCCTTTCTAACTTTTTTACATTGAAATATAAGATTAAATAAGATGATGGACATGATAAGTATGATATGCGAAACTTGTACCCTAGAAGTATTAGTGGAGTATTGAGTATCGTTACAGAGTGTTGTATCAGTATGATACAGATATGCTGGGCATGTTCGGGTATTTGGGTATTATAGGGGTTCGGTGTTTAAGAGACTTGAGCAACTTTTGGATAGACTGGAAGGCACAACATTGAAAAGGTAAAAAATTGTAAAAGACTACTTTTTGGCTGAAACAGGGCAGAGTGGACCTGGATAGACTGGAATTATAGACGAAAGTTCTGGGAGTGAGAGGGTGTTTCTGTTCTGTTCTGTTCCGGTATGCACTCCAGAATGGAACTTAATTGGCAACTATGGTTTGGAGTTAACTGGGTTTACCTAATGGAGCTTAGAGATCATTTCAATACCTGGAGGTCGGATCAGTCTGCGGAAACATTTTTGCAATCGCTCTCCTTTGTAACTGCCATACGGTCCTTATGGAAGGAAAGGACCAACTGGTGCTTTGAGAACAAAGCATCCAACACATCCTCAATCGTACTGGTTGTCAGTAATTAGATTATATCGTGGGCCTTTATTGCTAAACACTTCTCAGGTGTCCTGGCTGAAAGTCATACCTTATTAACTTTCGCCATGCCCAGGCACCCCAAGATGATGCCTGCCACCCTGAGATATTTCAAATTGAACTTAGTCGCTAGCACTATGGGAAACCTTAGAATGGCAGGAGTTGGAGAGGTTATCTGCGCCTCCATTGAAGTAGTTGTTATAAGCTTCCCTGGACCATTGGGTATTAGGTGAGTAAATGAAGCAGAAGCACTAGCTTTATTGATTGGATTTCCGGAAGCTATCGTATTTAAGCTCAGTTCTTTCTTTGTGGAAGAAGATTTTTTCTTCCTAGGGCCAAGGCGTACAGAGAGCATCTTTAATGAGTTGAATGACATCTCCTGGTCTCTTCAACTTTCTTTCCACCTTATACTCTCAGAAAAAGCAAACAGAGTAGCTGATGCTGTATTTTTAGAGGGTGTGTCATGCCAAAATATTTATTTCAGTGATACAGTCTTTGCATTATAAATGGTAATTTCCATATCCCACTACTTGTGGGGTGTCCCATAGGAGGTGTCTTGCGATAGATCACTTTCTTTGGTGGTGTTTTCCTTGTCCCACCTTTCTTTGGTGATCTCTGGCTCGGTTTGGTCTTGCAGCCTTTCTTGTATCATTTTTTTCTATCAATAAAACCATTTGTTATTCAAAAAAACTAAAATATCATCATTATCATGAAAGCCTTGTCCCGACTCCCGACTATGTTGAAATGACCAAATGAGTTATGTTCTGCCATTCATCATAATAACTAAATAATTAAATGAATAATATATTATATAAGAGTTTTTCCTGATATTAGGGTGTCCCATTTTTACATGGATATATTTAGAACTGTGCAAACTACTAAGGTATCTATCTTATTAGACATATAATGAAACTTTTGGATTAAGTAGAGCAATGCATATGAGATGAATCAAATGTCTGAAAAAAAAAACAGTTTTGAGCTTATGTGAGGTAGGGATACTACAAAACCGATTTAAAAAACAATATGCAAGAGTTTAGAGAGAAGGGGAAAAGCTTAGTTTATGTATAATTATTATTGATTTAAAGAAGTCTTACGATAGAATTCTGAGGTAGTTATTCTGGCAGTCCTGAAGAAAAATGGCATCCTTAATGGTTATATTGAAATGATACAATACAATACATATAGAAGAAGAAGAAAAAATGGCATCCTTAACTGTATGTGGTGGAAGTCTGAATCCCTAGTCGGAGTTGGATGACACCAAGGGGTCCTCTTAGAGCCCCCATTTTGTTCATGTTGTATAGAGAACTCAACGTGTCTCTTAAAATAGTGTTCCATGGGTTATGTTGCTGGTGGATGATGTCATACTTAATTTTCAGACAAGAAAGCATGTATGAGATAAGCTAAAACTTTGAAAAGAGGTGTTAAGAGTCAAATTGGTTGAAAATTTGGCAAGCCAAAGAAAGAATTTATAGAGTGCACGTTTAGTGGATCTAGGAGTAGAGAAGATGGGTTGGCCAAAATTGAAAATAATTTAGTACCGTTGTGTGATGAATTTTTATATCTAGGATAATTATAGAACAAAACAGAGGGTTTGAGTCGGAAATGACAAATTTATTTAGAGCCTTCTTATGAGTTGCATTTATTTTGTACGTTACACTTACTAGAAAATTTATTGTACACAACATCCAGTTTTCCTTTGAAGATGATATATTTGAAGCAGCGTTACCGAGATTGCTGGATTGAAATCATGGTTTATGGTTCATAGTTTGCATTATGCCTCCTGTGATATTTCATAATTTTTTGGTCTCTATCGTAGATACAGCCATTCCTTTTAATTCACAAGTGGGATCAAGTGTCAGAGTTAAGATCCCAAGCCATTCATATGATTGACCATTTTCCCATCTTGACCCATTTGTGATCTTGATATTGGATTATGTAAATTTGGATAACAAGTCATGTTTATCAACATTTTGAATTATAATCATGTAAATTATTTGCTATTACGACCCATAGAGAACTGACCTACAATTTGGATCTATGACATTGCAGTTCACGGGGAGGTATGCTGATCTTGGTAACCTTGATTTCAGGTATATCTTTATGCCAAATAGCAATCAGATTGAATGTTTTGGGAGAAGAAATGATAATCTACCTCGCTTGGTGGCATGAAATGTCAAAAACCTCATTAGCTTGGTACTGTTTTTGGAATTTTTTTTGTTGGTATTGCTTTGAGTTAGAAAGGGTGGAGAACAGTTCCACATGATTCAATTTCCAAAGTGAAACAAAACATCCAGCTATTCCGGCAAAACATTCAAATCAAGTGTAATTGGGAGTTGGAGAGGGGAAGGGAAGGGAAGGGAAGAAGTGGAAAAGGAGTTTTGATGGAGAGGTAATTCAAGGTGCTAATAATATGAGTAAAGTCAAAACATAATTATCACACCATCAAATCATTGTCCCATATATTTGTGGTCGGCTTTATGGTTCTATTTCCAATTCAACTATCTTTAAAGCCATATAGAAGTAACAGATAACTTTATTAAAAGAAGATAGCATTGTTACAACAAACCCTCCGAAGAACAAGGGTGTAAGAGACTCATACCATACAAAAAAGAAAAAATGCAACACCTCAATGTATAATATCTTATCTCCCTATTTCATTCAGAGTCTTTATTTTATTTATTTTTAAATAATTATTATTATTTGAATGGTTTCATTATCAGGCTTGATTGGTGTCCCCCTTCTGTTCTTTGAACTTGTTGACAATTAAATATTGTGTACGGGTTAGTTCTGATTGTGTACATGTTGAAACCATCTTAGGTGTCATTCCTTAATTTTATTATCTTATGTGGGCATTGCCCGTCGAGTTCCTCTTGCATACTTGAGCGTGTGCTTTTTAGACTTTTAGTATCTGTTGGGACCACTGTGGAAGGATATAGCAAGAGAATATTGAAATGAAATGGTTGCATTACTGATTATTTTGATGCTGATTCTCTTTCATGAAAATATTCTCCAAGGGCTTGTTTGTTTGCGGTACAGTACACAGGGGATTGAATGCTTAGGATTTATGTCATTAGTAGTTAAAAATGAAGATCAAAGGTGAATTTTCAAAAAATGAACATCAAATAACTTTTTCTTTTATAAAAAATAGAATCAAGAGGATTTTACCGAAAAAAATCCCCATAGACTTTGTGAAGACAAAAAAGGTCCACAAATTTCTGTATAGACCATAAAGGTCCTCCCGCCACTTCTTCTCACCACATGAATGGCCATATCGTCACTCGTTTATTCTTTCTCCTTTTCTTGATGTAGAGCTTCTTCAATTCAGAGCATTTCGTGGCAATGCCGCGCAGAAATTAGAGAAAAGGATTTGGATTGTTTTTTGCCCCTGTTTGAAGGCAGGAGGCACTGCCATTCTACAAAACGGGGAAGAGGGTTGGCCAGTTGCAGACGACTACACTGCCTTTGCCGATCAACCCGACAGCCAAGGGAGATGAGGGCAGCTGCTCATTTCTTCTTCTTCATAGTTAAGTGGCGATATCACCAACCAGGTCAAAAAAAAAAAAACTTTAGCAGGAAAGGCCTGAGATCCGGTTGGTTTGTCTCGTTGATCTTCGACTTCTTTAGCACAACTACTTCGTAGAAAACAATAAGAGGAGAGTGGGTCTTTGATTTTCTGAAAACAAAAAGAAAAGCCTATTTGGTTTTCAAGGATCGGGCAAGACGACGGAGGAAGAAGACGATCGACACACCGTCCAGATCCATCTTCCAAGTAGTCTCCATTGCAGAAACATGGAGAAGAAGTGAGATTGGGCCAGATCGCAAAGGGGGCATTCATTTCACAGAACAGGGTATTGGCAAGGATCGTTGGACCCCACTGACACCCTTGCTGCTGCCGGTCCATAGATATGCTCTCACTGGAGAAGATGACCGTTGCGTTGTTAGTTTGCCCTTCCTGATGTAGAGGAGAGATAAGACATCTAGTCACTGTGCTGCATGTTGCAGAAAAATAGAGGAGGTGGGTTCCTTCAGTTGCGGATACCGCAGAGAGGAAACCGCTCGAATGTATTCAAAAAAGTAATAGCTATTGAGGAGAGAGATGGAAGAAGAGAAGAGTGGTTTTTCTGAGGGAGCTTATAGTGGATAGAGGAGAATGAAGGAGGAAGAAAAGATGTTATGGGGTTCAGCTCGGCACGCAGTGGCGATATCGCCTTCCATGTCAAATTAAAAACTCACACACAGAGCAGAAAGGAGCCCTGGGAACACTATAGTGGATACAAAAGTTTTGGGGCCTTTTTGCTGTGTGAGATGAGACAACTTTGCCACTGAGTTTTTCGAAAAGTTATCAACTTATATAATCTCCTTCGGGTCTAAATTTTCAATATCTACTAATACATGAAGGAAAATTTCAACCAGAAACAAGCAATAAATTTACATAGTCAGGAAAGTTATTACCTCGCTGCACGTACGTATGGTAGCAAAGTGAGGACCATGGAATAGGGATTCCTCACTAATATTTTGTATGGACCCTTGGGGCACGTTTGGTAAGAAATAAGGCCTCTGGAAGAGGGATTCCTTGCTCTGGATTTGTGCAGTTAAGGAGTTCACATCGATCTAAGTGCGTATTGATGTGTATAGCTCAGAAAAGTTAATATCCATACGTAAATCCACAAAAAATAAGATTCCAAATGGGTTTTTTTTTATTTAATAAAAAGAAGCCTTAAATATCTCTATACCTTCAAAAGCCAAGAACTCTGCGCCTTAGGAAGCTAGATGCGAAATCTGGATTTGATCCCTAACATAGTAAAACCCCTGGAATAAGTAAGATCGTCTAGCACTCAAACAGCCTGCTATGGGCCTCTCCTACTGGCACAAAGAAATGGGGAGAGTGGGGCCCTTGTCTAAGACCCCTGCTAGCCTTAAAGAATCTCTTCACGGATCCATTCACCAACAAAAGCCATTTGGCTGACTATACACACTCCTTCGCCCAACTCTTCCACTCAACACCGAAAACCATTTGGTAAAATATATACTATAGGAAGTCTCAGACCAATTGATCCGAGGCCTTCTCAAGGTCCGCATTCAGCCCAGCTAGCCTAAACGAATCTCTTCACAGATCCATTCATGAACAAAAAGCATTTGGCTGACTATAAACACTCCTTCATCCAACTTCTCCACTCAATGCCAAAGCCCATTCAGTGAAATATGTACTAAAGGAAGGCTCAGACCAATCTATCATATGCCTTCTCTAGGTCAACTTAAAGATTGAACGCTGAATTTCTAGATCTCTACCTGAAGTCACACTCATTGATACAAGAGTCCATCTACAATTAAAAAAGGTTCCTCGAGTGAAGGTGATGCCAACAGTAGGAACCTTCTTCAGACAAGGATTTTATACACACTCCTGATACGGCTTATCAGTCCCATCTATCATCATCAAAGCCTTGGCCCAATTATGGTGGTCTCAGCTACATGAATTCAATTTCGCCATACCAGTCTATCCTAAGCCAAATTCTCGGATAGGTTGCACTTCTTTAGATTTTCATACATGTCCTCTTCGGCCTACACTTCCTTGAGTAGCCATCAACCTGCATAGAAAAACTTTTCACACTGCCGCCATTGCTTACCTACATCGGACATGTCCAAACTATCTTAAATGAGTCTCTCTTAAATTATCACCTATTGATCCTACCCCTAGATGCTCCTAAATGCACTCATTTCTGATTCTATCTTTCCTAGTTTTACCAAACATCCATCTTAACAGCCTCATATCTGCTACACTTATTTTTTTACAAGTGTCATTTCCTAATTAGCCAACATTTTGCTCCATAGGTTGTAGATAATCTAATCATGGTCTAGTAGAATCTTTCCCTTAAATCTTTTTGTACGTGTCGGTCACAAAACACTCCAAAAGCAAATCTCCACTTATCATCCAACTCTTATCCTATTTTGACATCCTCCTCAATCTCCCCATCATTACAAATTATAAAGCCAAGGTATCAGGACACTCATCTATGTTATCTCTTGAGCTTCAATTCTTACAGGAGTTATATCTCTCTGCACCTCCCCACTAAAGTTGCAATTCATGCATTTTGGTTTTGTAGGACTTGGTATAAAGCCCTTGGAATCTAAAGCCTCCCGCCATCTCTCGAGTTTTGGATTCATATCATCTCTTGCTTCATTCACCAACACTATATCAACCGCAAACAACATACACCATGACAGCTCATTTACAATATGAACAGTTAACTCATCTATAAAATGTGAAAAGTGATAATTGCTTAAAGCTAACCCCCTGATGTTATGGCATATTTTAAAACCTTAAATTCAAAAGCCTCCTGTCACCTCTAAAGTTTTGCATTCATACCCTCTTTCAACTCAACCTCCTCTTGAAATAAGGCCTATGAGTCTAAAGTCTTTAATCTGCATCTCTAAACTTATTGCCCTTCATCTTCTCCCAAGACAGTTTGCTTGGTCATTCCCGATACAGTGAAGCTCTGAATGTCCAAGCTAAGACCCACCATTTCCCGTTCGCTAAAAGGTTTTGAAAGAAGTTGACCCCGTCATAGAGATCTCTTTTTTGCACTCAATGGAGTTTTCCCTTCTTCTACGGTCACAAGTTGATTGCACTACTGCTTAACTGCGGATACCCATGGAAGAATTTGGTGTTCCAATCTCCCTCTTAAAGCCATTTGTTTACAGATCATTACAAACACTCTGTCAGTTTTAGTGTAATTATGCTTGTAGTTTTCATGGAGGTCTTTGTGGTAAGTTCTCATTTCCTCCGAGATAGAAATTTGCTCCTCCCTATCTAAATTAAGATTGAATCTTAAAAAGGATTCATTGCTTAGCACCTTCTACAGCACCATAATGACTATTCAGCCACTCAGGAAGGGAATTCAAGAAAACCTTCAGGAAGATGTCCAACCGATCAGCATCGGCAAAAAAATTACTACTTGTGTGAATCTCCTAATGACTCAACCATGTAAATTGAGCTCCCGCTAGTCGAAAGTCAGACAAAGCATGACAATTAATCCAATTCAAGAAGTAGTGCATAGCTCCTGTCTGCAACAGCCCACGATCCACTCATTTGAGACTAGATAGCTTTTGACGTCCCTTTTGGGGGAGAGCGAATCTCTTCTTATCTCTTTGTATATTTATCATATGTATCCGGCTTTTTATTAATTTACTATATCTATATCTATTCTTTTTGAATAGAATAAGAAGTGACTAGACTTGGTTATTTTTATCATTATACAATCTGGTCCTTTTTTCAAGCACATCCATAGTAAGAGATCCCTTGTTTAGAACTTCTATTCGGTTTATGAATTCATTGCTCAAGCTGTACCTTTTTTGTTCATTGGTATAAACCCAATGATTATACAGATCTTCGGGGGATAGTTTTTCAGTTGTACACGAAGACATCTTTCTTTGCATCAGTGAGTCAAGTTCCTCCGAGAGATCCCTTCTATGTAAGGGGTACGTTGGTTTGTAGATGTTCACAAGGATCCACCCTTTTTTATGAACATCCAACAACAGAACCAAAACTGAAAAATGACACAACAAAAATCTTCCAAATAGCATTTTTGCAAGGCACGTAAAATCAGAATCCTACCTGCGGAATTAACTACTTCAATTGCCACCCCCCTGACACTCTGGTTGGGCCACAAAGATCTAGCTCTAGCACCCACTATCCCTCTATCTTTGACAGTTTGGTTTCCTACGAGAGCAGTTGCTCCGCCTTAAACTCCAGATGATATCCTTCACTACAACATTCTTATCCGCCCGGCCTAGCCCTCTATAACATTTCATGTTAGTTTCCTCATTGCAAACAGTTTTTTCATACTAGCAGCCTAGAGACATCCTTCATCGGCTCATTCTACCCTTGTCATAATTGATTGAACAGGAGAGGTAGAGCAGCGCCCCCTTCCATTTTGGCTAACCACTTCATCGGGGCATCTTTGATTTGCTTGTGATCACCCTCTTCCTAACAAATGCCATCCATTCCACCTAATCTTTCTCCTTGAGTCTTTATCTACAAAAGAACCAATCACACAGTCGACATCTTGGATTTCAAGTCATACACAACCATCCTCTTTAGGGAAAGATTGAGCAGCAACTGCTTCTTAAGTCCACTGGAATTGAGTTCTGTGCCACTTTCTCCACAACTGTTCTATTGCAAGATTCTAAGGCTTGTCGTCAGTCTCCCTTCAAGGGAAACCGGTGAAAAGAGTGTTCCCCCTACTTTCTAATAAGATGGTAGTGTATGAACAGTTGTGGAGAAAGAGTTCCCCCTAAAAGAGTGTTCCCCCTACTTTCAAGGGTGAAAAGAGTGTCCCCACTACAAGTGTCATTTCCCATATTCAAGTGTAAATAAGGTCGGCGTCGACGCCGACGCCGACGATGTGCTCTTTTGGTAAAAAAATAAAAATAAAAATCGGGCCCAATTGCTCCAATTGATGCGCCACTTGCTAAAGTGTTTGATTGCGTAACACGTCCGGATTAACTATTTTTTCTGGTTAAATCCTCTATATTTTATTCTTTCTTCAAAATAATCTTTAATTACTTCACTCAACTCCATTAGTAAAGCCCTGAAACAGTAGGGGGTCATTTCTTTGGTATGAATGGTAAAATTCTCCAGTAGTACTAACAAAGGTTAGAAAGCTACGGGCAGCCTCTTTATATATAAAAAAAGAGAGGATAATTTCATATGGAGTTGTGCTGCAGATGCAAGTTTTCCGTTGTCTATATTGCGGAAAAGCTGTGAATATAAGTTTTTCACTGTTGTATAGATGAAATAACTGTGAATGCAAGTTTTTCACTTTTTATATAGGAGGAAAAGTATGCGCTGCAGTTTTCCACCGTCTATTTGGGATGAAAAACTGCAATATAAGTTTTCACTGTATGCGAATATAAGTTTTCCATTGAATATATGGGCGGAAAAGCTGTGAAGGACCATTTTAAAATTCTAAAATATATTGTAAGTTGTTAATTTCAATACATGATCGACTTTAAAAAGAATGAGAATTACTTATAATTAAATAATAATTTTTACTTTCATTCTTTAATTTGAGAATCATTCAATAATTCCATCACATTTCTCATATATTATATGTGTTTTTCTTGATTCGATTTGATTGTTTTTATATTCGTATTAGTTACTTGAATTGATTTTTAATGTACGAGTACAATGATAGTTGAGTGGTATTTTGGTGTTTTAGTATCGCAATGGTAGCCCAACTTAACTAAAATTTAAATAAAAATAAATAAAAAAGGACATTTATATTAAAATAATTAATCTAAAAATATGATTAAACGAACAAGCAAAGAAAAACATAAAAGCAACGGCAAGGGTGCCATACTTTCTTTAAAACCAAAATACCCTAATGGCATTATTGCCACCTTCATATATTTTTTTTCTTAACCTCAAAGCATTCTTCCTTCCCGTTATCACAAGCCCATTTATGAGAGGTACAATTTCTCTTTCAATGAACTTTAAATTATTAAAGAATGGTTGAATGGTGCATAGTGCATGTTTGAATTGTTAAATGTTTTTGTATTTTTAGAATAGGGAAATGCTCCCGTGAGAGTTAGCTGATGGGTCTCACCTATCACCAATCCAAACCATCCACGCACACGGGACCCCCCGAATGACGCCGAAGCCCATGTATTTGCACTCATCCGAATAGAATGGACAGTTGGATCTAGGGTTAAAGAAATTTCTTTAATATACGTCATTAAACTTGTGAGTCACAGATCAAGGGGTTAGAGGCATCGGATTGAACCCAAACTTGATAGCTGGGCCCATCAAGGAGGCTCTTTCCATCCCCCTTGTCTCATGATTAGTGGGGCACCGGGTGGGCCCCATCATGGTGTCTCTCACCGTAAGACTGTGTGAGCTAGCTCTCACAAGAGCATTTCCTTTAGAATAAATGGATCAATGTTCTAAAATTAGATGTGTTGTGCATGTGAGAATGGTTGAATGTATTTTGTATTTGTAACATGTACCAAAAATGGATGTGTTACGCAAGTGATGAATACACGAATTGGATGTATATAATTGTGTTATGTAAAAACATTGAAAAGGGAAGAAAGAACAGTGCACTCATGCAATACATATACATATATATATATAGGGGCCAGCTCTCCTAAGCTGAAGCTTAAGATAAGGTAAGCTGAAGTAAGCTCAATTACGTAGTGGGGCCCACTTAGGGACCCACATGGGGATGGGGGTGGGGGGGATTTCAAGGACTCCCTGGGACCCTCCTTCCTACAAAAAATGAGCCACAATCGTGGTTTCTATCATCTCCATCTGGGCACCAAAGTTTAACGGTCAACGGTCTATTCGGATTGGTACATAGTCGATCCAACAGTCTAGTAAATTCGGATTTGACCAAAAGTTGGTGGGCTTGTGTAATTTAAGGGGGTCGTGTGTTTAGTCCATTTAGATGGATCAAGGATAGGCCCCAAAAGCATTAGCTTACGGAATCATATCATAAGCTTAAGCTTAGGAGAGCCTTGCTCATATATATAACCGCCACTAATAGGTACATATTAGAACCTCAAAAGCTTACAGAAGGTGGAAGCAACTGGTTGATTTGGTTCAAGGTAAAATTATAACCTCCTCTAATGTCTTTGTTAATTTGAATAATTGAAAAGGTACTTTCTTATGGTTTTTGGCCTAACTGAATGTATTGCTAACAAGAGTGGTGATATCACCATCCGTAAATCCACATTATAACTTGATATTTAAGTGGAGCTAGTGGTTGGGTTTTTAGGAAATGATGTCGGGCATTTCCAAATTCCTTGTTTCTTGTCAAGAATTTCTGAATTCTAGCATATAAAAAGTCTCAATTGGCTTTTTGAGAATTCATGAATTCCACCCTCTTTGCATTTTGGTGGAATTCCTAAATGCTCAAGTCCAAATTAAGGAGCATTCTGGAATTCCACATTATTTGAGAATTCAGGAATTCCCCATACAGGAATTCTTGAAATTATAATATATGAACAGGCCTAAGTGATGATTTGATCCCATATATTTATAACGTCTAATATCTTTTCAAATTTAAAAATTGAAAGGAAGAAATTGGATGTACATTCATATTTTTGTTGTGTACAATTGCTCATGCATATACAGCGTTCCATAAAACTCCAAAATATATTTTTTCTTGCCACAAAAGCTCATATCTTTCAACCCTGGCTTGTTTAAAAATCCTGCAAGTTAAAGAGGTTTGTCCTTGTTATTCATTTTTTAATAACTTATTGTATGAATAATAAGTTTTCTCCCATGTTTAGTAGTTTCTTAGCAGAAAACTAGCACCTCTCAAAGCTAGATTTTCTAACATGGAAATTAAAAAAGTTGTGAGGTAAAAAAAAAAAAAAAAGATATGAATAGTTGGTGGTGATAGGGCCACGAAAGGTATTTTGGTCCAACAAAGATGTATGACAATTTTCTCCATTGTTTTTTTTTTTCCTTTCTGTTTAACTAGACATTAATACTATTTTTTTTGTAAAATCCCTCAAAAGTTAAAAAAAATTTAAGTGATCATTTTAAAAAGGAAATAACTTAATGATTTACAAGAAAAAAGTAAAAAACCCCTTTTAAAGTTGAAATAAGGAGGGCACATATGGGCTTCCCACCACTTATTTTATTTTATTTATTTTTATTTTTTGACAACCACCCCCACCCCTGTTCTACAATATCCAAAAATGCCGTGTTGTTTCGTGGTATCATGGAGTACCATTTTTTTTCCATTAAATTTGTATATCGAATCATTTCTTGATATCACGAAATGTCAAGTTATTCTTTGATATTAAGGAATGGAGGCCCATTGTTGTTGTTACAAAGCATTTGACCTCCGTCGTTTTATTTATCTATTTTGAAAAAAATATATCAATTATCTTTGAAAATAATTATTTTAAAAAACAATAAACATTTTATTTTCTATGGCACAAGTATGATTGTGAGTAGTTAGAGTAAAATTTGTCTCATCCACACTTAATAGGAGACATTAGTTTTTAGAAATTTGCATTTTTAATAAGTGGACCTAATAGCCCTCACAAATTCTCTCACAAATTCAGGTAGGATCCAAACTCTTTAATTATCGGATGATGACCCATATGAGAGTTGGTGGAATGGCATTAGGTGTGGGTGTGCTCCCATGTATTTTGTACAAAAACTATCCAAGATTTACTTAGTATGCATTTGTGTGGGTTTAGCGGCACATTGTTGGGAAATAGTCTTTTTGGGTCAAGCACACCTAGGAATACTAGGTAATTTTTTAAAACACCCAACTTTAAAAATGCCTAATTTTCCACTATTTCTTCTTGGGCATGCCCCACCTTTTTAAGTCAATTCAATCTTTTGACACACTATCTCTGTAAATAGTCACAAGTCTAAATTTGAAACTCATTCAATTTTTTCCATATCATTGAATTAAAATCACGAGAAAATTATGTCTCTAAACAACCATTAAATTTTAGTACAATGGATTGGAGTCTTGAATTTTGCATGTCATCATGTATCCCCAATTCCCATGGCCTATGGTCCAAACAAGATGGTCGTTTTCAAGCCGTCACTGTTTATATGGCAATGTACTCTCTCTCTCTCTCCGTGCCTACGGCCAGATAGATAAAAATGTTCCATTTCCTCAGCAAAACCCTCCAGCAAAACCCCATCAAACAACGCCTCTCAATCCATCTCCTCCAAAACCCATCTCTCAAAACCCTCTCCCAAGCAACCCCACCAACCCAATTGATCCAATACCTCACAGACTCCTGCCATCTCTCCCCAGAAATTGCTCTCTCTGCAGCCAAAAAGGTCCACGGCAAAATCCCACAAAACCCAGATTCCATCCTCACACTCCTCAAAGACCATGGATTCTCCAAAACCCACATTCAAAATCTCGTCTCCAAGCACCCAGAGATCCTCTTCGTCCGCATCGAATCCAATCTCATCCCCAAGATGGAGTTCTTCAAAGCAACAGGCGTCCCGGCTCCAGTCATCGTAGAGTACCTCTCTTCCAACCCAGTGATCTTGTTTTACAGTCTTGATAATAGAATAAAACCAGTTTTTGATTTAATTCGTAGCATTTCGAGCACCCATGAAGTGTTTGCCAAAATGCCCAGACACTCAAGCTGTCTGTTTCGTTTTGGTTTGGATAAATTCATTGTGCCCAATATGACCCTTTTGCAGAACTACAATGTACCAAATGATCGAATTTCCAATATGTTTATGACGAATCCGAGGATTTTCACTCTGAACTCAGATCGGTTTGGGGAGATTTTGAGGTTGGTTAATGAAATGGGGTTCAACCCATCTAGTTATGTGTTCATGGATGCGGTCCGGGCGATGGGTACATTGAGCCGGGCAACGTGGAAGGCAAAGTTTGAGGTTTATAGGAGCTTGGGGTGGTCGGACGAGGAGATCCTCTATGCGTTTAGGAAGCATCCGTCCTGCATTACCATATCCGAAGAGAAGATAAGGAAAGGAATGAGCTTTTTTTGCGAGGAGTTGGATTGGGGCGTGTCAGCTGTTTCGAGATACCCCGTGGTTCTGTTGCTTAGCTTGGAGAAGAGGATTGTCCCTAGGCATAAGGTTTGGCAGGTTTTGAAGTCCAGGGGTCTGGTTAAGAAGGACTCTATTCCTCTCAGGCTCTTTTTGGTGCCAGAGAAGCAGTTCTTGAAGGAATATGTGCTTAGACGCAATGAGATGGTTCCACAGCTATTGAAGGTTTATCACGGTGAGATTGGCTGTACACCACCAGTCACCAGACATCGAGGAAAGTAGGATTGAGAAACATGCAATTTTAGTTAACTGAACTGCATTTCATGATTGTTTGGAATTTTGAATTGCTGTGGTTTGGAAGATTTTGGCTTTGTGCAATGAACTTCGCTAGGAGTAGCCGCTAGTTTGTTGCTTTATTTTTTATTTTTAACTTTTGAACAAGTTACTTTTTCTTAATTACCTTTTGCTCCAAGTGTATGTTCTACATGAATGATGAATCAATATTTTTGTGTTTCCGGACAAGTGTAATGATGTTGTGCCAATGAATTAATTTGGAAAGCGAAAGAGTTTTGGGCTTCTAAAAGGTTTTAAAGCTGTTTGATTTGTTATTCCTAGTTGCATTCGTACTGGGGAGTAATTATAGATAGGTGTAACCTGATTGTTGAGTGACCTCTGATTAAGAGAGTGCATATGGATGTATTCTAAATATCAAATGCACTTTCAGTGCCAACCACCAATGTTTATTTGTAGTGCGAAGGCTGGAAAAATGTTGCCCATCTAGGTGGATTCATGATTCTTTTGTCACCCCAAACACATTTGCTACAAAATGTTCAGGCTATTCATAATTTGTCGTACATCCAAAGACATTCTTAATTGTCCTGTAGATCTGATGTCAAAGAAGCTGTGGTCCATCAAAGATTACATCAACTGATCTTTTGACGATTTTTCCAACTTTCCTTGTTTCCAGTAACTGCAAGAATGTATGTTTGGTTAATACTAGGTGAGATGTTACAGAAGGCAGCCTGGAGATTTCTTCCTTGGCTAGACTGAAGGAGCCGTTTATTGCTTGTAAATGGAAACACAAAATTAAGGTAACCTTAGGTTGCCTTGAAACCTTTAATTTGCAAACATAGATGATCAATGAGCTGACTGATCAGAAAGAAGCTTTGAGGAACAGGAAATTAGATAGGCTTGTTTTGAGCCCTAGGCTTGTTTCGAGCCCTAGGCCTAGATGGCTTTCCCATAGTGTTCTTTCAGCATTCTTATGGATTGGTTAATCAAGATGTTTTTGACTTTCTACTGAAGTTTCACGATATGAGTTGTTTATTGAAACAGTTCAGTGCCAGCTCCGTATCTTTCATTCCCAAAACAGGAGGGAACCACTACTGTCAATGACTACTGCCCATTTAGACTGGGTGGTACTAGCTACAAAATTATAGCCAAGGTGTTAGCATCAAGATTGCAATGAAATTTTCCCCCTATCATCTCTCTTTCACAAGGCGCTTTCGACAGTGGGAGACAGATCCTCTATTGGGTACTTGTTGCCAATGAATGTGTGGACTCTCCCCTCAAAGCTAGCAAACGAGGTCTCATTTGTGATGTGGGCCTAGAGAACATTCTGACAAAGTATTTTGGAATTTCTTGTTTTGCATTCTCTGCAGGATGGGTTTTGGGGTCAAGTGGAGAAATTGGATCAAGGCTTGCTTAACATCGGCCAAACTCTCTATTACAATCAATGACATTGAAAAGGTTTCTTCTCGGCTTAAGAGTTCTTCACTTGGAAGACCTCTTCTCCCCCTTCCTCTGTCAGTGTGCGTGAAGCCCTAAGTCGTATTGGGGGGATGAGCGATTGAGCATGAAGAGTGAGTTTGATTAGTGGTTTTTGATGTGGCAGAGTTGCGGTCCAACTTAATCACCTCCAATTTATTGACATGCTCTCATATTTTACAATGCTAAATGTCATGAATATTAAAGTGGTACCCCAATGCTTTGAAGTGGTGTTAGCCTAAAAGTAGAAAGAGGAACAAGATGAACTTGTTTCCATTTTAGGCTGCAAAATAGGACTACTGTCATCTGCCTACCTTGGTTTTATATTATGTCTGGGGATAACCTCAAAAGCTTGTGGGGCCCAGATATTGATACAGACACAGACTCAGATACAGGTATTGGAGATACAACTACACTTTTGGAAATCTAGGACATAGATACAGGTATTGGAGATACAACTACACTTTTGCCTTTTGGAAATCTAGGACATAGATACGGATACGGCTGTCCTAATCTTTTTCTTTAAAATATTTATGAATTAGTGAAATTATCATTGTTTACATTCCTTTCTAACTTTTTTACATTGAAAAATAAGATTAAATAAGACGATGGACATGATAAGTAGGATATGCGAAAATTGTACCCTAGAAGTATTAGTGGAGTATTGAGTATTGTTACGAGTGTCGTATCGGTATGATACAGATATACTGGGCATGTTCAGGTATTCGGGTATCATAGGGGTTCGGTGTTTAAGAGACTGGAGCAACTTCTGGATGGACTGGAAGGCACAACACTGAAAAGTAAAACAATTGTAAAAAACTACTTTTTGGCTGAAACAGGGAAGAGTGGACATAGACTGGAATTATAGACGAAACTTCTGGGAGTGAGGGTGTTTCTGTTCTGTTCCTGTATGCATTCCAGAATGGAACCTAATTGGCAACTATGGTTTGGAGTTAACTAGGTTTACCTAAGGAGCTTAGAGATCATTTCAATACCTGGAGGTCGGATCAGTCTGCGGAATCATTTTTGCAATCGCTCTCCTTTGTAACTGCCATATGGTCCTTATGGAAGGAAAGGACCAACTGGTGCTTTGAGAACAAAGCATCCAACACATCCTCAATCGTACTGGTTGTCAGTAATTAGATTATATCGTGGGCCTTTATTGCTAACTTTCGCCATGCCCAGGCACCCCAAGATGGCGCCCGCCACCCTGGGATATTTCAAATTGAACTTAGATGCTAGCACTATGAGAAACCTTAGAATGGCAGGAGTTGGAGAGGTTATCTGCGCCTCCAATGAAGTAGTTGTTATAAGCTTCCCAGGACCATTGGGTATTAGGTGAGTACACTACGTCAAAACGAGTGATGAATGACTCCAACGGCTTGGTTTTACTGACTGATGTGGGCTGTCTATTTTTTTGACAGATTATTAATATTAGCGATGGCCGATCGCAGTCGTGAATGAGAATAAACCTTTAAGAAAAACCCGCGCATATTTGGCATTCTCGACACCCCGCGCGCGCCAACTACCCTAGCTATCGATTTTTTCTCGTTTCTCCCTCTCCCAATCCCCCCTGGATTTTCCCACTCGGTCTCTCTCCCTCTCTCCCGCTCGATCGGCAGCGGCACGTCGTCTTCGGCGAAATATTTGTTCCCCCTGATCGGCAGCGGCACTTAGACATCTGCTACGAAGGTCTTTTCTTCTTCTCTTGGTTTTGATCCATTCATCTTCTATTTCTCAAGATGTTATTCGTTTATTGAGTTCGGTCTGTTGATTTTGTTAATCGAAAAAACTTGGGTTTATAGATCTTTCCATCTTCTCAAGGTAAGAATCCGAAAAGAACCCATCTTCTCTCTTGTATGATGCTTTTCTTAGTAGAAACTAGACGACCCATTTCATTATTTTTGGTTATCTGTTGGAATCTGAAGAAACTTTACCTTTTCTGGTTGATTGGGTTTGGGTTGTTTATCAAACAAAAATTGGGTTTGGGTTTTGTTTGGGTGCCCTGCCCCCCCCCCCCCCCCCCCCCCCCCCCGGTTTTTTTCTAATGGAGGAATCCATGTGGTGATTTTCTGGATTTGTCAAACACAAGAGGTCATCTTTTACCTAGTTCTGTGCCCGCTATTCTTAGAGACTGTTTTCATCATATCAGTAGATCCCTTTATTTAATGGTTGGATTTGTCTGATTCTTCATATGCAAGTACAAAAATAGTGTTTCCTTGTAAATTGGAAGTTAGATTAGTGATCAGGGATAATTTGGGATTAGGTTTCCAACATCTAGTGAAGGAAGACAGGGTCGCGTTCTTGTTTATTTTCTGAAGTTTCTTTTGAGAATGTCCTATAACTAAAATTCCAGCACCACTCAATATAGGCTAAAGTGAAATTATTCCTGTAAAACTAACTGGAAAAGATTATGTGGGGGTGGTCCTTCAAACCGAAGCTTGTGTTAAGTTCTATGGTGTGTGGGGGTGGAATGAACAATTCTACAAAAGTCCATGAATATTGATGTTGAGATGTGAGTTTGTTATGGAAACTGATCCATCTTCATCTTTGAAGTTTTACCCTGTCCATTTGGGGTTGAGTTAACCATCCATGCATCTATAAGAAGATAACCATCCATGCTTGCATGTCTTATGCTCTGCTCATGATTACTGGGCCATGATCTACTTATGTAAGCTGCTTTGTGATGACTCAACTGGTTCTATCTTAACTTTTCTAACAAGTGGCCCCATTGATTGCCTTGTACTTTCAGGCACAAGAAGTTAAAAGACTTGATGTCATTACTGTGCAAGTTATGCATCCTAATGTAACTGTAACTTGAAAAGCTATAATAATGCAATTAACTTGCTATGTTAGCAAATATGTTGCAAGTTATATATGCTTGGTATTTCACCCTATCAAGTTGTGTTCAAATCAGGACCCCCTTAGATAACATTCCAAAATAATCTTTTGATTTGGAATCCGGATCCTCTGTCATGTCTATTAACCCAGGTCATTGAGACATTCTATTATGATGATGATTAATAATGTTTTGCTTCTATTGACTATAATAATTAGTGAGAAATGATGGTGTTTCCATGGTGTTATATAGAAGGGGATGTCTAGTAACTTGGTATTGGTTGATGTATTGTACTTATATATGCTTTGATTAGATATATCATGACTGAAATGATGGACACTTGTAAAACTAAATATTCAGATTGGATTTCAAAGAATAGAATAAAATTAAATCTATGTTGTTCCTGTGGAATTCAATTGCTTTTCAGTTTGGTTCATTTGTATATATACAACTAAGTCTAACTACTGGGGTGTAGTTTTATGTACACATTGTACAAATGTGCAAAGCTTGAGAAATCAATAAAAATTAAAGGGCTATGTTATAAACAACTATCTTTGTTAGTGAAACGGTGCTTGATCTTGGAATGCCAAAATAGTGAAAGGTCCTCGGTTTGTCTTAAAGTCTGTAGCTTATACATATCCATATATGGTGCATTGTGGGGGCATTCATGAGATTAACTAAAAACCCATGTAGCTTTTGAGTTTTTATGGTTACATCATTTGATCTTTTTCATGTTTTAAATTATTTTTCTCGATTGATGGACGTAGCACGGACAATGATGAACAATTAATAGTTTGAGATATATCTTTGATGATATCATAACAAAATAGGTTAAAAATCTGAAAATATGTATGAGATAATTTGATGCCCTGTTTTTGGTTTCCAAAGAGGAGGAATTATGTTGTGTTATTTTGTAATTTAAGTGCTAATTGTCATTTTTCAGAATATGGCCATGAACAAAGAGTGGATGATGGCACCAGGGATATCAAATGAATACTTAAAGGGGGTTGAAGATTTCTTAGAGTTCTTACGAGCTAATCGACAAAAGCTGGGGGGTGATGACTGGTATTGTTGCCCTTGTGTCAAATGTCGTAATATAGTAGGAGGGAAAAAGACACTAAGAGACATCCGTGAACATTTGATATGTGATGGCGTAGATACATCTTATACCAAATGGATCCACCATGGAGAAATTCATTCTACAAGTACTGTAAACATTGGCACCATTAACAACAATGAAGATGCATTCCCAAGAATTGTTGATATGGTGAATGACGTGTTTGCATGTATCCCTAATGAGGATGGCGTTGAATATCATATGGGGGGTAGTGCGCCTACATGCATGGATGAAACTAATCATGAAGAAGATGTTCATGCTCAGGATAATTCACCGGAGGGTATCCAATATAAGAAGTTGATGGAGGATGCGATGCAACCATTATATCCCTCGTGTCGAACTGATGATACGAAATTGTCAGTCACAGTTGAGTTGTTGAGCATGAAGACTAGACATAAGTGGTCTAATAAGAGTTTCAATGAGTTGTTACAACTTTTCAAAAGGGTCCTTCCAGAACACAATGCTTTGCCTGATAATACTTACAATGCCAAGAAGATTGTCGATTCGTTGCGTATGGAGGAAAAAATTATACATGCATGCCGCAACGATTGCATACTTTACTGGAGAGAGCATGAAAAAAAAGATAATTGTCCAACATGCGGGCTTAGTAGATGGAAACCGGTAAACCCTGCAAAGCCAAGAGCTGTACGTTTGCCCTGGAAGAAGCTAAGATACTTTCCTGTTACACCAAGGTTACAAAGAATGTTCAGTGTACCATGGATTGCAGAGAGCATGACATGGCATGCAAATGCAAGCTTAGGACCTAATGACTCAATCATGCGTCATCCAGTGGATTCATCCTGTTGGAAACAAGTTGATCGTAAAAATCCACAATTCGCTTCTGAGGCACGTAATGTTCGATTAGGACTTGCAACTGATGGATTCAATCCTTTCGGGATAAAGAGCAATGCATATAGTTGCTGGCCTGTTATGGTTGTTCCATATAATCTTCCTCCATCCCTTTGCATGCGTAAGGAATTCACGATGCTAACATTATTGATTCCAGGAAAGAAACAGCCTGGGCATGATATTGACATTTATTTGCAACCATTGATTGCAGAGTTGAATGAATTGTGGTCCATCGGAACCATAACATATGACTCTTACAATAAAAATAGGTTCACAATGAAAGCAATTATGCTATGGATTATACATGATTTCCCGGCATATGGTCATTTGTCAGGTTGTAGGACCGCGGGAAAGTTTGGATGTCCTGTCTGTGGAGAAGAGACGGATTCACTATGGCTAAAACATGGAAAGAAATGTGCCTACATGGAGCATAGAAGATTCCTACCAAATTCTAAACACCCTTTCCGGAGTCAAAAATCACAATTTAATGGAAAAGAGGAACATAGAAAGCCTCCAAGGCGTTTGAGTGGTTCCGAGCTGTTAAGCAAAATGGATAATATTCAAACTAATTTTGGAAAGAGTAAGAAAGGAAGAGGCCCGCGGATGAACTTAATTCCACTCCATGGACAAAGAGATCGATCTTTTTTGACTTGCCATATTGGAAGGTTCGTTTTACATTAATATGTCTTAAAATTAAAGCAATGCTGTATAAAAGACTTACATACTAATACAAATCTATTTCATGTTTGTAGGATCTTCCCATTCGTCATAATTTGGATGTGATGCATATTGAGAAGAATGTGACAGAGATTCTAATTGGAACAATTATGAATACAAAGGATATAACGAAAGATGGTCTTAAAGCCCGCCAAGACCTAAAGGAGATGAAGATTAAGAAAAAATTATGGCCCGTAGAAAAGAATGGCAAGTTGACCTATCCAGATGCTCCTTACACACTATCCCGGTTGGAGAAAGATTTAATATGTAAAACCTTATATCATTTGAAGGTTCCCATTGGGTATAGTGGGAACTGGAGACATAATGTAGACTTGGATGATTTGGAGCTCAAAAGCCTTAAGTCTCATGATTATCACATTCTCATGCAACAACTACTACCAGTGATGTTGATGTACGCATTTGAGTCACAGAAGCCATTACGTGCTGCCATTCGACAATTGTCTATATTTTTCAATGTCTTGTGTTCGAAGATTATAAACCGTGAAGAGCTGATGAAGATGAAAGATAAAATTGTAGAAACATTATGTGTGTTTGAAAAGTACTTTCCGCCCTCATTTTTCGTATCTATGATACACCTTGTTGTGCACTTGGCGAATGAGGCAAAAATTTGTGGGCCTGTTAGATATCGATGGATGTATCCTTTTGAGAGGTACGACAAATGCAATTCTAAAGATATCTTCTTTTTTTCCTTAATAATGTTTAGTGTAGAGATTTTATTAATGAGACATGTGGCAGGATGATGAAAACATTCAAGCGATATGTGGTGAATCATACCTATCCAGAGGGTTCTATTTCAGAGTGCTTCCTCATGGATGAAGCAATAATGTATGCCATGAATTATATGCCAAATGGTACGGAAGGAAGCCATAAGCAAGCACGGGGGAAGTGGATGGACGATGATGGTTTATGTGCCTATCCTATCGATAAAAAAGGGAAGGTCGAATATCTTGAGATTGTGCAGTACCAGCAAGCACGTAAATGGGTATTGGAGTCGTCTGTGGAGAATGTCGCGTGGAAAGAGTAGGAGAAACTTGGTTAATTTCTTTGTTCTTATTTATTGTTTCATATATATTTTAAAATAAATTTTTTTTCAGGAATTATGATAGGTACGTACAGGAACACGTATCTAATGTTCAGAATCGGAGAGGCACCATACGAACACAAAAGGAGATGGATTACATTCCTTGGCTTAGACAACAATTACAAAATGAAGAAAATTGTGTCTTGAAAAGGCTTGTTGATGGACCCAAATTTGAGGCTATTTCATATACCTCATATGCGATAAATGGATATGTTTTTTGCACAGTGGATTCGGAAATATCGAAAACAACACAAAACAGCGGGGTCTCTATGAAAGCTCTAACTAAGTTCAGATCTAGTGTCAGCGACACTCATTTTGTGTCTGAGGAGGTCCCTTACTATGGCATTGTCAAACAAATTCTTGAGTTAGATTACCATGACTTCAAAGTAGTAGTATTCAATTGTGATTGGGTGCGTTTAGAGAACACAAACAGCATTAGAGTTGATCCAGAAACAAACTTGAGATATGTTAATTTAGAGAGGTTAATGAGAACTACAAAAGAATCAGATGAGCCATTTATTCTTGCTTCTCAAGCTTCTCAAGTCTTTTATTGCAAAGATCAAAGTCGTCCTACGGATGAGTGGCATGTTGTGTTGGATGCTCCAAAAAGACTCAATCAAGACATGGACTCTTATGAAGATCCGTTAGTCTTTGAGGCAAGAACGAATGAAAACGCATATATCGAAGCATTACATGATGATATTATAGATGGTGATATCATTTGAGGTGACAAGTTCATGTCAATATTCTTCTCATTTGCATATTTATTTCATTAAATGGACCAATTTGTACATATCATGTTTCATTAAATTGGAACTTATTTCATGTTTCATCGTTTGAGTTTCCTTCCTTATTTTTACATTTCAATGTTTTTTATATGACAACAATATTCAAAGTTCACATTTTTTGTTACAGCCAGTATGTCACATGATCAATCAACAACACATAGTTCTGCTGCGTCAGCAACTACACCGTCGGGGTGTAGTTCCCGCGAGAGTACATATTGCCAACAATCATTATATGCATTCACTTTTATTTTATTTCTTCTTAACAAACTATTCCTTATAATAGTCAATTCGAAACAGGCGTGCCTAAGTCAATCACTTTTGGCGAGCATGACCAACCTGTCGGACCAGATGCTGCCCAACTGAGTTCGTTGATAGGAAATCTGGTGAGGACATATGTGTCCCCCATATATGAGGCATGGACAAATGTGCCGAGTGAGTTTAAGGAGCAAATTTGGAACGGCGTGATTGTGAGTACTTTTGCGTTTAGATAGTTTAAAGTTTTATATCAGCATTTCATTATATTCATAATTACTCCTCATTTATAATCTTTGCAGAGCACCTACAGCATCAGGGAGATCCATAAAAATTTCATTATGAAGAAAGCAAACATATCGTGGAAAGGTTGGAAGTATGTTCTTCGTCATCAGGCAATAGACAAATTCCTCACAGATGCAGAGAGGAAGAGCAATGTGCCCAAATATGTGAAACCAGAAGATTGGGTAAAATTTGTGGACATATCCTCGACGTCGGCGGCCTTAGCTGCCAGGGAGGCTGGTAAGATTGCTAGGTCAAAGTTGAAGAGCCCGCACACAACAGGCAGGAAGGGACAGGCCAGAGTAGCTGCAGAGTTTGTAAGATTTGGTGCAATAACAGCTTTGAGGTTGAGTTCATTGCAACAGTTGTTTCTGATAAGCTAATATTTTTATGAGTACTGAGAATGTTAGTATATTTTAAAAATACAAAATATTTTTTTACAGAAAGCAAAAAATCCGGATCAACCGTTAACTCGCACGGATCTCTTCTTGGCCACTCATAAAAGGAAGGATGGATCAGCATCGAGCCCTCATGTGGTGAGAACCATTTTACTATAATTGGTAAATAGGTTATTAATTTGAATTGCTAGTTGAGAACCCTTTTATTTAATCTTAGATAGTGAATATGTGAAGTAAATCATTGAAGTGCTATGGTTGAGTGGTGAATGTTGTAGTTTGGAGGGATACTAGTGGGGTGTTTTTATAAAGTTCTTTTGTTATGCACAGGTACCTATAAAGTTCTCTGTTATATTTAAAGTCATGTGATTCATGAGAGCTGGAACACTTGAGCAGATCATATGTTTTCCATTTGTGTGCTCCACCATTCGACCCATTAGCTTCTTTTCTTTTTCTCCAAATTAGAGGACTCAGATTTTGTAATTCCATAGTTTTCAAACTTGTTTGCAGCTTTGCTTCTTTGTTCCACATTTTAAATGCCAAATCAACTCTTATACAGGTATTTTTGTGTGATTGATTCTCATCGTAAGCACTAGTCATGGGGGCATCATAGAACATAGTAACTCTATTGGTCAAGATATCATTTTTTTTTTTTTTTTTGCATTTTTCGCTCGCCCGTGACCAGTATCTCCCTATTTCAGATCTGAGCTATTATGTGATCGATGTAGATCAAAGGTGGGAATGAATCTAGCCCACCACTTTGCAAGGAACATCCAAAAGTACCATTGCTTTTTCTTTCATTATATAAAGTGAGATTTACAAAAAGCTTGAACTTTGTATAGTGCTACTGATGCAAACTAGCAGTACATGACACAAGCCATTTCTTTGCTGCTAGTCATTTCAGCAGCATTATCAGAGACCCAACTTGATGCTACTGATGCTCTCACAAACAATAATATTTGCTTAGTCTAAATGAGAAATATGCAATTCTATTTGATAAATATATAACTTTATTCTTAAGCCAAGGCTTTTTTAGATTCAATTACTTGAGTCCTGATGTCACACATTAGAGAGTTAACATGAGACGCCTAATCCTGCATATGCGGGACCGATGTGGGTAATCTACACCATCAAAATTCTTTATTTTTTTGTGGACCTTTGTTGGATTAACAGATTGTAAAAGAAAAAGTTGTTTAATATTCGTGGTGTAAGCGTGAAGTAAATTATTGAAGTGCTATGGTCGAATGGTGAATGACTAATGACGCAGTGGTGAAAGACTTTGTAGTGTATTGGGGCACTGGGTTGTTTATATGAAGTTTTTTTTTTTTTTTGCTATGTACAGGTGCTAAGCAGGTTGTAAAAAAAATTAAATGTCCCCCGTACATGGGAGACTATGCCGAAATTTCGAGAAATCTTTTACATTAAAAATTTTTCTTAGGAACATTTTTATGAAGTATACGTTAATGTTTGCCAAAATGTGTTTATGCTTCTTATTTATCATTTATTTTGCAGGATGCTGTTATTACTGCATATGAATCTGACAGCTCGGTGGCGCAAGGTGATTTAGACCATGATGCAGTTACAAAGGTATCTTTTTATTGCTTGTTGATCATAATATCTTTTATTGTTAGTAATCTTTAATTCTGTGGGTTTATGGTATACTCTTTTTTTTTCCATAGGTCTTTGGTCGTGATAGCCGAGGACGCGTACGTGGCTTAGGCACTGTTTCAAAAACGGCCATAAAACATTCAGCTCCTTATAAAAGAGCCTTGGAGGAGGAGCATGAATGCAATACACATCTTCAAACCGAGGTAAAAAGGTTGAAGGAGGGTCAGATAGGCATACGGAGGGAAATGGATGAGCTGAAACAAACTCTTACCCAAGGTGGGACACAAGTGCGATCTTCAACTTATCATGGTAGTTCATCTCAGGTACAATGTTTATTTTTCTTCATCTTAGGTACAATGTTTATTTTTCTTACATGATTGATTCGATAAATTAATTAATTATCTTGATTGATGAAATACTAACACAATGCAATTGTAACATTGTTTGTAGGCTCAGGATGATTCCTCATGTCAACTAGCATGTACAAATCAACCGAACACTAATACACGCCTGCTAAATGAATAATATATTATATAAGAGTTTTTCCTGATATTAGGGTGTCCCATTTTTACATGGACATATCTAGAACTGTGCTAACTACTAAGGTATCTATCTTATTAGACATATAATGAAACTTTTGGATTAAGTAGAGCAATGAATATGAGATGAATCAAATGTCTCAAATAAACAGTTTTGAGCTTATGTGAGGTAGGGTTACTACAAAACCGATTTCCTATTTAAAAAACATATGCAAAAGTTTAGAGAGAAGAGGAAAAGCTTAGTTTATGTATAATTATTATTGATTTAAAGAAGTCTTATGGTAGAATTCTGAGGTAGTTATTCTGGCAGTCCTGATAAAAAAATGGCATCCTTAATGGTTATATTGAAATGATACAATAAATATAGAAGGAGAAGTAATGAGTGTGAAAATTGTATGTGGTGGAAGTCTGAATCCCTAGTTGGAGTTGGATTACACCAAGGGGTCCTCTTAGAGCCCCCATTTTGTTCATGTTGTATAGACAACTCAACGTGTCTCTTAAAATAGTGTTCCATGGGTTATGTTGCTGGTGGATGATGTCGTACTTAATTTTCAGACAAGAAAGCATGTATGAGATAAGCTAAAACTTTGAAAAAAGGTGTTAAGAGTCAAATGGGTTGAAAATTTGGCAAGCCAAAGAAAGAATTTATAGAGTGCACGTTTAGTGGATCTAGGAGTACTAGAGAAGATGGGTTGGCCAAAATTGAAAATAATTTAGTACCATTGTGTGATGAGTTTTTATATCTAGGATAATTATAGAACAAAACAGTGGGTTTGAGTCGGAAATGACAAATTTATTTAGAGCCTTCTTATGAGTTGCATTTATTTTGTACGTTACACTTATGAAAATTTATTGTACACAGCATCCAGTTTTCCTTTGAAGATGAAATATTTGAAGCAGCGTTACCGAGATTGCTGGATTGAAATCATGGTTTATGGTTCATAGTTTGCATTATATATGCCTCCTGTGATATTTCATAATTTTTTGGTCTCTATCGTAGATACAGCCATTCCTTTTAATTCACAAGTGGGATCAAGTGTCAGAGTTAAGATCCCAAGCCATTCATATGATTGGCCAGTTTCCCATCTTGACCCGTTTGTGATCTTGATATTGGATTATGTAAATTTGGATAACAAGTCATGTTGATCAATATTCTGAATTATAATCATGTAAATTGTTTGCTATTACGACCCATAGAGAACTGACCCACAATTTGGATCTATGACCAAAATTGCAGTTCACGGGAGATATGCTGATCTTGGTAACCTTGATTTGAGGTATATCTTTATGCCAAATAGCAATCAGATTGGATGTTTTGGGAGAAGAAATGATAATCTACCTTGCTTGGTGGCATGAAATGTCAAAACCTCATTAGCTTGGTACTGTTTTGGAATTTTTTTTGTTGATATTGCTTTGAGTTAGAAAGGGTGGAGAACAGTTCCACCTGATTCAATTTCCAAAGTGAAACAAAACATCCAGCTATTCCGTCAAAACATTCACATCAAGTGTAATTGGGAGTTGGAGAGGGGAAGGGAAGGGAAGAAGTGGAAAAGGAGTTTTGATGGAGAGGTAATTGAAGGTGCTAATAATATGAGTAAAGTCAAAACATGATTATCACACCATCATATCGGTGTCCCATATATTTGTGGTCGGCCTTATGGTTCTATTTCCAATTCAACTATCTTTAAAGCCATATAGAAGTAACGGATAACTTTATTAAAAGAAGATAGCATTGTTACAACAAACCCTCAGAAGAACATGGGTGTAAGAGACTCGTACCCTACAAAAAAGCAAAAAGGAAAAAAATGAGACACCTCAATGTATAATGTCTTATCTCCCTATTTCATTCAGAGTCTTTATTTTATTTATTTATTAATTATTATTATTATTTGAATGGTTTCATTATTAGGCTTTATCGGTGTCCCTCTTCAGTACTTTGAACTTGTTGACAATCAAAACCCCAAGGGGTAGCTCGGTTGTTCTAGGACCACGGTTTGCATCCGGAGGTTGTGGGTTCGAAACTGCACTACCACACTGGGGCTACAGGAGAGTTTACCCTGCTTCCTTCTGGGCCCGTAGGGATTAGTCCAGCCCAAAGGGTTGGAACCCTCCGATAGCAAAAAAGAAAAAAAAAACTTATTGACAATTAAATATTGTGTACGGGTTAGTTCTGATTGTGTACATGTTGAAACCATCTCAGGTGCCATTCCTTAATTTTATTATCTTCTGTGGGCATTGCCTGTCGATTTCCTCTTGCATACTTGAGCGTGTGCTTTTTAGACTTTTAGTATGTGTCCGAGGTTAAATGATCTACAGTGCTACACTGTTAATCTGTTGGGACCACTGTGGAAGGAGGGTGCTCTCTCGGATTGGAAGGTTAGAACAGCTCCGGCCTTTCATCAAGGTGTATAACTAGATATAGCAAGAGAATATTGATATGAAATGGCCAAGAAAAAGGGACCATGAATCCAGGGGTGTATTTGGCTCCCAATTTAGGAATAAGAGAGCAAGGGTTACTCTGATCATTTGGACTACTGTTTGTAAATGTTGTCAGAAAATCTCATATCAAAGGAATCCTAAAACCAGGATTTCTATCATCCTTGAAAAAAAATAATGATATATCCTCAATTTCCATTTTGCGATTAATGGTATAAAAAGTCATCAGTTGCCATTGGTACTCTCCTACTTCTCATTTCTCATATCTATCTCTCGCCTTCCTTTACCTGGCTCTGCTGTGATATCCATCTTCCATCAGAAGCTCTGGTGAGGTCTCCAACAGGTATGCTGTTCTATCCTTCTGTAATTAACCATGGCAAAGCTGCTGGCCCACTTACCAATCCTCCTTGTATCTATATGGTTGCATAATTATAATTAGAAGCATGCAAAGGAGGTCAAGGATTCAGGGATTAGCACACCCTCTTCATTGAAGTTGCTGGTGCACACACACATGCATATACTACGAAGAACGACTTCTTGGGGAATTCTGAGCTTTTTTCCATGTCCAAAAGGCCCCTTTAATGACCACTTTACAATGTGTTGTGAAAGGCTACTTTAGGCATCTAACAATTCCTCTGTCTGTCGCGCATAACATGTCTTTTGTTGCTAGAGCATGTTTTCTATGACTTGGAACTTGGTAAACTACCACCAACTGATAATACATGAAAAAAAAATTTAATCATAGGGGACATGTTTTTTTATGATGGGAAGAAAAAGTTGGGGCAAAACAATTTAGGCCTAATGACAATTTTATTATTGTGGTCTGCTCAATAAAATGGAAGTTACCTTGGATTCACCAAGATGATAGAGAGCATGGCGGTACTTCAGTGATGATGAAGCTCATCCCAAAATGAAAAACACAATGGGATCCACTATTGAATTTGTCATTACTTGTTGTCTCCACCTCATTCAATTGAAAGATCAGCTTTTATTTGGCAGGGCCACGATATATGTCACCTGAGTGTCATACCTTGCTTTTTTATTGTGAAGTGGAGTTTCATGATTTTTCATCATACAATCCTCCTACCGTATTTCTCTCTGGTGAACACTGTCTTTTTTGTCCTTTGGTGCCACCTCTATCATCCATCATTAAGTGGGACTCAATCACAATGCATCATTTAGTTGTTGTTGCTACTCTCTGCATAACATTTCATGCACCGCATGGGATATTTTCTAGTTTATATTATGTAAAAACAGCCCTCATGTTGCAGATAATTTGTGCACATGCTTACATCTATCGTCTACGGCAATGTTGAATCTCGGATGAATGAGGCTCAAACTACCTCTTATTCAGTTCCTGTATTCATGCACTTATCCAAACTGCCATTTAGATGTGAAACCTGTAATTTAGTATCGTGTAGTTACCACCCATACAAGTCCATAACTGAGTCAAGTTCCTCCGAGAGATCCCTTCTAAGTAAGGGGTAAGTTGGTTTGTAGATGTTCACGAGGATCCACCCTTTTTTATGAACATCCAACAACAGAACCAAAACTGAAAAATGACACAACAAAAATCTTCCAAATAGCATTTTTGCAAGGCGCGTAAAATCAGAATCCTACCTGCGGAATTAACTACTTCAATTGCCACCCCCCTGACACTCTGGTTGGGCCACAAAGATCTAGCTCTAGCACCTCTATCCCTCTATCTTTGCCAGTTTGGTTTCCTACGAGAGCACTTGCTCCGCCTTAAACTCCAGATGATATCCTTCACTACAACATTCTTATCCGCCCGGCCTAGCCCTCCATACCATTTCATGTTAGTTTCCTCATTGCAAACAGTTTTTTCATACTAGCAGTCTAGAGACATCCTTCATCGGCTCATTCTACCCTTGTCATAATTGATTGAACAGGAGAGGTAGAGCAGCGCCCCCTTCCATTTTGGCTAACCACTTCATCGGGGCATCTTTGATTTGCTTGTGATCACCCTCTTCCTAACAAATGCCATCCATTCCACCTAATCTTTCTCCTTGAGTCCTTATCTCCAAAAGAACCAATCACACTGTCGACATCTTGGATTTCAAGTCATACACAACCATCCTCTTTAGGGGGAAGATTGAGCAGCAACTGCTTCTCAAGTCCACTGGAATTGAGTTCTGTGCCACTTTCTCCACAACTGTTCCATTGCAAGATGCTAAGGCTTGTCGTCAGTCTCCCTTCAAGGGAAACCGGTGAAAAGAGTGTTCCCCCTACTTTCTAATAAGATGGTAGCGTATGAAGAGACGCTATTGCCATTGTCTAGGGACCCAATCTGCAAGGGTGTCACTTCAAACTATCCTCCTTTGCTTTGTATAAGCAAAGGTAATGGGGGTAACCACAACCGTTCTACTTCCTCTAACCAAGATCTAACTACCCATAGGATTTGAGTTTCCTCGAAAATTCCTAGACCTATTGATGTTGAAACTAGGAGACCCTAGTTGATGGAATTATCCACAGACAAAAGAAACAATTTGCAAGAATCTCTGAAGGAAGGTGCTCCTCATTAAGATTAACTATTTGATTAGAACAAAACTATGGATTTCTTAATCGGGACAAAAAGAGAAGTTCTGGAGATTATCTTTTCTTGAACCTGGAAAGAGACTAGGAGGTGATAATTAAAGGAAGACGTTAGCCTAAAATAAGTACAGTATGATTAGTCTGTTTCAAGCCTTTATGAACCAACAGAATTTAAAATGACAAGCTTATTATTCAGAAAAAAAAAAAAGGACAAGCTTTAGCCCAGCGGTACTGGAGATGGGGGTGATTGTGGGGCAGGCTGGGACAAAGCTTATTCAATCAGGGCCTGTTTAGTTATCGGGCCTCATATTCAGGTCTGGATCAACCCCATGAACCTGAAAGTTGGGTTTGGGCCAGCTCATTTATAAAACATACAAGGCAATGCTAAATATGTCGTGCATAGGGATGTGATCCCGTGAGAACTATTCTCACCGAGTCACCGTGAGAACTTTTGTATGGGGCCCACTGGGGGCCCAATTTTGGAACGGGACTGGTGGGGATTGAAAGATCTTTATAGGATTACTCTGAATATCAAATTTGGCCTCAATCCAATGCTTCTAACCTTTTCATCCATGGTCGACAAGCCCAATCCATTCGTATGGGTATATAGTCGATCCAACGGTCTAATTCATTCGCATTGGTGCCAAACCTGGGGTGTGTCACTATAAGGGGGTCTTTGTCCATTGTAAGGTTTGGATTGGGTGATAGGTGGGCCCCGCCCATAGTTCTCATGGTTTGAACGGTGAGAACAGTTCTCACCTGATTATTTCCCATATAATATATATATATATATATATATGCAGGTTAAAACCATTAAACCACCAGGATAAAGTTAGGCGCTGTACAGGCCACAGACCTAAAAACACAACTGAATACCAGCAAATGCAAACTGGGTCGGTCAGCCACAGGCTATCCTAGACCAGGAGCATCCCTAGTTGGATAATCTAATAGGCTTGTGTTATTTTCACTTAAGGGAGTTATTAAATTGTTTATAAATTTATGTTCAGCCTTATTGCTACTAACTGCAGCTTACTTTAAGAATGGTATAGTAGCTTACTTTAAGAATGGTTTAGGGAGCTCACACAAGGATCAGCTCCATCACCCAGGAGAATGACAAATAAAATATTATGTTGGACTTTTGCCCTTGTAACTTTTTATGTTTAGTTGATGTCTACAGTTCATTGCCTTATTGAACTGGTTTAATGTTTTTATGCACAGGCAGAGCTTTAATTAGTCGATGATAATTCAAGTTGTTGATTTTCAATAAAAAAATTAAATAAATAAAACCATCATTCCAGTTGCATCTACCGTTGGGTTTTATGATTTATCAATGAAATCTCAAGAAAGTGTAAAATCATTTCATTCAAGAGAAATTCCATGTAGATGCTTTATCAAGTGTAAGCATGAGTAACATCCTTTTGTTAATGTCCTTTCAACTAGCAGATATTAAATTACAGTTTAATTCTTTAGATTAAATTACAGATTAATTCTTCAGACTGAAATATATTATGGTTAACAGTTGTAGATAATTGAACCATATGCTTTATCTTGAGGACTGGTGCTATAAGTACTTTTCTTAATATTATAAGACCATTTTGGGCCCGTTTGGCATTTTATTATTAAAGTCAAGTGGAGTGAAGTGAAATGAAAAGTATGAATAAAATATGTAGTGGGTTATGATGGTATTTTATTTTTAGTTATTTGGGATGGAATATTATTGACTTTTGGTATGAGAAAAAGGAGTTTTTTTTTGTCTTTTAGTTAATAAATGTGGTTACTTTTTGACTTTTTGTTGAAAAAGTTGGAGGAAGTTTTGAGAAAAAGTAATTTTGATGTGATATTTAGGATGACTTAACTTTACTTTACTTTACTTAGTCAAGTTACCAAATGGGCCCACAATGTTCGAGTGCTACCAACCTGATTCACATGGAAAGGAGTAAAGCGAAGGCTTTGAGAAAGGCTAAAGGGTCAAGGGAAAATATCTAGAAGGATCTGGTTTTACCTTCATATAGGGAAGATGGAGATCTGTTTTCCACAGATCCACTAAATGATTTAAACACACCATGGATCAAAAACCCTCACCATCAACACCTAACCCCTCCTGTTCCCAAGGAAAGCAGATCAGAAATACAGCTAAGATTAATATGTTTCTCAGAGAGAGTATATTCAAATATGAGCCCCTCATGCTAGCAGATCCTTGTGTTTTATGAACTTACCTGACTTTTTCCTTCTTGTTGCTCTGCCTGTAATAAAACTATAGGAACTTAACTCTGAATACAAATGCAGGACTGGTAAAAAAGGAACTTTTTCTTAAATCCGTGTAACTAGTGAAGCTTTTGGTGATTGAGCAACAACACAAAATAAATTAGCTAAAGCATTAAAAAAGGAACAAAGACCAATCAGGAAAAGAGAAGAAAACATTGTTTGTATAATGTATATAAAGAACTAGCTGTTAGCTATTAAAAAAAAGAACTTGGTTTTGGCAAGTTTGATTCCTTGCTTCAACTTATTAACCATACCTGCATCTTCAGATGAATCAAAGCTAGAGTCTATCTTGCTAGTTGCATCCTCGATCTGTTGTCCATCAACAGTTTAGGAACTTGTTCCTCATATTTAGTCACAAACCTATCCAAGAAATTCTTTTCGGACATAATCATAATGCCACCAATGCTATAGTTTTCACTGACCAGATTCCTAGATGTCAAAACCTGCCTAACGAAATGTCGTGGAATCACCCTCTTCTCCAAACTATGCAAGAGTATATTGGGGCATTGCGAAATCACCGAAGGAGTCATACCCATTTCATTCATGAAGTAATCCATTCCTTTCCTTATCTTCTTCTCTGATGAGATCATACACATGGGTTGCTTTTTAAATGCAGCAAGAATTTCTCTATCTGACCAACCCAAGCTCCTATTCACTTCCATTTTCCTTTCCCATCCTGATTTGTGTTGGAAATTAGGTGGGCCTCTATGATAGGTTTCAAAAACTTTTGACCCACTTTATACAGGGATCAACTATCCAGAAGGCTATCAATGTGTCCAAGATGCAAACCCTCAATCTCATCTATCATGATCAGTAATATAATCTATCTAGGAGATAGAAAATCAGTAACTAACATGCTACAAATAAATCTACAACATACAAGGAAGTAGATTATACTTTTGGAGCTCAGTTGGGCTCTAATGGAGAAGTTGCTACTTTCTTTGAAGATGAGACGCTTTCACTTAATCAAAGTAAGATCTCCAACACCTTATGATCTTCCACGCTATGTCCCGTTATCAAATTCTCTTCTCAAGGAGATGGGTGTGATCTCCTAAAGAAAACTACTAGAAACTCTAAGCAACTAGAAGGAGAACTAGAACTAGAAGAGGTTGTTGTGCAACACTTGGACAAGGAGAGAGGTGGGCGTGAATTCCAAGGAGGGAAGTAAGTATGGACGTCCGGCCCCTAAGCTTCTCCTTTTATAACCCATAACACCTTCTCTTACTAATTATTAATTAGAAGTCATACTTCCATTAGAATTAGTAACTATCTTCTTTTACTATTACCACTATTAGAAGTCTCACTTCAAATAGAAATAGTATCTTTCTAATTCCTTCCTTTTAGAGTTTAAGTAGAATTAATAACTTGGGCTAGCGTGGAGACTACTAGGATTCCTTAGAAATCTAGCTCCAACTGGGACACGCGACCCCACATCTCATGTGTAATCCGGGCCCACATTTAATTGTAAACAACTCCACTATATAAATGCAATTGCAATCTAGTCTTAGGAATAAATTACATAGAAGACCCTAAACTTTTCTATTACCACAAGTAGGCCCCTCTATCAATATCCATGGATCAATTGGACCTGTCTTGCAAACTAGATCCATATCTTATCGTCCTTGAGCCCCAATTAATTATAATGATCAAAGGTACCTTTCCAATTAACTCTTAATCGGAATGGGTGTACACTTACCAATGATAAATCCATTAATTGGCACGAGAGGATATTAGAGACAGATTCCATCTTGACAATTGAATGTTCCCACAGCTCTACTACCACGTACCCAAATCACCGAGGTGTTGACCTACTGTTGGCCTCACTCATTGGTGACTCAAAGCAAATGAATAAATAGAAACTTGAGTTCATTAATGTTTCAGGATTGAGAGCTTACTGCTAGGGAATTATGAGAGCAGACCTTAATATAAAGACAGTGTTTATAATGTGCTTCTCATGGTTCTTCAATACATCCAATGTACTGGCATTATGATCCAGAATCTTTCATTCTGATGATCGAGACAAATCACACTATCTCATAGTGATTAAAATGCTGCAACCTTGTCAGTATGAGATGTTCAGTCTCATCACTAGTTGTGAAGATATTCAAGTATAAGATTTATTATATATGTATTCCATATGTAGATCTCATCTATACACATGTATTATATTTAGTATACTTATGAACTCCGGTTCGTCTCATGAACCATTATGTCATTCGTATTGGTTATGTGCAAGTATATAATTAAACACCATTCATCTCATGAAATGAAAAGCATGAATATATTAATTAATAAAGAAATGAATCAATTTATTAAATGCAGCAAGAATTTCGCTATCTGACCAACCCAAGCTCCTATTCACTTCCATTTTCCTTTCCCATCCTGATTTGCTCATCACTGTAAATGCTAGGACAGCTTTGACAAAAGCTGAGCGCGAGGGATCAAAACCCATTCCCTCGACCGCCTTAACAATTCCAGAAAACCGCAAAGATTTCCCCTTCAATGCTCTTGGATTTCCTAACACCAGTTTCACAATCCGTGAGTGGGGTACCTTGTGTTTCATTAGGATAGACACACTGGATATGATTCTCTTTTGGGAATCACATGTGAGGACACAAAGCGTCGATTTGAGGGCACGGAGGACGTTTTCGTCGCTTCCAACTAGGCTTTTAAATTGAGAACAGGCAGGGATTATCTGTTTCTTCAGGCTCCTACTCAATATGTATGGGTGTGAAGTAATCAACCTTGCAATGTGAGAACATGGAAGTCCCAATCCAAGGAAGAACTGGAATTTGGGTTCAAGGGTCTTGTCTACATTAGATAGGAGCAATTTGGGGCACTTTCTAATGAGTGTTGAGATATGGGTTTCACTGAATCCATGGGCTCTGAAAAATGAGAGCACTGAGTCTGCCTTCTCTATGGTTTTAAGGGGGGCTTTGTTGACAACTGAAAGAGCAGATTCTTGGTTGAGGCCACATGAGTTTATAAAAAAGGAGAGAGTGGGAGATGGTCTACATGTAGGGGTTGAACTGTAAAAGAGGGATTTGGGATATGGGTTTGGAAGGAGATGGAAATATGTTGATGGGTTTTTAGAATGAGTGATTTGGAGTAGCTTTTTATGCAGAAACTGATACATCCTGCTTGCTGAAAATGTAAAGGGATTTGACACAACTTACTAGTTTGCTGATTTAGAGAGATTTGAGATTTCTGTCTTTTGGAATCTTCTGCTTCCGGGGAGAGAGAGGGAGTAGCATTTTACAGGATTTGAGCTGGAATTTAAAAGGTAGAATGATGCTCGGCGGGTTAGAAAGCTACAGCCTACAGGCGGCAGATATAATAAAAAAAAGAAGATAATTCGGGTGGAAAGACTGCGGATGCAAGTTTTTCAAAAAACTGTTGCTGCAAGTTTTTCACCTTATATAAACAAGAATGCTATGGATACAAGTTTTTACGTATATGGGCGAAAAAACTTCGAATACAAATCTTTTTATTAATCAAGACCATTTTAAAATTCTAAAATATATTATAAGTTATTAATATCAATATATGATCGACTTTAAAAAAAATGAGAATTACTTATAATTAAATAATAACTTTTACTTTCATTTTTTAATATGAGAATCATTCAATAATTCCATCACATTTCTCATATATTACATGTGTTTTTCTTGATTCGATTTGATTGTTTTTATATTCGTATTAGTTGCTTGAATTGATTTTTAATGTACGAGTACAATGATAATTGAGTGGTATTTTGGTGTTTTAGTATCGCAAGGGTAGCCCAACTTAACTAAAATTTAAATAAAAAAATAAAAAAGGATGTTTTTATTAAAATATTTAATCTAAAAATAATATTAAACGAACAAGTAAAGAAAAACATGAAAGAAACGGCAAGGGTTTCATACTTTCTTTAAAACCAAAATACCCCAATGGCGTTATCGCCACCTTCATAAATTTTTTTTCCTAACCTCGCAGCATTCTTCCTTCCCACAATCACAAACCTAATTATGAGAGGTGCAATTTCTCTTTCAATGAGCTTTAAATCATCAAAGAATGGTTGAATGGTGCATAGTGCATGTTTGAATTGTTGAGTGTTTTTGTGTTTTTAGAATAGGGAAATGCTCCCGTGACAGTTAGCTCTCATCATCTTACGGTGAGAGACACCATGATGAGGCCCACCTATCACAAATCCAAACCATCCACGCACACGGGACACCCCCCCCCCCGGAATGACGTTGAATTTCATGGATTTGCACCAATCTGAATGGAATGGACAGTTGGATCTAAGGGCAAAAAAGTTTCTTTAATATAAGTCATTAAACTTGTGGGCCACGGATCAAGGGGTTAGAGGCATGAGATTGAATCCAAACTTGATAGTCGGGCCCATCAAGGACAGCTCTTTACATCCCCCTTGTCTCGTGATCAATAGGGCACCGGGTGGGCCCCATCATGGTATCTCTCACTGTAAGATTGTGAGAGCTAGCTCTCAGAGGAGCATTTCCTTTAGAATAAATGAATCAATGTTCTAAAATTAGATGTGTTGCGCATGTGAGAATGGTTGAATGTATTTTGTATTTGTAATATGTACCAAAAATGGATGTGTTACGCAGGTGACAGTGGCGTCTCTAGGAATTCGAGTAAGTGGGGTCAACAAAAGATTTATTTTCCATAAGTTCTTTTTTTTTTTGGTAGATAGATGGCCCATTAACTTAGGCATTGAGTGGGGTCAAAATCAACCATAAATTTAATTTATTAAAGATTTATTTTATTTTTTAATAATTTTTCAAATGTCAGTTTTTTTTTTAAATAATTTTTCAAATGTCAATTGACCCCACTCACATACATATAGTGTCGGCCCTGGCTGGTGATGAATGCAGGAATTGGATGTATATAATTGTGTTGTGTAAAAACATTGAAAAGGGAAGGAAGAACAATGCAGTCATGCAATATATATATATATCATGCAATATATATATATTGTGTGGGGATATTTCCGAACTCACCGGAGGACCGGTCGATGCTCCATCTCATGCTCCGGCGCCCGCTAGGCCATCTCGGCAAGGCTCGCATCAACATCCACCAGCTCGGCCAAGTGCTCCCACTTCGGCCAGAGACTCAGCTCGGCTCCTTGCACAACTCCACCTCAGCAGAGCTCCACCTCGGCCAGGCCGTCCCCAGCTCGGCTAGGGACTTCATCCCGTTCCTCCACTTCGGGGTCTCTGCAAGGTCTCTAGCCAAGGCAGGGCCTGACAGCTGTCCACCCTTGGACACTTAAGCATACTAGAGCACGCGCGACAAGACAAGGGCACGCCCATACTCTCTGACAGAGCCTCCCATACCGCCCATGCTTCCTGACAGATCGGCGTCCACAGACGCCAGAGTGGGCTGTGATGGGACGGCTAACCACCTCATTGTCTCCCGCCTCCTCTCTCTCCAAAGTCAACTATCTCCCTCTCCCAATCGATATAAGGAGCAGGCGCAGAGAGAAAAGGGGATGGAGGATCGATCCTCCCCCGCTGGTATCACCTTCTTCCCCCAAATCTCCATCCTACTGTCCAGTACTCATACTGACTTAGGCATCGGAGAGCCCTGCGCTGCCCACAGCCAGGGTCCTCTGACCTGTTTCTTCTCCTTCTTCCAGGTTCTCAGGCATCGGTTCTTCCACCTTCAACGAGGAGACGGGGAGCTTCAGCCTTCGTCCTCCTCAATGAGTCTCAAGAACACCACCCTCACCGGGTTCGTGAATTTTTGTGCACTTACAATTGGCGCCGTCTGTGGGGAACGCTACAAAAAGCCATCTTCCCAAACACCATGCCTCGAAGAATCAGAAAGGGAAAGGAACCGCTGACACTGTCGACACAGTTGCCGACGGTCCCCCACCGGGAAAGGTCAGGAGCAAGATCTAATCCAGCAAGCGTACAACAGCAGGGTGCTCAGTCGGGTTCATCCTCTAAGGGTTCGACCTCGACTCCACCTTCCAAAAGGCGCACCCTGAAGGATAACAGAAGCAACCAAGCTCATGGCGAAAGCCCGGGTAACAACCACGACTTCAGAAAGTGGCTTGATCGACACATCGAGCAAGCAGTACGACAAAGCATGGAGGCTGCCGGTTTCGCTCGAGTTCGGCTGAACCCTGACGGTCTCGGCACATCTCCCCTCTCTCCAGAGATCAGGAGCTTCCCCCTTCCCGAAGATTTCAAAGTCCCGAGGTTCGTCGTTTACGACGGAACCTCGGATCCAGCAGCACACCTCCGGCACTTCACTCAGAGGATGTTGGTGTGGGGCGATGCAGGCCACCTGAACTGCAGAGTCTTCTCCTCCAGCCTCGGGGACCTCCCCCTGAAGTGGTTCTGCGCACTCCCCCAAGGATCGATCAAAAGTTGGCAGCAGCTCCGAAGTTCCTTCATGACGAAGTTCCAAGCCCACAAGGTCGTCCCCAGGACAGCCGCCGACCTGATGGCCCTTAGAATGAAGCAGACTGAGAGCGTCACGCAGTTCGCCAAAAGGTTCTGGACTGTCTACAGCCAGATCGAGGACGCTTCAGATGCAATGACGATCCTGTCTTTCCAACAAGCCCTCCTACCAGGCAACGAGCTACGAAGGGACCTGGTCATGCACCATGTGGTCACTATGGCAGCACTGATGACCAGGGTAAACCAGTTCGTCAGGCAAGAGGCAGACGAAGCCCGAGCCCAGAAGCATTTCAACGACAATCAACAGGCAGCGTCCATCTCGGCGGATGCCTCCATCTCGACGGATGCCTCCAGCTCCGCAGCAGCGTCCATCTCGGCGGACGCCTCCATCTCGGCGGATGCCTCCAGCTCCGCAGCAGCGTCCATCTCGGCGGACGCCTCCATCTCGGCGGATGCCTCCAGCTCCGCAGCAGCGTCCATCTCGGCGGACGCCTCCATGACAGAAGTCTCCTCCAGCTCGGGGGGCTGCTGAAGCCTCCTATCATCTTTCAGCTTTGACCACCCGTCAGCTTTGATTGCACGACCCTCTACCGTCATTTCTGGCGGCACGGTCCTCTGCCGTCAGCCTTGATCGCACGGTCCTCTGCCGCCGCTAGTCGTCCAGAGCCACGTACCCCTGGTCACGAGCCAGTGGGATCTCCATCGCGTGCGGCAGGCGCATCTCGGCCACGCGCCAGATGCCCGGCACAGGCCCCTGGTCACGAGCCAGTGGGATCTCCATCGCGTGCGGCAGGCGCATCTCGGCCACGCGCCAGATGCCCGGCACAGGCCCCTGGTCACGAGCCAGTGGGATCTCCATCGCGTGCGGCAGGCGCATCCCGGCCACGCGCCAGATGCCGGCACAGGCCCCTGGTCACGAGCCAGTGGGATCTCCATCGCGTGCGGCAGGCGCATCCCGGCCACGCGCCAGATGCCCGGCACAGGCCCCTGGTCACGAGCCAGTGGGATCTCCATCGAGTGCGGCAGGCGCATCCCGGCCACGCGCCAGATGCCCGGCACAGGCCGCTGGTGAAGAGCCAGTGGGATCTCCATAAACGCATCTCGGTACCCATTCTCCAGCTCGGCAGTTGTATGACTCTCCAGCTCGGCAGAAGCACCCTGTTACAACTTAGCAGTGATGCCAACCTCTAGCTCTAGTCCATTGCCAGCCAGTCATCCTCCATGATACTTACCTTCTAACCTCAAAAGAGCGGTCTATTGAGCTTAGAAGCTGGGGGGCTATTGTGTGGGGATATTTCCGAACTCACCGGAGGACCGGTCGATGCTCCATCTCATGCTCCGGCGCCCGCTAGGCCATCTCGGCAAGGCTCGCATCAACATCCACCAGCTCGGCCAAGTGCTCCCACTTCGGCCAGAGACTCAGCTCGGCTCCTTGCACAACTCCACCTCAGCAGAGCTCCACCTCGGCCAGGTCGTCCCCAGCTCGGCTAGGGACTTCATCCCGTTCCTCCACTTCGGGGTCTCTGCAAGGTCTCTAGCCAAGGCAGGGCCTGACAGCTGTCCACCCTTGGACACTTAAGCACACTAGAGCACGCGCGACAAGACAAGGGCACGCCCATACTCTCTGACAGAGCCTCCCATACCGCCCATGCTTCCTGACAGATCGGCGTCCACAGACGCCAGAGTGGGCTGTGATGGGACGGCTAACCACCTCATTGTCTCCTGCCTCCTCTCTCTCCAAAGTCAACTATCTCCCTCTCCCAATCGATATAAGGAGCAGGCGCAGAGAGAAAAGGGGATGGAGGATCGATCCTCCCCCGCTGGTATCACCTTCTTCCCCCAAATCTCCATCCTACTGTCCAGTACTCATACTGACTTAGGCATCGGAGAGCCCTGCGCTGCCCACAGCCAGGGGCCTCTGACCTGTTTCTTCTCCTTCTTCCAGGTTCTCAGGCATCGGTTCTTCCACCTTCAACGAGGAGACGGGGAGCTTCAGCCTTCGTCCTCCTCAGTGAGTCTCAAGAACACCACCCTCACCGGGTTCGTGAATTTTTGTGCACTTACATATATATATAAACGCCACTAATAGGTACATATTAGAACCTCAAAAGCTCACGGAAGGTGGAAGCAACTGGTTGAATTGGTTCAAGGTAAATTATAACCTCCTCTAATGTCATTGTTAATTTGAATATTTGAAAAGGTACTTTCTTATGGTTTATGGCCTAACTGGATGTCAACTGAAGGTATTGCTAACAAGAGTAGTGATATCGCCAACCATAGATCCACATTATGACTTGATAATCAAGTGGAGCTTGGCCTGTTTCTTTACTAGATTTCCTAACAAAAATTCTAGTGGTTGGGGTTTTTAGGACATGATGTTAGGTATTTTTAAATTTCATATTTCTTGTCAAGAATTTATGAATTCTATCACACAAAAAGTCCCAATTGGCCTTTGAGAATTTAGGAATTCCACCCTCTTTGCATTTTGGTGGAATTTCTGAATGCTTAAGTCCAAAGAAGCATTATGGAATTCCACATTGTTTGGGAACATGCCTAAGTGATGATTTGATCCCATATATTTATAGCATCTAATATCTTTTCAAATTTAAAAATTGAAAGGAAGAAGTTGGTTGTACATTCATATTTGGGAATTTTACCAAAAAAAGTGTTGGTATACTCGTATTATACTGTTTTAGTGTCAAATACACGCTAATGACGACTTTGGTGTTCGTACGGTGATTTTTTTTACTCTTTTACCCTCCCTATTTCGAACGACATCGTCATCTATTTCCACCCTAAGACGGACGAAATCACTATTCTCCTCTCATCTTTCTCCTTTCCCGCCCTTTTTCGCTCACTCCTGTGCGCTTTCCCTCTCCCTCCCTGCTCCCTTGCTATCTCTTCCCCTCTCCCTGCGTCTCGGCTCCTGCCGTCCCTATCCCTCTCCTCTCCCTATTCTCTTTCCCCTCTCCCTGCCTCTCCGCTACTGCGCTTCATCCCCTCTCCCTGCGTCTCCACTACTGCGCTTCATCTCCTGTCCCTGCTTTCGAAGATCTTGCGACCGGATCCTCTGGTGGATTTCTGACTGAGGTAAAGACCATCCTCCATTTGTGATTTCAACAAAAACCTCAGTGACCCAAGTTGATTTGTTCGTCTCTTATATCTAGTACCTTCTCTCTATTTCTTTTTTGTTTTGTTTTCATCTTCATTATCTATACATCTTCATTATCTATAATGACTACTGGAATTGTTGGGTTCGGCAGAGGGGATTTGGTTTGGGGTATTTGCAGATAAATAGCCGTAGTTGTCTGGAAGTAGAAAGAAAAAAACCCAATCTTTGTGTTAATATGTTAATTTAGTACCTCATTCCTATACCAAACTCCAACATTAGTACATCAATCTCAACCCTGGCTGTAGTATTTTGTTGCTTAAAGGTGTTCCATAAATTTCATACAACGAAATTGGAAAGGGAGGCACGTCTGTTGTGTTTGAATTTTACTATGATATCTGGAATGTTTGAAATATCTCTAAAAGCCAACTTGGCTGAGGTGAAGATGACTACTACTGGAATCTCCTTTACCTCATATGGAAAATACCACTATGTAGATTCAATACTATCCTCTAATGCTATATCTCCACCATGTTTCACTTGGATGGAGAAAACCATTTTAAAAGGGCGAAGATTTGTTGGTACCATCTTTACTCATGTGGTGGTATTGTTTTATCCCCACGGAAACAACTAGGGATCGAGTTTGATTTTAGCATAGATTATGTGGGATTAGGACGAGTGCGTGAGTGCTTCAATTAGAAAAAAAAATCGGTGACAGGGATGAATGATATAAGATGGAGTATAGAGATGATGAATGTGAGGTTGAGATGATGGTGGAATTGGACTTTCTTGGGATTCAAATTACAAGGTTTATGGTTGGGTACAAATTTCTCATCTTGTTTTGGGAGATTATTTGATGAGTATTTTGGATATTTCGTTATGTTAGGTGCAAGGGGGTATGCAGGAGTTGTCTCCAACAATCCTAAGTCATGTTATGACATTCATCTATATATATTGTGTTTGTACCCTTACCTCATGTGGTGGTATTGATTTTTCTATGTAAATTGAAAGAACCGGGGATCTAGCTTGATTTTAGCACAGGTTGTGTGAGTGTTGTAATTTGAAAAATAGATGGAAACAAATGTTACCTTTGTTGTGGGCAGGGTTTGTACAATACTAGGCGGAGTCTGGCCTGTTACTATTATTATGTATGTATTATGGATTTGTTTAGTCATATACATGGGTTTCTTTGAGCGTGATGGTAAGAATATTCTTATGTGATTTTTTTGTTATTCTTATATTCATTTTTCCTTTGATACGATTATTGTGGAATTGTTATGTAAATAGGCTGTGCATATCTATATTTTTTTATTCTTTTATAGCGGTCGGTTTTCGGTCGGTTTAATGACATATGACACCCGGGCCGAAACTTTCGGTTTTACAATTTTGCGATAACCGAAACCGACCAAAGTACATATACTGGACATTGGAAACCGACATTTCGGTTCGGTCGGTTTCGGTCGGTCTTCGGTTAATTGAGTGTTTTTTTTTTTGGGTTGGGGGGTGTTCAGGAAAGAGAGAAAAATTTCACCCAAATTGAAGACGACAGTATGATTTATGAGTAGTTTACAATGAAGAGATGGGCTCTACTGATGGATACAAGGCTAGCCTCAAAGATTCTGTGGGGGCTGGCTTGAATGATCCAAATTCCTATAGTTACAAGCAATCCACATGGAGACAATAATGTCACTTTAGAAACATAAAAAAAAGGTGTGCTCAATGTAATCATACAAGTATGTACACAAATCACGGTCTGTTTTTCAAGTTCTACAAATTAATAACTTATGTTGTTATTTCGTCATGTGCCAGCCAACCACACTATTCAACTATCATGGCCTCAAGTGATGTTTTGATAAAAGACTTTGTTTGGTCGGTTCGGTTTTAACCGAACGGTTTCTATGTAATTATAAAAACCGACCGTTGAAAAAAAATACTTATAAAAACCGTTCGGTCGGTTTTGTTTTAAAAAAAATCTATAAACCGACCAAACGGTCAGTTCGGCCGGGCAGTTCGGTTTTCACGGTTAATTTTGACAGCCCTAGTCTTTATATATATATATATATTTTTTTTTTTTGTCAGGTTGGCCATCTAGATATAATTGTTGTTTACACCGGTTGTGTCACCGGTTGTGTTCAGATTGATTCTTATGTGAGGTTTTACTACTTGGGTTATGTCTACTAGCCTTTTGTTTTGTTTATTTTTTTTTTCTTGTTTTTTTTTTTCTTAAATACAAATTCAACTCCCTACTAGCAAACCTCTTTGATGGGAGTTGAATTGTTTGAACAAAATGATACAATATCTCAATGATATGTTATTGATGAAAGTACTAGCGTATTGTTTTTTTTTTTTTTTCATTAGATTGGTTTTTAATTCAAGATAGTTCATTACATTGCATGTTACCAAGGTAAAATCACAGGCCTAACATTATACGAAATTGATTTCCTACACATACGGTTTTTAATTCAAGTAGATGTTGTGGATGCTCATATAGCAACAAAGATCATGGATTTTACAAGTTTCCATATCGTCTTCGTCTTGTCTTTAAATATTTTTCAAATCTTGAACAACTTTTAATTGATTGATCTATTACATTTTGATAAAGTCTCTATGGAAAAAATTACTGCATAAAGGAATGCTAGGTGATACTCTTATGTGTGTGTGTTTTTTTTTTTTTTTAAAGTTGCCCATCTACATATATTTGTTGTACGTGTGGGTTTATTTGAACATGATTCTTACGTCATCTTTTAATACTTGTACAATGTTTAGTCTTAAATGCAGATTCAAGTCCCTACTAGAACAAACGAACAGTATTCAGTAACTTAAGACAGAAGGACTAATAAACCAAAACTAATGCTATTGACTAAAACACAATTGTTAAAAAATATCAAATTATTTATTGTAATCAAACTTCACTGTTGTCATTACCCGATAAGTTATCAGAATACAAGGAATAATATATATTCAAGATCTGGATATTTTACAATTGAATGTGTTCTCCAAAGACGGACTTTAAAAAGACTTAGGTTGGAAAATAGGAAAGGTGACTTTCAAAACGATATCGTTACTATCATTTGTATATTCTTCTTTCAAATATGGTGTCCAAATGTCATTATAATGGGAAATTTATATTGAAATGTATAAGACAATTTGTGAGGAGTAAAAATTATTATTTGTTAACAATAGTACCATCACTTTTGTTTGTTATTCAACTATTATTTTCTGTCAAACAGAATATTGCCGAATTTAAACTTAGATGCATAAACAACGAGAAGGGAGTCACAAAGCCAGTCAAGTTCGACCATTGTGAATTATGGGAAATTTCATATGATAACGATATCGCTACTATAATTTTTATTTTCTTCATCCAATTCTGGTATCCAACAACGAAAAAAATGCTGACTTTATATTGAGATGCATAAACGGTGGTGGAATGCTTGTATGTTACTGCGAAGAGTTTGAATCTCAAAACACCGCTTAGGGGAAAACCCCCATTAGTAATTCGCTGACCATACTCATACGAACAAAACACTGCTGACTTAATATTGAAATACATAACCAATGAGAGGCACTCACCATTTCCCTCAACTTAGCTTATTGACAAAAAAGAAATTGTTCTTTGATAATGATATCACTCTTTATTTTCCTCATCTAATTGTGGTGTCCAACAATACAACAGGGGTCACTTTATATTGAGATGCATAAACGATGAGGACGATTCTTGATTTCACTCAAATTTGAGCTAAAGGAAATTGTTATTTGATAACGATATCATAACCATATTTGTTATTTTCTTCTTCCAATTTTGGTATCCGACAACAAAACATTGCTGATTTTATATTCGTATGGATGAACAATGAGAAGGACTATTTATTTCACTTTTTCTGATAACGATATCGTTTCAGTAATTTATAGATACCCATACAATTTTTTGCAGCCTACAACAAAAGGATAATGGTTATATATTTGGGTACTTAAAAAATGAAGAAAGACTTACGGACTTCACCCATATATTGATTCCAACCTCATTTATATGACAACAGACGAATAGGTGTGATAACAAATTCGTTTTCTCCAGCACTCTTAACGTCTTGCTATAGCCTGATTGTTAGTCCATATTATTGGAATCTAATATTATCAACTAGGGAAAAGGGCCATTAGTAATTTGCTGACCAAACCCGACAAATTGATGAAAAATATTGGTTTTTGGAATTCTATGAACATGTTCTACACATAATTATTTATTGGGAAAGAAATCACTACATTCTATGTAAATGACTGTCGAGAATACTTGTACATAAAAAAAAGTGAATATATTGAGGGGGACCAAAAAGGAACCTTGACAACGATGGGTAAGAAGGTGGACAAAAGGAAATAGCCGGATTGGGAAAGGTCAATGTCTAGCCATTGGAAATAGGAGCACGCAAAATGAGCAGTTGGATAAAAAACTATTCTAGTCAAATTCATTGTAGATTTCTTTCAAAAGATGAATGTGAAAGACAACTAAAGGCATATATGTAGTCTTGCACAAAATAAAAAAATTCAAAACAAGCATAAAGATTGTGGGTTGTTAAAATAAAGGCTTTCAAGTCCGGAACGGTACCCATCCACTCAAAATCATCATGAGAACAGTGCATTTTAAGTAGATGAAATGCACATACACATTAAAAGTTCTAGGAACAAAATTAATGTAAGCTATATACAGATAAGCAATTCCCAAAGAATAAAAAAAAAAACAATCCAAATTAACAGAATCAGTGACCATTCCTCACAGTGATTTAGAGCTTTGATCACTTCGAAGGTGGCTGAGAAGACATGAATTTCAAAAAAGAACACTTTTCCTTTTGCCTTCTTGACCTGAACAAAGACCTCTATCGTTTCCTATTCTTTCAATCAAAAAGCAAATGCATATCATCATATATCAAAAGCAGAATTGCCATTGGACGAATTGAATGCAGCATCATTACTTAACTGGGACTTATGCTAAAATAGGTACAATGTATACAAGCTGCATCAACATATGACAGATTCTGTTTGATGTTTGAGGCATCAAGATTGAAAGACTTAATATATAGTTTTTTTTTCCCTACAAAGTGCAAGGCTCGGCACCATTACTGAAACTTCGGCAGAAGCAATAGGGGCTTGCACACTATAGTCTATCAAGCTTTTCATTTAGTTTGAAAAAATGAACCATTCAATGTGCATACAATTCCAGTAAGACCATAGTACAAGACAATTCTCATACATGGATATTTGCTGAAACCCCAACATGCAATGAACGTGAAGTGAAAAGAAAAAATTGACAGAACTCAACAGCAAATTTGTTGAAAGACTTTCTCAGCAACAAGGATGAGAGAGAAAAAACTGACATAACACAGTCTAAATTTGTTGCAAAAAACCAAAACGGTTATGTTAAGCAAGTTCTCACTTTTATTGGCTACAGAAATCCTCTTTCATATGCAAGATCTTCTCCAACAACTCCGCCGACAAGAGAGCATTGCTGGTTGCCAGACACTGGAGAGGAACAAAGAGAATAAACCCACTTATCTCCCAAAAGATTAGTTGTCTGTGCAAGAATGTACTTTTCAGACCTTCTCTTTTTCATTACAGCTAATACTTATATTTTTCTCCACTAGTAGACGACTGAATGAGAATAGATTGAGGTGGGGTGCTGGATTAAATAACAGGAGAAGACATAAAAAACATACATTAAGAAACCTGAGCGTAAAAGTTCACCAGTTTGAACGATCATCAGCAATGCATCATCTGGGCCCTCGATTTATTCATATGATGGTGCTGCCCTTTGATTCCTGGCCATTGATTGGATAGTTCTGACGGTGAATGGCGAAGCCGGAGAGGAAGAGGTAAAGAGAGAGCAGGGAGCGGCGAAGCCGGAGAGGAAGAGGGAAAGAGAGCAGGGAGCCGAGGAAAGGAGAGAGGAAGACGCGGGAGAAGAGCTGGAGAAGCTCTGGCGGGAATGAGGAAGAAAGAAGTAAGAAAAGGGGAAATAGATGACGATGTCGTTCGAAAAAGGGAGGGGTACAAGAGTAAAAAATCACCATACGAACACTAAAATGGTCATATACGTGTATTTGACACTAAATCTGTATAATATGACTGTACGGACACTTTTTTGGTAAAATTCCCTTCATATTTTTGTTGTGTACACTTGCTCATGCATATACAGTGTTCCATAACAACTCCAAAATATATTTCTTCTTGCCACAAAAGCTCATCTCTTTCAACCCTGGCTTGTTTAAAAAATCCTACAAGTTAATGAGGGTTGTCTTTGTTATTCACTTTTTAATAATTTATTGCATGAATTATAAGTTTTCTCCCATGTTTTGCAATTTCTTAGCATAAATTTAGCACCTCTCAAAGCTAGAAATTTTAACATGGAAATTAAAAAAGTTGTGAGGTTAAAAGGAAAAAAGATATGAATAGTTGGTGGTGATAGGGCCACAATAGGTATTTTGGTCCAACAAAAGATGTATAACAACTTTTGCCATTGGTTTTTTTTTTCCTTTCTGTTTAACTAGACTTTAAGACTATTTTTTTCCCGTAAAATCACTAAAAAATAGAAAAGAAAATCAAGCAATCATTTTAAAAAGAAAATAACTTTATGATTTACAAAAAAAAAAAAAACCCCTTAAAGTTAAAATCAAGAGGGCACATATGGGCTTCCCACCACTTATTTTATTTTTTACAACCACTCTCACCCTTGTTCCACAATATCCAAGAACACCCTGTTGTTTCGTGGTATCATGGAATACCCCTTTTTTTCTCATTAAATTTGTATATCAAATCATTTATTGATATCATGAAATGTCAAGTTATTCCGTGATATTAAGAAATGGAGGCCCTTTGCCGTTATCACGAAGCATTTGACCTTCGTCATTTTATTTATTTTGAAATAAATATCTATTATCTTTGAAAATAATTATTTAAAAAAAAAGACAATAGACATTTTCTTTTCAGTGGCACTAGTATGATTGTGAGTAGTTATTAGAGTAAAATCTGTCTCATCTGCACTTAATAGGAGACATTAGTTTTTAGAAATTTGTATTTTTAATAAGTGGGCTTGAGAGGCCTTACGAATTCAGGCAGGATCCAAACTCTTTAATTATCGGATGGTGAAGTGGCATAAGGTGTGGGCGTGCTCCAATGTATTTGGTTCAAAATCTACCCAAAACTTACTTACCATGCGTATGTGGGTTTAGTGGTGCAACCTAGAAAAACAGGCCTGTTGGGTCAAACATCCAAGAATATTGGCTAATTTTCTGAAACACCCCACTTTAAAAAAGCCAAAATTTCCACCATTTCATCTTCAGCATGCCCCAACTTAAGTCAATTCAATTTTTTGACGCACTATCTTTATAAATAGTCACGTGTCCAAATTTGAAATTCATCCAACTTTTTCCTCGCCATTGAATTATGAGGTTTTTATTCGAAAATACCCACTATTTGTCCGTTGCACTTGGTAATGCCTCGGAAATAACACCACACAAACGGGGTCTAGTTTTTTTTTTTTTTTTTTCCAATATGAACGAGTGACGCTAGCGTCTCTCAGTGTGAAAATTAGTGACGCTAGCGCCACTCTTCAGCTTTTTTAAAACCCCCATTCCCTTTCCTTTTCTCATTCTTCCTTTCCCCTTCCTTCCTTTACCAGAGTACGTCGGCGCCGCTACTCCTTTTGCATTCTTCCTTCCCCACTCTGCATCAACCTTGCTCCGATATTGCACATCACCTCTAAGGTATGGGACGTTGAAACAGTTTGCATATCTCAAATATGGCGTCTGTTTGGTTTGTTTTTTTTTTTTTTAAGAACGAAACACTCCAAGGATGGTTTTGAAGGAGTTTCACTTGTTTTGGGACATGCACCTTCGATTCATTGATGCTTGTTTGGTGAGTCTAAAATCCAAAAGTGGGTTTACTGTTTGCACATTTGTGGGCTTACCGTCTGGGGTTTTTTTCAACGAACGAAACGGTCACAATGGTTTTTGTTTGGCTTTCACTTGTTTTGGGACATGTATATTCGATTCATTGATGCTTGTTTGGTGATGGATTAAAATCTGAAAGTGGGTTAGCGTATTCATTGATGTTTGCAAAATTCTTTAAAATAACTATTAAATTTTAGAGCAATGGATTAAGAGTCTTGAATTTTGCATTTCATCATGCATTCCGGTGGCCATGGGTCCAAACAAGATTGGTCGTTTTCTGGCCGTCCCTGTATTGAATTTTAGAGCAATGCACTCTCTCTTTGCTTCTTCCAGCCGATAAAAAAATGTTCCATTTCCTCAGCAAAACCCTCCAGCAAAACCCCATCAAACCACGCCTCTCAATCCATCTCCTGCAAAACCCATCTCTCAAAACCCTCTCCCAAGCAACCCAATCTACCCAATTGATCCAATACCTCACAGACTCCTGCCATCTCTCCCCAGAAAGTGCTCTCTCTGCAGCCAAAAGGTCCACGGCAAAATCCCACAAAACCCAGATTCCATCCTCACACTCCTCAAAGACCATGGATTCTCCAAAACCCACATTCAAAATATCGTCTCCAAGCGCCCAAAGATCCTCTTCGTCGGCATCGAATCCAATCTCATCCCCAAGATGGAGTTCTTCAAAGCAGCAGGCATCCCGGCTCCAGTCATCGCAGAGTACCTCTCTTCCAACCCAGTGATCTTGTCTTACAGTCTTGATAATAGAATAAAACCAGTTTTTGATTTAATTCGTAGCATTTCGAGCACCCATGAAGTGTTTGCCAAAATGCCCAGACACTCAAACTGTCTGTTTCGTTTTGGTTTGGATAAATTCATCGTGCCCAATGTGACCCTTTTGCAGAACTACAATGTACCAAATGATCGGATTTCCAATATGTTTATCAAGAATCCGAGGATTTTGACTCTGAACTCAGATCGGTTTGGGGAGATTGTGAGGTTGGTTAATGAAATGGGGTTCTACCCATCTAGTTATCTGTTCACGGATGCGGTACGGGCGATGGGTACATTGAGCCGGGCAACGTGGAAGGCAAAGTTTGAGGTTTATAGGAGCTTGGGGTGGTCGGACGAGGAGATCCTCTATGCGTTTAGGAAGCATCCGACCTGCATTACCATATCCGAAGAGAAGATAAGGAAAGGAATGAGCTTTTTTTGCGAGGAGTTGGATTGGGGCGTGTCAGTTGTTTCGAGATACCCCGTGGTTCTGTCGCATAGCTTGGAGAAGAGGATTGTCCCTAGGCATAAGGTTTGGCAGGTTTTGAAATCCAGAGGTCTGGTTAAGAAGGACTCTATTCCTCTCAGGCTCTTTTTGGTGTCGGAGAAGCAGTTCTTGGAGGAATATGTGCTTAGACGCAGTGAGATGGTTCCACAGCTATTGAAGGTTTATCAAGGTGAGATTTGCTGTACACCACCAGTCACCAGACATCGAGGAAAGTAGGATTGAGAGACATGCAATTTTAGTTAGCTGAACTGTATTTCATGATTGTTTGGAATTTTGAATTGCTGTGGTTTGGAAGATTTTGGCTTTGTGCAATGAACTTAGTTAGGAGTAGCTGCTAGTTTGTTTCTTTATTTTTTATTTTTAACTTTTGAACAAGTTACTTTTTCTTAATTACCATTTGCTCCAAGTGTATGTTCTACATGAATGATGAATCAATATTTTTGTGTTTCCAGCCAAGTATAATGATGTTGTGCCAATGAATTAATTTGGAAATCCAAAGAGTTTTGAGCATCTAAGAGGTTTTAAAGCTGTTTGATTTGTTATTCCTAGTTGCATTGGTAGTGGGGAGTAATCATAGATAGGTGTGACCTGATTGTTGTGTAACCCTCTTAATAAGAGAGTGCATATGGATGTAGTATTCTAAATATCAAATGCACTTTCAGCGCCAACCACCAATGTTTATTTGTAGTGTGAAGGCGGGAAAAATGTTGCCCATCTAGGTGGATTCATGATTCTTTTGTTACCCCAAACACATGGCAGAATGGTTCCATGTTGCTACAAAATGTTCAGGCTATTCATAATTTGTTGTACATCCAAAGACATCCTAAATTGTCCTGTAGATCTGATGTCAAAGAAGCTGTGGTCCATCAAAGATTACATCAACTGATCTTTTGACGATTTTTCCAATTTTCCTTGTTTCCAGTAACTGCAAGAATATATGGTTGGTTAATACTAGGTGAGATGTTACAGAAGGCAGCCTGGAGATTTCTTCCTTGGCTAGACTGAAGGAGCCGTTTATTGCTTGTAAATGGAAACTTCTTGTTTCTGCCAAACACAAAATTAAGGTGACCTTAGGTAGCCTTGAAACCTTTAATTTGCAAACATAGATGATCAATGAGCTGACTGATCAGAAAGAAGCTTCGAGGAACATGAAATTAAAGAGGCTTGTTTTGAGCCCTAGGCCTAGATGGCTTTCCCATAGTGTTCTTTCAACAATCTTATGGATTGGTTAATCAAGATGTTTTTGACTTTCTACTGAAGTTTCATGATTTGAGTTGTTTATTGAAACAGTTCAGTGCCTGCTCCATATCTTTCATTCCCAAAACAGGAGGGAACCACTACTGTCAATGACTACTGCCCATTTAGACTGAGTGGTACTAGCTACAAAATTCTAGCCAAGGTGTTAGCATCAAGATTGCAATGAAATTTCCCCTCTTATCATCTCTCTTTCACAAGGCGCTTTCGACAATGGGAGACAGATTCTCTATTGGGTACTTGTTGCCAATGAATGTGTGGACTCTCCCTTCAAAGCTAGCGAACGAGGCCTCATTTGTGATGTGGACCTAGAGAAAGTTCTGACAAAATATTTTGGAATTTCTTGTTTTGCATTCTCTGCAGGATGGGTTTTGGGGTCAATTGGAGAAATTGGATCAAGGCTTGCTTAACATCGGCCAAACTCTCTGTTACAATCAATGACATTGAAAAGGTTTCTTCTCGGCTTAAGAGTTCTTCACTTGGAAGACCTCTTCTCCCCCTTCCTCTGTCAGTGTGCGTGAAGCCTTAAGTTTTATGGGGGGATGAGCGATTGAGCATGAAGAGCGAGTTTGATTAGTGGTTTTTGATGTGGCAGAGTTGCGGTCCAACTTAGTCACCTCCAATTTATAGACATGCTCTCGTCTTTTACAACACTAAATGTCATGAACATTAATGTGGTACCCCAATGCTTTGAAGTGGTGTTAGGCCTGAGGATTAACTTTGCTCAAATGAGCTCATTGGCCTAAAAGTAGAAAGAGGAACAAGATGAACTTGTTTCCATTTTAGGCTGCAAAATAGGACTACTGTCATCTACCTACCTTAGTTTTATATTATGTCTGGGGATAACCTCAAAAGCTTGTGGGGCCCAGATATTGATACAGACATGGACTCAGATACAAGTATTGGAGATACAACTACACTTTTGGAAATCTAGGACATAGTTACGGATACGGCTGTCCTAATCTTTTTCTTTAAAACATTTATGAATTAATGAAATTATCATTGTTTACATTCCTTTCTAACTTTTTTACATTGAAAAATAAGATTAAATAAGACGATGGACATGATAAGTAGGATATGCGAAACTTGTACCCTAGAAGTATTAGTGGAGTATTGAGTATTGTTACGAGTGTCGTATCGGTATGATACAGATATGCTGGGCATGTTCAGGTATTCGGGTATCATAGGGGTTTGGTGTTTAAGAGACTGGAGCAACTTCTGGATAGACTGGAAGGCACAACATTGAAAAGGTAAAAAATTGTAAAAAACTACTTTTTGGCTGAAACAGGGCAGAGTGGACCTGGATAGACTGGAATTATAGACGAAACTTCTGGGAGTGAGAGGGTGTTTCTGTTCTGTTCCGGTATGCACTCCAGAATGGAACCTAATTGGCAACTATGGTTTGGAGTTAACTGGATATAGCTAAAGGAGCTTAGAGAACATTTCAATACCTGGAGGTCGGAATCGGATCAGTCTGCGGAAACATTTTTGCAATCGCTTTCCTTTGTAACTGCCATATGGTCCTTATGGAAGGAAAGGACCAACTGGTGCTTTGAGAACAAAGCATCCAACACATCCTCAATCGTACTGGATGTCAGTAATTAGATTATATCGTGGGCCTTTATTGCTAAACACTTCTCAGGTGTCCTGGCTGAAAGTCATACCTTATTAACTTTCGCCATGCCCAGGCACCCCAAGATGGTGCCCGCCACCCTGAGATATTTTAAATTGAACTTAGATGCTAGCACTATGGGAAACCTTAGAATGGCAGGAGTTGGAGAGATTATCTGCGCCTCCAATGTAGTTGTTATAAGCTTCCCTGGACCATTGGGTATTAGGTGAGTAAATGAAGCAGAAGCACTAGCTTTATTGATTGGATTTCCGGAAGCTATCGTATTTAAGCTCAGTTCTTTCTTTGTGGAAGAAGATTTTTTCTTCCTAGGGCCAAGGCGTACAGAGAGCATCTTTAATCAGTTGAATGACATCTCCTGGCCTCTTCAACTTTCTTTCCTCCATATACTCTCAGAAAAAGCCAATGGAGTAGCTGATGCTGTATTTTTAGAGGGTGTGTCATGCCAAAATATTTATTTCAGTGATATAATCTTTTGCATTATAAATGGTAATCTCCATACCCCACTACTTGTGGGGTGTCCCATAGGAGGTGTCTTGTGATAGATCACATTCTTTGGTGGTGTTTTCCTTGCCCACCTTTCTTTGGTGATCTCTGGCTCGGTTTGGTCTTGCAGCCTTTCTTGTATCATTTTTTTTCTATCAATAAAGCCATTCTTATTTAAAAAAAAACTAAAATATCATCATTATCATCAAAGCCTTGTCCCGACTCCCGACTATGTTGAAATGACCAAATGAGGTATGTTCTGCCATTCATCATAATAACTAAATAATTAAATGAATAATATATTATATAAGAGTTTTTCCTGATATTAGGGTGTCCCATTTTAACTTGGACATATCTAGAACTGTGCTAACTACTAAGGTATCTATCTTATTAGACATATCATGAAACTTTTGGATTAAGTAGAGCAATGAATATGAGATGAATCAAATGTCTCAAATAAACAGTTTTGAGCTTATGTGAGGTAGGGATACTACAAAACCGATTTCCTATTTAAAAAAACATATGCAAAAGTTTAGAGAGAAGAGGAAAAGCTTAGTTTATGTAATTATTATTGATTTAAAGAAGTCTTATGGTAGAATTCTGAGGTAGTTATTCTGGCAGTCCTGATAAAAAATGGCATCCTTAATGGTTATATTGAAATGATACAATAAATATAGGAGGAGAAGTAATGAGTGTGAAAATTGTATGTGGTGGAAGTCTGAATCCCTAGTTGGAGTTGGATTACACCAAGGGGTCCTCTTAGAGCCCCCATTTTGTTCATGTTGTATAGACAACTCAACGTGTCTCTTAAAATAGTGTTCCATGGGTTATGTTGCTGGTGGATGATGTCGTACTTAATTTTCAGACAAGAAAGCATGTATGAGATAAGCTAAAACTTTGAAAAGAGGTGTTAAGAGTCAAATGGGTTGAAAATTTGGCAAGCCAAAGAAAGAATTTATAGAGTGCACGTTTAGTGGATCTAGGAGTACTATAGAAGATGGGTTGGCCAAAATTGAAAATAATTTAGTACCATTGTGTGATGAGTTTTTATATCTAGGATAATTATAGAACAAAACAGTGGGTTTGAGTCGGAAATGACAAATTTATTTAGAGCCTTCTTATGAGTTGCATTTATTTTGTACGTTACACTTACTAGAAAATTTATTGTACACAGCATCCAGTTTTCCTTTGAAGATGAAATATTTGAAGCAGCGTTACCGAGATTGCTGGATTGAAATCATAGTTTATGGTTCATAGTTTGCATTATCTATGCCTCCTGTGATATTTCATAATTTTTTGGTCTCTATCGTAGATACAGCCATTCCTTTTAATTCACAAGTGGGATCAAGTGTCAGAGTTAAGATCCCAAGCCATTCATATGATTGGCCATTTTCCCATCTTGACCCGTTTGTGATCTTGATATTGGATTATGTAAATTTGGATAACAAGTCATGTTGATCAATATTCTGAATTATAATCATGTAAATTGTTTGCTATTACGACCCATACAGAACTGACCCACAATTTGGATCTATGACCAAAATTGCAGTTCACGGGAGATAAGTTGATCTTTGTAACCTTGATTTGAGGTATATCTTTATGCCAAATAGCAATCAGATTGGATGTTTTGGGAGAAGAAATGATAATCTACCTCGCTTGGTGGCATGAAATGTCAAAAACCTCATTAGCTTGGTACTGTTTTGGAATTTTTTTTGTTGATATTGCTTTGAGTTAGAAAGGGTGGAGAACAGTTCCACCTGATTCAATTTCAAAAGTGAAACAAAACATCCAGCTATTCCGGCAAAACATTCAAATCAAGTGTAATTGGGAGTTGGAGAGGGGAAGGGAAGGGAAGAAGTGGAAAAGTAGTTTTGATGGAGAGGTAATTGAAGGTGCTAATAATATGAGTAAAGTCAAAACATGATTATCACACCAGCAAATCATTGTCCCATATATTTGTGGTCGGCTTTATGGTTCTATTTCCAATTCAACTATCTTTAAAGCCATATAGAAGTAACAGATAATTTTATTAAAAGAAGATAGCATTGTTACAACAAACCCTCTGAAGAACATGGGTGTAAGAGACTCATACCCTACGAAAAAGAAAAAAGGAAAAAAATGAGACACCTCAATGTATAATGTCTTATCTCCCTATTTCATTCAAAGTCTTTATTTTATTTATTTATTTATTTATTTATTATTTTTATTATTATTATTTGAATGATTTTATTATCAGGCTTTATTGGTGTCCCTCTTCTGTTCTTTGAACTTGTTGACAATTAAATATTGTGTACGGGTTTAGTTCTGATTGTGTACATGTTTAAACCATCTCAGCTGCCATTCCTTAATTTTTTTATCTGCTGTGGGCATTGCCCGTCGGTTTCCTCTCGCATACTTGAGCGTGTGCTTTTTAGACTTTTAATATGTGTCCGAGGTTAAATGATCTACAGTGCTACCCTGTTAATCTGTTGGGACCACTGTGGAAGGAGGGTGCTCTCTCGGATTGGAAGGTTAGAACAGCTCAGGCCCTTCATCAAGGTGTATAACTAGATATAGCAAGAGAATATTGAAATGTGGTCAAGAAAAAGGGACCATGAATCCAGGGGTGTATTTGGCTCCCAATTTAGGAATAAGAGAGCGAGGGTTACTCTGATTCCTAAAGAATCTGTCATTTGGACTACTTTTTGTAAATGTTATCAGAAAATCTCATATCAAAGGAATCCTAAAACCAGGATTTCTATCATCCTTGAAAAAAAATGATGATATATCCGCAATTTCCATTTTGCGATTAATCATATAAAAAGTCATCACTTGCCATTGGTACTCTCCTATTTCTCATTTCTCATATCTATCTCTCGCCTTCCTTTACTTGGCTCTGCTGTGATATCCATCTTCCATCAGAAGCTCTGGTGAGGTCTCCAACAGGTATGCTGTTCTATCCTTCTGTAATTAACCATGGCAAAGCTGCTGGCCCACATACCAATCCTCCTTGTATCTATATGGTTGCATAATTATAATTAGAAGCATGCAAAAGAGGTCAAGGATTCAGGGATTAGCACACCCTCTTCTTCATTGATGTTGCTGGTGCGCACACACATGCATATACTACACAGAACAACAGTGAATTGGGGAATTCTGAGCTTTTTGCCATGTCCAAAAGGCCCTCTTTAATGACCACTCTACAATGTGTTGTGAAAGGCTACTTTAGTCATCTAACAATTCCTCTGTCTGTCACGCATAACATGTCCTTTGTTGCTAGAGCATGTTTTCTATGACTTGGAACTTGGTAAACTACCACCACTGATAATACATGAAAAAACAATTCAATCATAGGGGACATGTTTTTTTATGATGGGGAGAAAAAGTTGGGGCAAAACAATTTAGGCCTATTGACAATTTTATTATTGTGGTCTGCTCAATAATGAAAGTTACCTTGGAATCACCGAAATGATAGAGAGCATGGCGTACTACCGAAAGGCACACCAAAGCGGACTCACTCAATGAAGATGTAGTTTGGCCCATTCAGTGATGATGAAGCTCATCCCAAAATGAAAAACACAATGGGATCCACTATTGAATTTGTCATTACTTGTTGTCTCCACCTCATTCAATTGAAAGATCAGCTTTTTTTTGGCAGGGCCACGATATATGTCACCTGAGTGTCATACCCTTCTTTTTTATTGTTAAGTGGAGTTTCATGATTTTTCATCATACAATCCTCCTACCATGCTTCTCTCTGGTGAACACTGTCTTTTTGTCCTTTGGTGTCACCTCTATCATCCATCATTAAGTGGGACTCAATCACAATGCATCATCTAGTTGTTGTTGCTACTCTCTGCCTGACATTTCATGCACTGCATGGGTTATTTTCTAGTTTATATTATGTAAAAACAGCCCTCATTGTTACACCCCGAACCCTTTTTAATCTTGTTTATGCTTAATTAATTATGTTTTATGTAAACTAATTATGTTTAGATACTAATTTAGTTATTTTATGTATAACTAGTCTTATTATAGCTTGCGAGTTAGATCTTGAGTCTTGGGTAAGTAGTTTGGATCTAATTGGCACATCATCTTGGCGTCATCACATGCATCTCGTTGAGCACGTCATCTTTCATATTTGGCATTTTCTCATTTGATCTCAAACTAACCATTTAGGCTTTCACTTGACTTGAAATGTAATTGTCCAAAGAATTCTGGACTTTATTTTATAAAACTGTGAACTATGTCACTTAAAACAACCACCCACTTGGGCCACTTCATTTGTTCAGTTCATGTTGGCTAATGTAGGGAAGCTCTGGTTCTTTACTCCTTCCATTTTCTCCTTCTCTCTTCTCATATCTTCAAGGGAACCATATGCATGTACAAATCAATGAAGGAATGAGCTTCACCATCCTCTCCTCTACCTTTGTATCTCCATAACCTTAAAAGAAATTCCCTCCAACCTCTTCAAAGTGCTAAATCAGGTGAGGAACTATTCTTCTCCTTCATTCTTAGTTAATATCTGATGTCAAGGGACTCACCATCTTACATGCATACATTTTAATAGTTCTTTTGGTACTATCTTCTTATTAGGTTTGTGAAATTTGGGGGTTTTCTTTGTTTGAGCTTAAGAAGAAGTTTGAGTGTGAGGAAGCTTGAATCAAAGGCAAGTATAAGCTCTAATTGAAAATACATGTTGTTTCCTTTGCTTGATTTTGATATGCAAGTCAATTTCTGAATTACAAACTTCATATTTATGTATGATAATAATGGAGTTAGAGATGGGTGTGTGTACCTTGATGGTTTAAGAGGTGAATGTGGAATGGTTGGATGAAGGGGATGTTGGGGAGCATGTAGGCTCCATTTTCAATTCAGATTCAAATTTCTGCATGTTTTATGTTCACCTCAGGTTCAAATCTCTGCATGTTTTATGTCCAATTCAGGTTCAAATTTCTGCATGTTTTATGTTCACCTCAGGTTCAAATTTCTGCATGTTTTATGTCCAATTCTGGTTCAAATTTCTGCATGTTTTATGTTCACTTCAGGTTCAAATTTCTGCATGTTTTATGTTCAATTCAGGGTCAACTTTCTGTAGGTTTTCTGTTCATTTATGTTCAAATTCTGCAGGTTTTGTATTCAGTTTATGTCTAGATTTTTGCAGGTTTGTGTTCAGCTTGTGTACAACTTTCTGCGGAGCTTTTGTGTCCATGAAACATGGAAAATTCTGGCCCATGGTTTGTGTTACAAGGCTAGACTTCAGATTGTGAAATTCTGCACTCACTCCTTTTAATATCTGATTTCCTTTTGGTTAAATAATTTCTTACAAGTCCATCGGATAATTATAGCTCATGAATGAACCTTGGGGGTTAAAGGTCATTCCATGAAGTCTATTATTTAGTCTAACATTATTACTGGGTGTTGGTTTAGGGAGTATAATATACCTCTTATATCGTAGCACCAAAGAAGGATAACAATACATTAAATTCCTAAAACTACACCGGGTAGAATGATGGGTGACTATGGTTGCTTAGAGTAGCTTGACTAGTAAAAGTCCTCGATTCTCTTAATTTTACAAAGCATGTGCATATTGAAGTACTCTACCATGATCTCATGTGTCATGTAAATGTTCATATACATAGATTGTACTCCTTTTGTTTTATTACCTGCATTGTCATCCCAGTGTTAATGTGTTTTTATGGTATCATAAATTGAGAAGCCTCGAGTAGCTTTGTGTATGTATTTGGAATGATTTGTATCGTATGAATGATTAGTGTGGTCTAGTCAACTCCAACTTGATAATTGATTTGAATGAGTCGGTACTACTTAGCTTCGACCGGATGATACCTGACGGGGTTGACTCTTGGTTTAGTTTGTGTACGTTACTGCAGTAGACAGCCTGGAGCACTGGAACTCCAAAACCCGGATAGCCAGTTGAACCTTTGGCCGGGTCACTGGTGATATCCCAAAATGCGTGCCTTCTTTGAGGGGATTTAGCTAATGTGGTCACCAACTAATTTGTATAAGTTATCAATTGTTATTGATTCTTTAAGCATGATTTAAATCTCATTGCACAATTACCTAGTTTTACTTCACATGACCTCTTATAATCTTCTGTCATTAATTCTGAATTTGATACGGCATGAGTAAATGATTATTGCTTATACTCAGCTGAATCGTTGTATTCATTAGTTATTCTGTGGTGTTCCAGACGTAAATCTCGGAGGAGACCACGGAGGGAGAGGAGGAGGAGGCCCTCGAGGTACCTCCAGGCCTAGAAGAGTGGACAGCGGAGGGGCTGTCTAGGTTATGTTCTCGGTGAGCGTCATGAACCCTGCTTTTGATGACAATACCTTTTGTTTAGTGAACTAACCAGTGTGAATATTGAACATGATATTACTTTTGGTATTGTTGTATATAAATACTTTTGTATTATAAAGTGGAGTATGTTTTAACTCTCTACTTCTCTCTAGTAATGAAATCACCTTTTGGTTTAAGGAATTTGAATTTATGAACAGCTCATGATTTGATATCTATTATTGAGATTGATTCGATGCTTCCGTAATTAAATGTACAAAGACAGGTGTCTGTGAGCATGTCTCACACGTGCAAAGTGGAATTATATCCCCGAAACAGGTGTGATGAGCACAGGATTACGCGTCAAACCTCGGGAATTACCCTTGGCCAGGTAATTTCGGGACCAGGATGTGACACTCTTGTTGCAGATAATTTATGCACATGCTTACATCTATCATCTACGGCAATGTTGAATCTCGGATGAATGAGGCTCAAACTACCTCTGATTCAGTTCCTGTATTCATGCACTTATCCAAACTGCCATTTAGATGTGAAACCTGTAATTTAGCATCGTGTAGTTATCACCCATACAAGTCCATAATTGGTAAATTGTAGTTTCGACTCCTGTAGTTCGTGATAGAGCTGATTCTGGCCATTCCTTCACCATGAGGAATTTTCTCGGATGTTCGATTGAGCTCCTTTAAGTCATGGGGATCTTGGTTTACATTCCTTGATGGAGAAAATTTCACCCTACAACATATGTACTTATTTGCCTATGTTATTTTTACTGTACCACACAAGTGAGGTTGCATTAGCTGATTATTTTGATGCTGATTCTCTTTCATGAAAATATTGTCTAAGGGCTTGTTTGTTTGCGGTACAATACATAGGGATTGAATGCTTAGGACTTCTGCCATAAGTAGTTAAAACTGAAGATCAAAGGTAAACTATCAAAAAATGAGCATCAAATAACTTTTTCTTTAATAAAAAACAGAATCAAGAGGATTTTACCGAAAAAAAAAAAAACCCTTAGACTTTGTGAAGACCAAAAAAGTCCTCAAATTTCTGTATAGACCATAAAGGCCCTCCCGCCACTTCTTCTCACCTGTATACATGAGTGGCGATATCGTCACTCGTTTCTTCTTCCTCCTTTTCTTGATGTAGAGCTTCTTCAATTGAGAGCATTTCGTGGCAATGCAACGCTGAAATTAGAGTAGAGGATTTGGATTGTTTTTTGCCCCTGTTTGAAGGCAGCAGGCATTGCCATTCTGCTAAAGGGGGAAGAGGGTCAGCCATTTGCACACGACTACACTGCCTTTGCCGATCAACCCAACAGCTGCCGTCGTCCCTGCATCAACAGCTGCCGTCGTCCCTGCATCCGCAACTTCTTCAAAGGAAGAAACCAAACAAGCCCCAACTGATTATCAGATTATGATATCTGATTTGCTAGGACATGTCATTTGACACAAAACTGAATACGATTCCTTTTTTCATCGTTTGCTTTATATGATTTTATGCATTTTCACATTCAAAATCCCAATTGAAATGGAAACATATTTCATTTGGATATGTAATTTATGAAAGGTGTCTTCTGGTAATTGGATGTGGGGTAGTCTTTATGTCAAAATCCCCAAAGGTGAAATTCACATGAGTTCTGTTTGTTTTGTCAGTACTCATGATTCACAATAAGTTTTTGCTTCTTTTTGGGGGTATCCGATGCTTTCTTGAAAAATTTGTCTTGTGATATTTGGAATTTACACGTGTATTGGAATTGATTCTGTTTGTTGCCATCCAATTTAGCATCAGTGGGTTTTGTTATTTTCACTTGTGAAATCTGAATTTGATGCTTGACATTAATCTCTCGAGTCAGAATACATGTACACCTATGTAGTTGCAATTATTAACTTTCATGCATGCTGTTTTTCTTTGATCAGTATTCACTGGTTTATGGTGGAGAGCATCCGATCGACGTGCAAAAACACCAACCGGACTCTGATCCGGACCACAAAGGAGTGGTGCACTGCACACCCTATGGTATAACTATAATCCAATCCTTGGGTAGCTGTGTGAGATGAGACACCCTTACTATTGGGTTTCTTGAGTTTCTCGAAAAGTTATCAACTTATGTAATCTCCTTCATGTCTAAATTTTCACTATCTACTAATACAATAAGGAAAATTTCAGCCAGAAACAAGCAATAAATTTACATAGTTAGGAAAGTTATTACCTCAGGGCACGTATGGTAACAAAGTGAGTGAGGACCACGGAATAGGGATTCCTCACTAATGTTTTGTATGGCTGCCATCATGGCATGGACCCGCGGGGCATGTTTGGTAAGAAATAAGGCCTCTGGAAGAGGGATTCCTTGCTTTGGACTAGTGCAGTTAAGGAGTTCACATTGATCTAAGTGCTTATTGATGTGTATAGCTCAAAAAAGTTAATATCCATGCATAAATCCACAAAAAAAAAAAAATTTCCAAATGGGTTTTTTCCTTTTTTTTTTTTTTTTACTTTAATGAAAAGAAGCCTTAAATATCTCTATGCCTTCAAAAGCCAATGACTCTGAGCCTTAGGAAGCGACGAAGTCTTATGTCCGACTCCTATCTCCGTTGGCCACCTCCTATAGTTTTACCCGATGCATGTGAATAAGAGGGTTTGCATGTGGTCCTAGGGTTTAGTTCTTTTCTATCCAAAATTGAGTGTCCCTTGGGCTTAGGGCCAAAGGCTCCTGGGCTGGGCTGGGCGGAAAATACCCTGGGTTTTAAAAAAAAATTCATCTACCTCCAAAAGCATCATCAAATACGTGTAATGCTAAAAAGCATCTTATACAATACAGTTTATTTTTTAGACCAAATTGCTCTTCATCTTATCTCTTGCAAGTTCGATACGTGACACCATGGATAAAAAATGCGACGTAGCGGCCGATGTATCGGCCGTCGCATGAGTAGCGCTCCGTAGCGGCCCTACGGCCACGTATCGTGGGGGGTATAAAACCCCCTCTTTTGACGATCTAGGTTTTTTTAACCCTCTTTTCATCTTTCTTCCACCTCTCTTCTTCACTCACTTCACTGTCACTTTCTTTTTGTGGTCCCAAGTAGTCACTAACTCCATTTTTTCAAGATTTGTGTCCCCCAAATCAAGACACTCAACTATATTAAGGAATCTAAAGATTCTAAACAAGAATCTTCATTTAGGTATGTGATTTTTTTTCAACTTTTTGAGATTATCATTCTCTAACTACCATGAATCACAATATAATGGCATCATTGTTTTGTTTTATAGTAGATCCATGCTTCCTTTTGATCTTGCATGCATATCTTTTGTTTTTTTTTTATATATATATTGTTATTTTTATTTTCGGACTTATGTTATTTAAATAAAAACATGAATAATTATGGAAAACTCATGAAACAACTTGAAAATAGCTTCATATTGTTAGATCTATGTTTCCCATAGATCATTCCAACATATATTGCTTGTTTTCAAACTTTTTCCTTTTATTATTTTCGGATTTTTTATTTTTGTAAAAAAAATATTTTTAGTAAACATAATGGCATCATTGTCTTGTTTTATTGTAGATCCATGCTTCCTTTTGATCTTGCATGCATAATTGCATATCTTTTGTTTTTTTTTTAATATATTGTTATTTTTATTTTTGAATTTATATTATTAAAAAAAAAACATGAATAATTATGGAAAACTCATGAAACAACTTGAAAATAGCTTCATATTGTTAAATCTATGTTTCCCATAGATCATTTCAACATAGATTACTTGTTTTTAAATTTTTTCATTTTATTATTTTTGAATTTTTTTATTTTTGTAAAAAAAAATATTTTTAGTAATTGAATACCAATCAAATGTCTTGAAAAGGGCTCATAGATTTTAGATCTATGTTTCCCAAAGATCACTCAAACACATATTGCTTGTTTTTTTTTATTTTATTTATTTTTTTATTTTTGATTTTTTGTTATTTTGGAAAAAAATATTTTTAATAATAGAATGTCAATCAAATGTATTGAAAAATGCTCCTAAATGTTTTGAATATGTTTGGCATAGATCAATCCAACATTTCTTTGTCTTTCCCTTTTTTTGTTCTTTTTTATTTTCAGATTTATTGATTTTTTGAAGGAAAAAATGCCTTAACTAATTTATTACCCATTATATTGTTTTCAATAAGTCCCCTAAATTTTAAATCTATGTTTGGCATAGATCAATCCAACATATATTTGTCTTTTTCTAATTTTATTTTATTTTTTATTTTTGGATTTTTTAAATTTTTGAAAAAAAATGTACTTTAAGTAATGAAATACCAATTAAATGTGAAGAGAATGATTCCTAGCGTTAAATATATATTTCCTCTAGCATGTTTTTTTGTTTTTTTAATTTTTAACATACTACTTGTTCATATTTATAGGTATTCAGTCTTCTATTGTGTATTTGTGCTTGCCAATTGTTAACTTAAAATGCCTCGTGATATCGATATTGCATGGAGCTTTGGTGAGTCACTTGAGAATAATAGGTTGAAAATCAAATGCAAGTTTTGTGGGAAAGTGACCAATGGGGGCATTACAATATTCAAGCATCACTTGGGTCACATTTCTGGCAATGTCGTTGGCTGTACCGAAGTACCAAGGGAAGTCAGGGAACAAATGAAAGCTTTGGTTGGCCAAAACAAAGCTAGAAAAGTTAAGATAAAAGAAAAGAGGCAGCAAGATGTTGATGATGCCCATTATGATGTGTTTGGGGATGAAGGTTTTGATGAGGAAGATGCACAGATGGAGGCTGCACGCCGAGAGTCCATCATGAGTCACCAAGAAGAACATGAACGTTGTGCATTTGTTGGAAGCAAATATTATGATGCATGGGGCTCATCTGCTGTGCCAAGCAGGGGCAAGGGCAAGGGCATTGCGGGGGCAATGCGTAGGGCATTTAGCACCCGGAAACAGGATGTTGATGTAGAAGTTATTTCTACTAGAAGACCAGCTCCTCCCTCTGTTGATCCTATAGCACATAGAAAAGAGGGAGCTAAACAACCAAATATATCAAGTGTTATGAAAGGGGCAATGAAGACTGCAAGAGATAGGTTAGCCAAAGCTACAGCAAAATGGCTAATTCACAAGAACATACCACCTACAGCAATAGATTCCCCCTATTTTCAAACAATTCTTGATGTTGCCGCCGAAGCTGGGCGGGGAATATTGTCGCCCTTTGTTTATGATGTGGACACTAAAAATATCTCGAAGAGGAATATAAAGAAATAAAGGCATGGGTGGAGACCTTTAGGCCCATGTGGCAACATAATGGAGTCACCATTATGTGTGATAGGTGGACCAGCGGCACACAAACACAATTAATAAACTTTTTGGTACATTTTGTCGCTGGGTGTGTCTTTGTGAAGTCCGTGGATGCATCTGAGCATAGACGGACAGCTAAATATATATACACTCTTATGGACAAGGTTGTAGAGACTGTGGGACAGGAGCATGTTGTACAAATTGTTACAGATAATGGCGCCAATTTCAAGGCAGCTGGTAGGATGTTGGAGAATAAGAGGCCTCATCTGTTTTGGACTCCATATGCAGCACACCGTTGGAGAATAAGAGGCCTCATCTGTGAGAGAGGAGCATGTTGTACAGATTGTTACAGATAATGGCGCCAATTTCAAGGCAGCTGGTAGGATGTTGGAGAATAAGAGGCCTCATCTGTTTTGGACTCCATGTGCAGCACACTGTATAGATCTCATTATGGAAGAGATTGGAAGGAAGAAGAAAATTGTTGAAGTTATCAAGGCATGTAGAGGCATTACCAGATTTATTTATGACCATTCATAGCTTTTGAGCTTGATGAAAAGATTCACAAATAACCATGCCTTGATTCGTCCAGGATCAACTTGATTTGCTACCAATTTCATTGTGATGTAGATCCTTGTAAGATTTAGAACAGAGCTGATTCAGATGTTTGCATAAGAAGAATGACTTCATTCGAAACGGGGCAATGCAACAAGTGGTCCGGAATTTGAGATCCCTAACTTGATGAGGGACAATAAGTTTTGGAAGAAAGTGTCTAATTTATTAAAGGTTTATGAGCCTTTAGTTAGAGTGTTGCGGCTTGTAAATGGTGATGACAAGCCAACAATGGGATATATATATATATGAAGCAATGGATTGGGCTAAGCAAGCTATCATGGAAAATGTTAGATATCATGAAGAATATATAAAGATTATTGATAGACGGTGGGCTGACCAGCTGCACCATCCATTGCATGCTGCAGGTACTCAATAGTTATATCACTATTTGATGCTTTTAAAGCAAGCTATCATTCTTTGATTGATGTTTAATCATTTTGCATTTTAACTTGTTTTCAATGTAGGCTATTTTCTTAATCCCGAATTCTACTACCCCAATGCCCAACAACACTGTGATGTAATAGATACGGAGTTGAGGGTAGGATTAAGGCAAGTGTTGAATAAATTGTTGGGAATGGATGATTCCATCAACGCCCTTCAAGAGGTGAGTTAGTGATTGAGATTTGAGATAACATATGTATATGCTTAAGATAGGTCCATTAAACATGTATGATTTATTCCTAATTTTCACATTGTAGATATCTACATACACACAAAGGAGGGAGGCTTTGCTGACCCAATCACACAAAGGGCGATTGAAAAAATGCCACTTGGTATGATAACAAAAGTCCCAATCACCCAACCTAATATTCTTTTGTTATTTATCTCTCAATTGATTGGAAGGACTTAAGGAATATCTAATTTTATTTGTTTATTTTGAATTTCAGCTGATTGGTGGATGAATTTTGGAGAGGATACTCCATATCTAAGGAAAGCGGTTGTTCGCATCCTTAGTCAAGTTACAACTTCATCAAACTGTGAAAGGAATTGGAGCATTTTCTACTTGATCCACACAAAGTCCAGGAATCGGCTTACCATGCAAAAACTCAACAAGCTTGTGTATTGTCATTACAATTTAAAGTTGAGAAACAGAACGAGAGAAAGGAAGGCAAGGGATAGTCCGAGCTATTGTCCTATTAGTTTGGATCACATATTCAGAGAGGACGATCTTTTGCTCCCATGGATAGTCGAGATAGAGGATCCATTGCTAGATTCAGATCCGGGCTTTCAGGAGAAGGTTAGAGATTTGCTTGATGAAGAAATGGATGAGGCAGAGGGTGCCCCACTTGGAGGAGAAGGCATAAGTGCACAGCCGCACCCGCAATTTAGAGGGAAAGAACCTGCTGGTCCTGCTCATGTTGTGTCATCTTCTGAGAGGACGAGTACCACCGTCTCTTCGAGTAGCCATGGTGGAGGAGATGGGGGAGATGGAGCAGGAGACACTAGTGGGACATGTACTACTAGTGAATACGACCAACATGATCAAGAAGATGCCATTCCTGTAGAGGATGTACAAAACTTTCCGGAAAGAATGGAAGGAAATCGTGGTTATCAACGGCGTCGGAGAGTCTCACCACCTGCTCCACATGCTCCTGGAGGTAATAGTAATGAACAAGGAAATATAGGTGGAGGTGTTGGAGGACAACAAGCAGCATCATGGACTGATTCATGGAACCCTAGTTACAGTGGACAAGGACCCTCGCAGTATTTTCCAGATGGTCAACTGCAACAAGGAGACGAACAGTCTTCTGTTTCAGGGTCCTACTCATATGGTGACTACAGTGAAACACAATATAATAGATATCCACCTCCACCTCTTCCAAGTTATGATGATGCGGGCCATGCGGCTACCACCTTCTTTGGATTTGTGGATCCCAATATTTATAAATATCAAATGCAATATGATGCGAATACAAATGATAACACAGATGGAGATGAGGATAACAGTGCCTTAAATCTTGGTAGACGATCCTTTTGGTGGTGACCAAGGTATTCCTACTTCCTTTACTAACTCTTTACTCTGTCATTTCTAAATTGGTGTTGAATGTTGATCACTTCATAGTTCATTCACTTGATTGAATTTGAACCTTGAATGTTGAAGTATTGATATTTGATATTTTGATTGTTCAATGTTCACTAATGAGTAATGAGTAACTGAGTAATGACCTAACTCTTAAGTCTTATGCAGTTATGCCTTTATTTCATGTTCTATTTTTTTTATGAGCTTTCCATTACTTTCTAAGTTAGTATGATTAAGAAACATGAATACATATGAAAAAACTAATAATTACTATTATTTTCTATTTATACAGCAATAGAGGACTTCATATATTGAGGGCACCGCTACGCCCCCTTTTCTTACTTACTTTTGCAAAAGAACCACATATTCTTTCATTTTACAATTTTTTGGATTTTTTGAAATTTTTTCAGATATTTTGGGCGATTATTTCAAATCGCACCGCTACGCTGCTACGTATCCCTGCTGCGCTACGTATCTCCCGCTTCGTAGCGTTTTGACGGCGGGCCTCTACGCTCGCCGCTACAGTTTTTTTTATCCTCGTGTGACACTCGCAAGATCGAGACATGACTCGTGGGTTCGAGATATAACCCTTGTGAGCTCATGGTTTAATGTTCATATATGTGCCCAACATTATTTGCTAGCTCATGCTTTCTTCTTCTGTCCAATTCCATACACTAACATCCCCCGGGCATTCATTAAGCTTCTCTATCATGTCAGATTTATTTATATATTATATAAAAACTCCAATTATGTTCTCATTCTGAATGTACTCTTGCTACAATTAGTAGAAAATTGGAGGTGTTCATGGACCAGGCTGAGTAACATTCAGGTCTAGCCCGGGTTTTAAACAACAGGCCCCCCCGACTCGGGCCATAAGTGTCTGGCCCGAGTCCAACCCACCTATAATAGGTTAAGCGTGAGCCAGAAAAAGGTGGGATGTTTATGGACCCAACTTGTGGCCTACCTTTGAAAAGAAAAAAAATTTTTTGTGGCTCACCTGATTAGATTGTTTGATTGATAGTGTGTGAGAGAATGTGTATTCAACTCCTCCCTTTCACAAAATAATTATTATTTTTTAGTTAAACAATGCATCGCACTCGGGTTGGGCCGGTCTTTGGGCTGTCTACCGCTTAATCCAAGGCTGGCCCATATGTTAGGCGGGCCCAAAGCTCATATCCAGGTTCAGCCTGAGTACTAAAAGTGAAGGATCAACTGGGCTCGGGTTAGGCTTGAGCCGGCCCAGTCCATGAGCACTCCTTAAGAAAATCAGCATGGGAACTTGGTATAGCCTCACCTGAAGCTCAGGTGTTTAATTGTTAAGTACTCATTTCGACCCTACTTTTAGTACAATATATGCGCATAATTTCCTCTATAGTCTAAAATACTCTTCTCCACTTTCCTCACTTTTAAGTATGAATTGAACATTAACATAATTAAGTCACAATGTCAAAAATCAACTTTTGATGTTGAAAAGAGACTCGCGAGCTCAATAGTTTAAGTTTTTCCAAATAAGATACATAAATGTGCATTGAGTTTGACCAACAATTTTGAAGTCGAAGCAATGATTTCTGTGAATAAATGAGTTGAACCATCTCATTGTGAGTTTGTTCAATAGTGAATGTAATCATTGCGACCCTTTTCGTAGTGCAATCTTTGGAGGTTCCACTAAAAATCAACAATTTTATTTTTTATAAAAAAAACACAAAAACTTGTGCTCCTCTCTATTCCCTATCCTAACCCTATTGTTATCGCAGTCTATGGAGGATGTTTTTCTCCATTTTTTTTTTTTTTTTTTTGCTTTAGAATATGAATCTAAAATAAACATAAACTACACATGATGTCTAGAATAAACTAGCGAGTTCGAGAGTGAAATAAAAATAACGAGTCGCGAAATACTTTACTGAGTTAATGGGGTCGAGTCTCGATATTTCAAGAGATGAAGTGAAAGGCAATTTGGTTTTGAAAAAATAAAAATAAAAAATGATGTCTACGGTATAAGATGCTTTTGGGCATTACATATATTTGAAGATGTTTTTGGAGATATAGAGATATTTGAGGCTTTTTTTAATAAAAATTCCTTTCTAAATCTTTTGAGGGCACTCGGCCCGGAAATCCTCAAAACAAGGATTTCAACTTCCTATTTTGTAACATCACTAATAAAGTGAAGTGAGATAAATGTCAAAATAAAAGATAAAAGAAAAAAAAAAGAGGGGTCAAATCATGTTGGCCTTTTGTCATTTAGTGAAATGAGGATGTAGTGTTTTTTTTTTTTTTTTTTAAGATGATTTTTTTCATTTAGTGGCATGAAAATTTTAACTTTTTAGGAAAAAAAAGTAAAGGTGTTTTTTTATTTGACCCATTTTCAGCCTAATAAATTCACTCCTTTTATTTTATTTTATTTTGGATAAAAGTTGATAAATTCACTTTAATAGTGTAGGAGGTGAAGGGCATGTATGTGTACACCCCCTTTCCACGGAAAAGGGAAATTGTCATGTTAGCAAATTCTATATAAATGAAAACCTCGAAAAAGAATTTAAAAATTCATGTTTGGTGCAAATATCTTTTTCTCGTTGAATTGGTGCTAATGTTGTTTGGTGCGGGTGTTGATTCCTTATAAAAAAATCAAATTTTCTTATTTGGTGAAATAGTTTTTTGAAGAAAAATAATATAACATGTATATTATTTATTTAACATTAAATAAAAATTTATTTAAATAAATTAAAAATGAAAGAGTTGTAGGGTTTTGGGTTGAAATGGACAAGAGTGAGGAAAAGAGGGAGAAGTTTTCCAAGAAAATCCATTTTCCATACCCCATAGGAAATTCATTTCCACCATTATCAAGAAAAATACTGACGAGGCAGGAAAACACTTGTGTGGAATTATTCCGCACCAAACACCTGAAAAATAAATTTTTCACGGAATACCGTTCACTTTTCTGAAAAAAAAAAGTATTACACATGTCCTTAGTATCAAAAGTAAATAAAATGAAGAGGTAAAATAAAAAAAAACACTATATTTCAACCAAACCCTCCACTTTTTAACAAAAAAGTAAAATAAAAGACTTAACGGCTCGGATTCGATCCCTACAATCAGGTCCGGCCTTCAATCGAACGGCTCTTATCATAGATTATAGCTACCGCAACTCATCTGAACCGTCAATTTCGTTAGCGGTGGAGAGTAAACAAAAGTCCTCGTGACTCACAATACCCTTTCTTTCCAAAGTCCTGGCGTTCTGCTCGAAGATAAATTGTAATCTGTTGGAGGTAGTTTCCCCTAACTTGTTTAAAATTCTCTCCTAGTTTTGATTCTATGTTTTTTTTCTTGTTTCTTTGCTTCTAATTCTTGATTAGGGTTCTCCCTTTTTTGCCTTTTTTTTTTGGTTTTGGTGGTTTGTGATTGGAATTGTATCCGGTTTTCCTTGCTGGGGTTTTCTTTTCGGGCTGAAAATTTTGGGTTAGGGCTTGTCTTCATCTGGGTTTCGTGGAAAAAAGGTTTTGAGATTTGGGTTTGATTGTAATTGGTTTTTTGTGCATTGTTCTAGTTGGATTTTGTTGTTAGTGTTCTGGTTAATTAGGGCTCTCATTGGAAATTTTGGAAATTAGGGTTTGATTTCGGTTGGTTAGGGCTCAAATTGGCTTCTTTGTGGGAAAACAATTTTGGGGTTTTGGGGTAGAGTTGATTCATCTTTACAGGTGTAAAATTTTATGTTATTACGTTTTTGTATTCTCTTCTGGAACGGAAATTAGGTTTTTTTAGGTTTTTTTTTTTTGTTATAAGAGGGGTTGATTTTCTAGGGTTGAATTGGTTGTGGTAGCACAGCTACTGTGTCCAAATTATATGGCATTTGAATGCCAGGAGACGCAGGACTTGGCTTTGAACAATTCTTTCATTGATAAGCCTTCAGACAAGGAATTAACACTAACCCAGTTTAGATCTTGCATCCCTTGCACTGGCTCTGGATTTGACTCAAAGAAAGAAATCCACAAATCCAGTATTCTTGAACCCAATTCTGGATCTCCCCTTAAAAGGGAAATAACACTATCTGATTTCCCAAAAGTAGCTGCTTTAGCTGATGATTTTGGTTGCAACACCCGTCGGTCGATCACCGATCTTCCCTCCGCCTTGGTTTCCGAGATCCTCCAATTCCTCGATCCGAAGGAACTCGCCATTGTTTCCTGTGTTTCCACCCTACTTCATAAGCTTGCTTCTGATCATCATGGGTGGAAGGAGTTCTATTGTGAGAGATGGGGCTTACCAATGGGAGCAATATGCCCAGCTTCTGGGGCGCCCGATGAGAAATCATGGAAGGATCTTTTTGTAGAGAGGGATTTTAGGAGCAAGGCCTACATGGGCCGTTACAGTGTTGAGGTCCTTTATGGTCACACAGAAGCGGTTCGCTCTGTTTTCCTTCTGTCATCCATGAACCTTATATTTACAGCGGGGTATGATTCTGTTATTCGGATGTGGAATATGGAGGAGGGCCTGTGTCTTGCATCATCACGACCTCTTGGGTGCACTATACGAGCGATTGTAGCTGACACTAAGCTGTTGGTTGCTGGTGGCACGGATGCTTTTCTTCAGTGTTGGAGTGTAAGGGAAGGGTTCTCTCTTCTTTTTGACATTGCGGGCGCTCTAAACCAGAGCAATGAGTTCAAATTGTGGGGGCACGAAGGGCCGGTCTCCTGCCTTTCATTGGATTCAGCTAGAATTTACAGTGGTTCGTGGGACATGAGTGTCAGAGTGTGGGATCGGGCTCGGTTGAAATGCTTGAATGTCTTGAGGCATAGAGATTGGGTTTGGAGTGTTGCACCTCGTGGCCAGACTGTTGCAAGCACTGCTGGTGGAGATGTTTATATTTGGGATGTTGAAAGTGGGACTCAGATGGAAGTCATCCAAAATGCTCATGTTGGTAATGCATATTCCTTGGCTCGGAGCTACACGGGAGATCTTCTTTTTACTGGAGGAGAAGATGGGGCCATCCATATGTTTGATGTTGCCAGCCAGTGCAATTTTGATGACATTAAGCTAGCAGCGACATGGCTTCCTCACACGGGATCTGTTAATTCTCTAGCATTTGAGTTCCCATGGCTTGTGTCATCTTCTAGTGATGGACGACTTGCTCTGATTGATGTAAGAAAGCTGTTAAGGTCAAGCCGACGTACGTCATCAAGACACCATGTTAAAGCTAAACGGTCTGCCCCCATAAATGTGGAGCCGCCTCAGAGGATGCTGCATGGGTATGGGTGCAATTTGTTTTCTGTGGATATTGGTGCGGATAGGATTGTTTGTGGTGGAGAGGAGGGTGTTGTGCGTATCTGGAACTTCTCTCAGGCACTTGAGATTGAGCAGAGGGTTCGGGCTCTGAAAGGGATACGGTTGGAGAACCGAATGAGGCGTCGGAAGATACAATTAGAGATGAGCAGTAAGAATCGACCTGGAGATCAATGCTCTGTTGCAGCCAAAAGGAATCAGATGCATGGTGATAGAAACAGGGTTTGGCGTGGAAGGCGCAATATGAGTGAAAAGCAGAAGGCCTAAAGATGGCTGCGCCGATTAAGCTACTTGTAGGTAACTCTTCTACGATCATGTAGAGTAACAACAATCATTTACTGGTTTAGGCAAGAAATGTGTATGCTTACAATTATTTCTTATCAGCATTTGGTTTTCAGTACACAACTTTAATTTGGCTTTTTTTCTTGTTTGTTTGGTTGTTCTGTGGGTTGTTGAGAAAAATTTATTTAGTGTGCTCATATCATCATAGTGACATTGCAATGGGTTGCATCTGGTCATGTGTCCAATGGATGGATCGAGCTGTACCTTCCATTTGACACACTTAAAAATATACCTGTTTTGAGAATATTTTAATCTTCTATTTTCTATGCTCCAACTTGAATAGGTTAATTGGACTTCTTGTTTTTCACAATGTTCTTGACCGTCCAATTTAAAGACCACTGATAGAATGGATATAATCATCATTAGTGTTTCTTATGATGGCACATGTATGGGTTGAGATGGATGGTCTTGACCAACTGATTTGTTGTCCTATGCTCCTTTGCTGTTGGAATTGATGAGATTCAACCTTATTTAACTTCTTTAAATATATTCTGCTTGCCATTTGGAGCAGAGAATAATTTCTTGATAGAGGTTATTATTTTATGGAGAGATGAGCTGCTTGAATACTTAATGACCGAATCTACGGTTGTGGATTCTGTTAAAAGTTGCATTTACTGCATGGCTTTTGTATACTTGGGTAACCACCACAATAGGTGGGGAAGCTGTTATTTGAGGGCTTTTTTTAGGTGGAAAGGTAGGAAAACATGTTCCACCTTATGCATTTTGCAAATCACTTCATCACTATATATCACCATCATCATCATTTCTACTTGGGTGAGTTTTACTTTTCTACTTGATCCTATTTACCACCACCTTTGCAGTAAACCTGCAGTCTTGCAATTTTCTTCTTGCTAACTACATGTTTTTATTGGCGGACCCTTCATCTAGTTCTTTTTTTTTTTACTTGAAGCACTTAAATACCTTTGAGCCCTTTGATACCCAGATGATTCTTTTGCCTAACATAACCGTATTTGAGGGATGCGTCCTGAGGATTTGGCTAAATCCACGTAATAGATCGGAATGGAGAACGGAATTCATATAGCCAATCCAAAACCCGGCATAATTGGGACAAGGCTTTGATGATGATGATGATGAGTTTCAGTTGGTTTTTACATAACTAATTTCCTTTCTTTTTTCCCCCAAATTTTGTGCTAAATTCATTATTTCATAGCTTTCCCACATTGAAACATAAACAATGTCAGAAAGGACCTATTTGGTTTGAAATTTCCTAAATTTGTCTTTATATTATTTTCTAAAATCTTGAAAATAAAAATAAAGATGACCTTCAATTTTCTCGAATGTTTCAATATCATTTTCAGTCACGATTTACTCCAATGATTTTGTATTCTATTTTGGAAATTAGATATTACCATTTTTAGATTCGAGGATTTTACCTAAATAAAAATTAGATGCACCCTCGACCATAAAGGTCATTTTAGTTTCCATCCTACCAAATTAGTCTTCCTGTCAAGAAATCTTTTTTTTTTTACCTAATTTCCTGACCCTCCATAAACAGGCGACGGTGGATATTGACCCTCCACAGGAAAAAAAAAAAAAAACACAGATTCCATCATCTTCTTTCTCCTCTCTTCTCCAAATCTAACCCAACAAGGAAGACCAAGAAAATGCTATATTATAGCATGATTGTGAGCTGTTTCTGTGTAGATGGAGCGATAAACTTTGCTGAAATGGTAGAGAATGGATACGGGCCTGATGTTAATTAGAGAACCATCATAAATTATTGTGTGCCAGAGAGGAAGTACCAGTGTCGGTTTGAGGTTGCACAGGGAAATGCAACAGGGTCATGTAAGCCTAATGTTGTGGTATATTCTACATAGCATAATCATTGATAGTCTCTGCAAAGATGGATCGTTGAAGGAGGTCTTAAATCTTTTCCTGGATATGAATGATAATAAAATTTCCCCAGATGCTATTACTTATAGCTCCTTAATTCATGGTTTGTGCAATTCAGGCAAGTGGAAAAAAGCCACAGAACTATTCACTGACATGGTAAAGAGGGATATATTTCCAGATGTCAGAACCTTTTCAACATTCTAATGGATGCTCTTTGCAAAGTAGGGATGACCACGGAAGCATATGGACTGTTTGAAGTTATGATTGAAATAGTTCTTTGTGGCATGTGGAGGGTTGATATGACTCTCAAAAAATTAGGTAAAATAAGGATTTTTTTGGTGGGAAAATCGGTTTGGTAGGAGGCAAACTAAAATTACCTCTTTAGTCTAAAGGTGCATCAAAGTGTCTCTCTCTCTGTTTTTTTTTTTTTTTTTAAATAAATCCTCTCAAGATTTTTATAAAGTAGAGAAAAAGATGTGAAAGGACAAAACTTAAAAATGAAAATTGAAATTGCTTTAGTCTTACCTTTGATCTTTTTATATAAAAATATAACATTTGGTTTTTATATATAAATTTGGAATGCCCCATGCTCTGTAACATTTATTAATGAGTTTATTTTATTTTCTAAAAGTAGAAAAAGGATTTGAACATGTAATTGCTCTCTAACACTTGGAAGGTTTTTATTTATTATTATTATTATTATTATTATTATTTTGGTATAAAGTTTACTGAGCATTATATAAAAGAAATAAAAATAGGGTAGGTGTCTCAAGTGCAATCAAAGCCTGAACTTGCTTGGATCTTGATCCAGGTCAAAATCTAAAAATCTATCCCTACCTCGAACCCAATTAAATCAGTGCCAAACTCACCCTTGGATCTGGATGGGTCCCTTCTTAAACTTGATCGATTGCCATCCCTAAAATCAATAATCTTGAGGGCATTTGTAAACATTGCAAAGAGCCCATTTGAGAGTCTATTTTTTCTAGGGGCATTTGGTCGGAGGTCCCTCATAATATAACTTTGTTGCTAACAGTCCACAAAAAAAAGTCATGCAGTCAAAGGTCCCTCTAACACTTATGGGTACCTAAAAAGACCAATTTACCCATCTCTAAATTGTCGCCTTGCTGCAAAGATCCGGGTTTGAAACGAAGCAGAGTCGAGGAGTGCGAGCCACGTGCCTATTGCTATCATGCGCTCCTGGAGAGATGTAACTGGGAGCGGGTGACATTTGGATCTTTGTAAACCACATGCAAGTAACAATTTATTTACATGTGAAGCGTTTGTAAGATGAGTGACCATGAGTTACACTCCGACAGGAAGTGGGTGATCGAGTCCACTACCGCCGATAGGATATCGGTGGAGGAGGTCATTTTCTGGCGGAAGGAGGAGGAGGAGGAGAGCATCAGAGGCATGGCATGGGGGTAGGGGAGGGTTTTAGAGTCAGAGGTGATGGGTTCCGTTGACTGTTGAAGTTGGAACAGAACATGACGAAGAAGAAGAAGGAGGTTGGGTTTGGTGCGGGTTGGTTCTAACCTAACTAGCTACGAAAGCCCAGCCTATATCCTAGTCCTCGTATCAAATTTATCTGAGGACCTGGTTTTTAGTAGGTAGAATATGAAAATAGATCTTCCACCTGGTTTTTCCGTTACCACCCATCTCTCTCTATGCAACTTCTCCTTTGTCTTCCTTTTCTTGTTTTTCTTCTTCTGATTTTGTGGGGTTGATTAAAACTGAGGGTTTTTTCAAATTAATTCATCTTCTTCTTCATTGGTTTTTGTTAATTTGTGGTGGTGATGGAGGTGTGATTCATTGGGATTTTGATTTGCAGCCGCTCCTACCGTTGTTTGTCACCGTTCATTACCGGACATTAACTATTCCCATCGCCGGAGGTTGATTTTTGCAAATTTATCTAAGTTTTTGATAAATTTATCTTCGTTTTTGGCAAATATATCTGAGTTTCTAACAAATTTATCTGAGTTTTTGACAAATTTATCTGAGTTTTTGTGAAATTTATCTGAATTTTCGTCAAATTTATCTGAGTTCTGGACAAATTTATCTGAATTTTCGTCAAATTTATCTGAGTTCTGGATAAATTTATCTGTATTTTCGTCAAATCTATCTGACTGTTTTTTACTATTTATCTGAATTCTGAAATAAATTTGTCTTCTACTACCTGTAGCGCCATGTTCTCTCGTTCGTCTTCCTTTTCTTTTTCTCTCTGCAACTTGAATAGATCAAGAGCACAAGAAGAAGTAAGCAATAAGAAATGAGAAGAGGGAGGATGAGGATGAGGATGGATCTCAATCTCACCGGTAAAAGACAGAAAGAGTCGACATTAAGCCCAATAATCGAGGTTTGCTACAGTCAGTAAAAAAAAGATAAGCAACTTTAATCTGAATCTTCGACGTGTGTCATGAACCATTCTGCTATTAGGCTTCCACTCGCCATAAATTCGTGAGGCGATGGATCTAGTGATCGTTAAACTCAGATATTGGAATAATCTAAATGATGGACTGTGTTTTGCCGTGGTCCCGGGTTTGCCCTTTCTACATGTGGGCCTGCATAGGTATTACTGTCGTGACGTCGGCAGCGCTTGGCTGGACTGGTGACTGGTCCCCTCTCTCGCTACTCTTCCTACTTTATGCCTTGCGTCCGACGGCAAACAGTTACAGGGGCATTTTTGTCTTAAAAAATGAAAACATGTGTGCACAGGGACCTAAGGCTGGAAAAAGTCTAGCTGAATGGACCAAAGACCTTAAAAAGTTTTTCCTTGGACTGGAGGCTAGAAACATGGACTTATAGGGACCTTTCACTAATTTCTCCTTTTATCTAATTGAGATTTGCTTCGTTGACCGTTAAACTGTACCTTTACTAATTATCGAACTATCTCATAGCTTTATTATATAATACAGCTATATAAAATGAGCGATCCAAAATTTAATTTTTTGATCTTTACTGAAGACTGCTACATTTTTGACGATATTAGATCAAGGATTAGGCATGAGACTGATTTTGTTTTGTCTAATCCCAGTCCATGATGAGATTTTCTCGTCCTTCATCTTTTCTGAATGGTCAGGAGCACAGACGCAGCGTTGTCCGTTTGGCATTTTACTTTTAAAATAAATTGGAGTGAAGTGAAATAAAAAGAATGAATAAAATATGTAGTGGGTTATAATGGTATTTTGTTTTTAGTTTTTTGAGATTGAATGTTTTTTACTTTTTGTATGAGAAATGGAATTTTTTTATTTTTTAGTTAATAAATGTAGTTACTTTTTAACTTTTTTTAGAAAAATATGGGGGGAGTTTTGGTAAAAAGTGCTTTTGATGTGATGTTTAACTTGAGTTCACTTTACTTGATTTTACTAGAATTACCAAAGAGGCATGTCTCTTATGCCATTGGAGACCTCAAACCTATATGCATAGAAGTGAGGAAGAAGAAAACAACAAAGATAAGGAGTCTTGTTCTTCCCTTGACAAGCCAAGCACCCTAAGGTGCCAAGTTTCCTTTGAGGAAAGGAAAGAGGAAGAACCCTATTATTAGATCCTATATAAATCCATTTATATAGAAGTTCATTTTCAGGCATTTATCTCTAAGCCTGCAAATAATAGGGAGTGTCTTGACTGGGAGAGATTTTTCGTAAATCTCATGTGCCTCTTAACAAATGCACGATTTCGTTCTTTGCATGGATCGGTCTCTTGCATTGTGGTGGACTCATGGGACAACTTGGAAAACCCATATCCGTCCAACTCACACGACACAGCTTGCACCTGAATCGCAAACATACCTATTCACATGCAGGAGATGTCAAGAATGCATGTATGGAAAGAATCCAATGATGGACGCGGATCTTATGGCAGTTCGACTGATTGAACCCGTTCCAAGCCCTCCATGAAAAAACCTCTAGATCAATTTCACATGCCAATGCAACTTCCTTACAATTCTAACATTTCTATTTTCCCGAACTTTCAACACCAGCAATGATAACCTTCTATTGCCTCTGAAGGGATGTTATGGTAGAAAGTCATGTAGAGATGTGTGTCTTTGCAGCTTGCCAGCTTCATTCAATTTCAATCCTCCATTATAGAGTCTCTTCCATCATCATCAAATTCGAATCCTTTAGCTTGATTCATGGTTTCTCCACATTAAAGAGTTCTTGATTAGAATGAACAGAGGAAGAGTTTTGTAAACCAAGTACTCTTGTTTATATATTTGCTTTTGTCAGAGTATATTTTGCTTTCTTTGGGCTTTTTTTTTTTTTTTTTTTTTTGTTTGTTTTTCGACTGCTATGGTTTGCCGTCTCTTTTTTTTCTGTGAAAGGATTGGGAATTTAAAGAGGGTGTTGCCCAATTTTTAACTCTGATATGAAGAGAGTTCTAATGAATAGATAGCTATATTGGCTTAAATGGCTTCAAGGGCTCTAAAATGAAGTCCTCTGTGTGTGGTTCTCATTTTTCACATATTGTTCAATCTAAAGGTGAATATTTTTGTGATTCAAGTGAAGTTTTGAGTCCTAGATCATTTTAAAGTTGGTCCCACAGGACCTGTCCTTATAATTTGACAAGAGATAAAAAAAAAAGGGTCACCATCTCTTTGCCAATCTCAACTTCTATTAGTGAGGAAATTGCAATTTTCACCCTACTCAGCTTGAGCTTTGTACAATTCCTCCTCAGACATGAACTGATGAACATGCTGGATTTAGATGGGAACAAATTTCAAATAGGAAAAGATTAAAGGAGCCGCTAGCTTCTCATGCCTCTTTGAGGTAAAAAGGGTGAACATGAAATAGTTGTAACATAATTAGATCCTTAGTTTGAATGTCTGATCAAATCTTATTCTTAATTTATCAAGGAGACCTTCCTAAAGTCTTACTATCACATAATAGCAATCTTTCTATGACTCCAAATCATCCAGAGGGGATTAGTATCCCATAAGACTCTAAAGGTAAATCAAATAACTTATTTGAGTTAAATAAGATAATTTTACATCAATCTACAGTTTTCAAACAATAAAACTGCCAAAAGATTAGAAAATTAAGGAGCAAGTGGCCCGCCCAATATGACAAATGCTTTGGCCAAGCAAGTGGTTGTTATGATTTTTGGCCTTGGAGGCTTCTCTTATGTAGTTGTATATGGTTTTTGGGTATACGTCTCCTATAGCCAAACATGGTTTTTCTTTTTATTCCTTTATTGGTGTAAGTTTTCTCTAATCTTAATATATTTTTTGCGTTACCGTTCAAAAGAAAATAATAAAGTAGTCAGCCCAATGCATGTGCGACCCGCAATATATACATATAGTCGTGAGAACTACTTGCATATGCCGTCCGTATCACCTGCATGAGGTGGAGCCCGTCCAAGTATAGGGCTAGGGGATCCAAAGATCTGGCCGGGGCCTATTTTTGTACAGAATATAGTGCCCACATAACTAACCCCTTCATCATTGGCCCTCAAGTTTCACCCCTTTCAAAAATTGGCCTGAATTCATTCGAATGGGTGTGGAAAAATGGGATCAGTGCCAATTCAGGACGTGCTAACATCTATATACATGACTTCAGTGTATCCATACTATTAAAGATATTATTTTTTAAAGGGTTAGGACTTACGAGCGCATGTATGTTTGGATTTACCATAGGCGGGGCAATAGAAATAGTTTACATAAGTTGGGGTTGTTTAGTAAAATATAAATAATGCATTATACTTTGGCTAAATAAAGCATGGAAATGCCCCATTTATTGATTTGAAAAATAAGATTTTGGGTTGTTTCTATCCTATTAATTAAATTTGTTTTGATTGTATCAAAGATAAAATAGCTAACACAAGCCTATTCCAGTAAAGAAAAGAAAGTGCCCAGCTAGTGAATATGGAGCCTCCAAATCTTATGGAGACATGGTTGATAGACCCACAATAAAAAAAAAATCTTGCATTTCCAAGAATCCAAAATCATTGATCTGGATCTCCAAATTAAAGTCATAATTGAATTATAGTAATGGTCCTCACCCACTGTGGGTAATATTTGGATAGCTAAGATCTTCCAGCTTAACAGTGGACCCTACTTGTACAAATTTAAGGCTCAAGTTTAAGGTGCCAAAAGCTTGGATTGAGTCCCTTAATGATAATATCTTGAACAATAATGCTTCCCCATAACTCCTACAGAAAGTGACTCATCAATTGCCATTGCTATCAAGAGACATTAGAAAACTCCCTGATGAGAATTATTTTCACATGTCTCCATCCAATCCTACATGCATGTCAACATTCTATCACTCTTAATTATTCCCCTTTGCTCATTGTCATTCTCATTATTGTGTATACCTTTCATTTTCATCCATTTAACATGGGCAGGCAGCATCCCCTGTGCCACAATCACGGTTGGTAACATTTATCTCCCTCTCCACCTTACATGTGGCTAGGAGTTTGTGGAGAAAACTCTGAAAGATGGGTTTCATCTGCTGGACATTCTTGTTCTTGCTGGGCTCTGCCTCATTGGGATCTTGCATTAAAAAAAAATAATCCTGCGAAGGATTTAGGCAATTTAAAGAGACGATGAAAATAAATTTTAGTACATGTCTAATTAAAAAATAATACCTTACATGAATGCTAGTATAGTAATCCGTGCTAAGTATGATATGAGTTTGACCCCATACAGCTACTGTTCTCACTCCACTAACTACTTTTGATAAAAAAAAGATTTACCAGGCCTAATATAAAAGTCAAAATTGATAGAAATCTAGTCAAAATATTGAATTGAATATTATAATTGCATACTGTTGGATGAGTTTACTTTTTCTTTTTGGCAATTCTGCTTTGGCCAAAAGTAAATGTCAGGCTTTGTTAATCCATAAAATCATAATAAAAAAAAGATAATATCTATCACTTTTAAAGAGGAGATTTTGCTTTTGCATCACCCATCTATTGTGGCACACATGGATGGAAAGTTATAATATAAAAGGCTTGAAATGACCCCATCTGAAACCTTTATTAGTGCATTCTCGACTAGCTTTTATTTTGAGAAACTTTTGGATCTAAACCTTGGCCGTTGATATTGATGGGCCCAAGGACATCACTTTGTACTTAAGACTGACTCTTTTGTTTCTAATACTATATTAAATTTATTTAATAAATCATTATTATTAAAATTTAGTAGAGATAGTAAAATTACTTTTTAATACTTTGCTTTGAATGAAGCTCACTCCTCAACAATTTAGACTTGGGAGGTGTGATGGATGAATCACATCATGACATGATTCAATCCAAAGGCATAAGTGCAATCAAACCGCAACATTCGAATTTTTTGACAAAGGTTTATATCTTGCATGCAGCACTATGTGGTCCACAGAGATTGGGCTGGGTCACTTATGTTTGACCCAAAACTATCACATACCCTACGTTACCTCATGTATTGCCACACGCAAGCTCATCCACTTGATTCATGGTTATATATAGTTAAAAATCAAGTGGGTAGGTACACACCAACCTTTTGAAAAATGGGTCGCAGTTTGGTTGAAACTGGTTCAACCATCAAGTTCAGAAGGTTTGACAATTGGTGTCAAAGATGATAAAATAAGAAAACTATAAGAGCTTAATGGGGGTGTCCAGTCAGTCAAGTGTTGATTCTTAACAGTTTTGACAAGCTTATTGGGGTTAACTACTTTTTGGGTTTGGTCTAATATAATAATCTTCGACCTTAGGAAAAAAAGTGTATATTTCATCCAATCATCAAAGAGGGGAGACACTCAGGACAGCTCAGTGATAAGGGCGTCTTATCTCACACGTCTGCTTAAGGATCAATCCCTATGACATATGGGTCGTCCCACAAAGTTTGTACCACACAATCTACTAAAAAAAATAGAGGCTTGGCCCCATGAAAAATTAAGCACCCTTTGAACTAAAGGCGCCCATTGATTGAATGGCGTTGTCTTGTTGTCCTTAAAGTGGATCAATGTTTCATAGTTATTAATGGATCCAAATTCTAGCGTGGCATAGACATGTTCTTAAAAAATGTTTCATGCTGCAGATATGGTATAGAGTTTGAATCCATTAAACTAGATTAAAAATTGACACAACAGATTAAATTGATGTCTACGTTATACTTTATCAATAATACTTTACATGTATAGTGGATTAAATATATATTAGCAATACTAATACATCAATTCTAATGTTAAAGATAGCATTAATATTAGTTAATTGGTCCATTCATGCACGTCACCAATATGTCTAGAGTCCCTACCAATCTATGTGTGATCCCAATATTTAAACCCCATCAAGTAGTGTGTAGAGGAATTGAATTGATGAAAAGGTAGTTTTACTTTTGATCTCTATGGGGCCCTACCTTATCACACTGCTAATACACACAAGGGTTTGTTAAAATATTTGGATTGGCTCAAAGTCATTGTGGGCCATCCCTTGAAAAAGCCTGTGATCATTTCTCTTTATTATTATTATTTTTTATAGAGAGTATGGTTTGAACAAGATCAATGGGATTATTATATAAAGGGATGCATTATTCATGCTAATTACGGGGCATTTCTGTAACTTCAGTCCTTGGTCCAACAAGTTTCCATTTTATTTACAGAACTGTTAAATGCTTGCTCACCTAATGCACCGACCGTTACGAAAGATAAAAAATAAAAATAAAAAAGGGAGCTCAGAGGTACAATCATCACAGCTCTACTTTGCACATTGCACATTTCTTTTGCTCAAAACATGTACAATTCATATAGCCGATCCCACCTAGTGGGAAATGGCTTGATTTGGTATAGACATTCCATAGAAACTTTTCAAACTACCCATCTCCCTCTTGTTCCCTCGCCCCCACCTCCGCCTGCGCGGACCCTCTCTCTATGTCTCTCCATCTCCCTGCTCGCCACCCACCTCCTGCCTCCTAACCCCGCCCACCTCCCTCTCCTTCTCTATGTCTCCCTCCCTCTCTCCGAGTGGCCGAATGACAGGGAGAAGGAGAGGGGCCGGCCGCCTGCGGAGGTGGGGCCGAGTCAGGAGGCAGGTGGAGAGTAGGGAGAGGGAGAGAGATGGAAGGAGAGGGCGCGGGTGGAGGTGGGGGCGAGTAGGGAGAGGGAGAGAGATGGAAGGAGAGGGAGAGGGGCGGTTTGGGGATTTCCCACAGGGGTGCCTAGGTTTTGAAAAAAAGGAATGTGCAATAAGCAAGTGGAGTTGTTCCAATGTAGCTCCCATTTTCAATTGGAAAATTTTTAAAAAGGTACAAAACTTTTACTCATTTTAAAAAAGTATATGAATATTTAAATATTTAAAAAAAAAGAAGAAAAGTTTTTCACATTTCTTTTAATAAAATCTTCTGAATATAGTTTTGTCATTTCCGAGAATTTTTATGAAGATGACTTGATTGAAAGAATTGTGGATAACTTTTGTATTTTTTTTGTAATATCCAAATTTTAATAGCTAAAACTTTTATATTTTTTAAAATAAAGTCTTTTAAATTTCAATAAGTGGATCCCATAAATGAATTTATCCAAACCGTCGATCTATTGGACAATACGTTGTGGGCCTTCCTGCAAAATATTGTGTATGGACACGGTTATTCGTAAGAGAAATGGTTCATTTACATTAGGGTTGCAAATGGGTATCCGATTCTCCGATTACCCGAAAGTTCCGACCCGCAAAAAATCAGATCCGGAACCTATTTTAGGTTCCGATTCATAAACGGGTCCGGGTCCGGAACCCAATTTAAGTTCCGATTGATAAACGGGTCCGGTTCCGGGTCCATATAGGTTCCGACCCGTGGACCCGAAACCCAGCATATGAGTCTTTAGTATTGCAAATTTGTACATCAAAATAAACTTTTTTTGACGTTTTTATATATAATACTGGAGGTAATAGACTTGATGCATTGTTATAAATTGAATGATATGCTTATTTTAAGAAAAAAAATGAGAATAAAGAGTAATTAAAATTGATTTTGGAACTAGATTCTAGTCCTTTAGGTGGACCCGATTCCGGAACCGGATCCGGGTTTTTCCTAACGGAACCGGGTCTGGAACCAACAAAATAGGTTCCAAGTCAAAACCGGTTCCGGTTCCGGAACCGTTATTTAAAAACGGGTCCGGGTCCGGGTCCGGGTCCACTATGGTTCCGATCCGGAACCGACCCGTTTGCAACCCTAATTTACATGCTCTCGATTCAATAGTTAAGACCCTCCAAAATCCAAATCCAACCAAATTTAAGAGCACATGTAATCACGATTATTTTTCATTTGCTCATACTCTATATAAACCAAATGGGGACCTCTGGTCATAATGTGTATCCTAAAATTTTATCTGAATCCGAGCTTTCTCCTATGTTGGATTGATTGTTTGATGAAAAATGTGAAACAATCAATCCAACAACGAACAATACTTGGATTGAGGTAAAATTTATGGACATTCTGTATAGAATGTTTGTTTTGTGTACATGCAATTTTCATGAAAAGATGAAATCTCTACATAAGCAAAGTCTATAACTTTTAAAAAAACATCAAAAAAGATTTTTCACGAAAGTTAGAAATTTATGTTTGGTGCAAAACTTTTATCCTAGATGAACTGTTACTAATGTTGTTTGGTGATTCTGTAGATTCTCTATTAAAAACTAGTAATAAATAGGGGATAAGTTTTATGCGAAAATGGACTTTTCGTACATTTCGTAGGAACTCTATTTCCATATTATAAAAAAAAAAAAAGAGTAGTGCTACATAGACAAAAAAATGCTGATGTGGTGAAAAAATATTTCGGTAAAAGACTTTATCTGCGGAAATGGATTACAAAAATTAGCTAAATTAAAGCCTCCTGTGAACCGGACTCCTCCTTTCACAGACCATCAACGGCAGGCATTACTCCAATCCATCAACGGTTGAGATCACTAAACCGTTCCCACTAACATTTTCTTTTCCTTTCTTTGCTGGCAGCTCTTTTTATTTATAGCAAAGCTAGCTGGCGGCGCCCTTATAGACGACACGACGAACCCGTTAAAGTTAACGGTGGGCCCACAAAAAAACGAACGATTGATCTTGATCTATTTAACGGCATTTATCTAAAACCGTCTCAAACACGATGGTCAGCGGTCATGATTTCGATTTACCATGGGCCCCACCTGCATGCCAGGTGCCGTTGCCAGGTTCGACTCACACGCTCTCTTCTTTAATATCATGTTTTTCTCTCTTTCGAAGAAGGCACCAAGAAATTCAGTTGCATTCATCGAAATCATATATAAAACCCTCAAAACCAAGCCGTCCGGACTTGGAATCTCTCTCAAAACCCTGGATTTTGAATCTGAAACCCTCGTTTTCCTCTTCGAATCTCTGATCCTGGACGAGAACCGACACTCGATTTCACGATTTGTGATTTCTCAAGCGTAAAGTTTCTCGTTTTTATCGTCTTCCAAGTTGCAATCTTTTTTGCCTCTGATGAAGCAAAGGAGTAGAATTTGAGGGCTAAGATTCTAGATTTCTGCTAGAAATCTTGGATCTTGGAGGAGAATCATCATTTCGCTTGATTCAAGTGATTGAAAGCTTAAATCTCGCGCCTTTGAGAATCATTTCTCTTTTCAAACGAAAAAGAAAGGTTTTTTTTTTTGGAAGGAGGGAAGTGGAACCGCCAGTGTCTGCAACAAGTCTTCGATCGGAGGGGAATTCTGCTTGTTTTCAGGATTTTAGGGCTCGAAACCTGAAATCCTCGTTTTTGGGTTCAATTTTCCTGTTTCCGAGGCAGAAAACTAGTCGGAATTCGAAAGGGAAAGAACTGAAATTTCGATTTCTGCCTGAAATCTCGGATTTCTTAGTCACAAATCTCTCTTCTCACGGTGATTGATCTACGATCCTAAAATATCTTGGTTTCGGGATCCAAATCCCGACTTTGCTGCCAAAAAACCGAGCACCAGAAAGCAGGAGAACTGATTTCCTCTATCTCTACTGAAAATCTCAGATCTGTGTGGAAAACCCTTCCGTTTTTACGTTTTTTTTAGTGCTTGGAGCCTTAAACCCTATAGAAAATGAGTACTCGAAAGGAAGAGGAACGGAACGAAAAGATTATTCGAGGTTTGATGAAGCTGCCTCCAAATCGAAAATGCATCAACTGCAATAGCTTGGTATTTTTTTTTTCTTTCCAACTTTTAATTACGGTGTTTCTTGTTTCTGGAGAAGATCACTCAAAAGGGTTTTGATTTATAGGGTTTTTGTATGAGCAACTTCTTTCTTTTATTCGTTGTTAAGTTTTATTGCTAAATGCTTGGTCTTCCTTTACAGGGTCCGCAATACGTATGTACGAATTTCTGGACGTTTATCTGTATAACATGCAGTGGAATTCAGTGAGTGAATCCTTCATATTTTTTTTTTTTTTTGCTTTTGTTTCTCGTATTTGATTCCATTATTTTGTTTATTATGGCTTCGATGATGTCCTCGATTATGATTTTCTTAACTGTGAAAGCAATATTTTTATTGTAATTTTGACGCATGAAGAAGTTGAATTCATGAAATCTAATAGCTGGGACTAGATAGATGATCAAGAGTAAAGCAGATGCAATTGTAACTCAAGTTTGAAGTTTTCAGGAAGCATATGGAAATGTAGAGCTCCTTTAATTGTGTGAGAGTTGATAAATCTAGATAAGAGGGAGGCCTCATACCTTGTCTGGAGACTAATTGGTAGCTAATGCACAAGGCTGCGTTTTCGAACCATGTTACCATTTTGAAAAAAAAATGCAGCTTGTAATTGCGTAAATGCGTCCAATGCTGAATTGATGAACCTTAGTGAATAACTTCTGTTTCTCTGATTATGAACTATTAATGTGGAAGATGTTTCCTCCACCCTCTTGCCCACTTCAGGGAAACAATGTCAAACTTCTTTAGTCGTGGAGGAAAGGGCCTCCAATACCTATCACTTCAGAAAGATTGTGTGTATATTTTCTTTCATCTCTCAAAAGCAGAAGTGTTGGCCTTTATTTATAGTTTCTCTTTGTGCCTTGCAGTCGTGAGTTTACTCACAGGGTGAAATCTGTATCCATGGCTAAGTTCACGATTCAAGAAGTTGATGCTCTTCAAAGAGGCGGTAATCAGGTAACAAATTATTGACCTTTCTCTCTTTATTTTTTATGGAATTGCTAATTCTTGTTCTCATGTAAAATTTCTCTCTTTTTTAGCGGGCAAGGGAGATCTTTTTGAGGGATTGGGACATGCAACGGCAAAGGTTGCCCATTAGCAGGTAAGATATGCATTGTTTCATAAGTCAAGGTATTAGTATGCCTGCAAGCTTGACCGTCTTTCTGTTTTTTCTCTATTGCAGCAATCCTGATAAAATCCGGGAGTTTATAAAGAATGTCTATGTAGAAAAGAAATATGCTGGAGGGAAGTCCTCCGACAAGCCACCAAGAGACACACAGGTAATCAATTTTAAACAAATATGTGCATGAATCATTTAAGCTTTGCACATGGAGACTATTCATGCGCAGCTTACCGTTAATTTTGATTAGCTCTGTGACTATCATCTGTTTGAAATCAACCCTTAACAGGGTCTTGTAATTGGCATGTATTGGACTAACAGAGGTTTGCATGTTCTTGTAGAGCCATAAAAACCATGAAGAAGACCATAGACGCGCCAGTTCATATCATTCCTTTTCTCAGAGTCCTCCTTATGAATATCAATATGAAGATCGGCGTTATGGCAAGCAAACTGGTATTCTGAGCAGAAAACCCGGTTCAGATCGAGGTCACTATGAGGGGAACATATCTAGCTTTGTTTATAGTCCAGGTCGTATGAGTGACCATATGTACGATGACAGGTTTGCTAATGAAGTTTCAGCCAATAGAGTTTCAGTGTCTAGCACAGGCAATCCATTTAGCCTTGATTCCCAGTCGCCTGATTTTCAAAGGGGAAGTGGATATAGCAGCCCCCCAGTGTCTGATATATTAGTTGAAGATGTGCATCACCAGGCAAATGCCAAGAGAGATGTCACTGGGATTACACATCCACAGGTCAATTTGTTCTTGTTGCTACTATTTTGTTTCTACGCTATTCTTTACATTTGATTGTTCATGTTTCCATTCATTTTCACCAATGAATGATGAGTGTTTTTTTTTTTTTTCTTCCAGAAATCTGTATCTTCAGGAGGCCTTGGATCCTTAGATAACAACTCCATCTCTCTTGCATCCGCAAATTCGAGTAGCTTATTTGACATTGTCATGGAGTCTGGAGGATCTTCAGGAACCCAACCGACAGGGACATCTCCTTTTCCCATTCTGCCACAATCATTTGGTTTTGCTGGTGCTGCAAGCCAGGACTTTTTTGGTCCATCATTTGTACAACCGACAGAAACTTCTTCGGCTCCTACGATGGATTTGTTTGCTGACATGACTCAGCAGAACACAACTACGTACTTAGAGCGAAAACCATCATCAGTTCCTTATGCAGAAAATGAAGGATGGGCTACATTTGACTTACCTAATCAACCTACATCTGCTCCCCCAACAAAACATGAAGCCCTTACCAATATGTCTCCTGGGAATACATCAACTATGGGAAACCTTGGAACACCTCCATCTGTAAGTAACTGCGTAAAGTGGTCCTTTGTTCAAAGTTCCACAGCTTTTGGGCTTTTTTCATTGACTGATCAGTGGCATGGGAAAACACCCATGAAATGAATGCGCATGGTCCAACAATCTCCCACGTAAGCAAAATCATATAATTTAATGTTGGATGAATTATTCCAATTGAAATGGGTGAAGTGCACTTGAACATTATTATGCTCCAACATTCCCCAATTCCAGCACAAAACTCATGTTAATGTTTCTATTAGTTCAGCTTCATGACCATATGAATTTCATGTAGGAGAAAGTTTCAGTTGTGGCATTATGCGTTCTTTAGTTTCTATCAAACCCTAATTCAATTGATATCCCGTATCCATTACAGGGATTAGACTTAAACAATAATAGTGGAGTAAATGGGGCGTTTTACCAAACCCGCCTTTCATTATGTTCAAAATTATAACAATACACTCAAATCTCAACCTTCTTATATACTAGGAATTTATGTTGTGATCCCCTCCCTCTCTAATTCCTCTAACAAGGACCTTAGTCCTTACTAAACTTTCTTGGCATTTTAAGAAAGACGCCAAGTCCTTAACGTTTTTTAGATTCAGCTTTTCGACACCTTCTATTTTTTCTAATTTTGCAATTAAAAAATTGAGGAAGTTCATAGTTTGAAACAACTAGCATCTAGGAAATCATTTGAGCCTGACCTGTCTGGGTGACTGGGACATCAAAATTTATGTCCATATTGGTTCATGGGAGATGAGCAATGTTTTTCCTAGCCATAATTGGTTTATGGTGAAACTTGACATGGAAGATGAGGCATGTTTTTCCTACATGGAAATACAATAACTAAACCATAACTATGAATTGCTTTAAGCCTGGTGTGCCCACCAAAATTTTGAGCTGGACTTGTGGCTAACTGAATCATAGTCTTGATTTTGTTTCCAAACAATGGTTAGATGGATAAAATGAATCAGTTCAAGACTCATTTGGTAGTAACACGAAAATCTTGATTGCCAACTGAATCCTAGTCTTGATCCTTTTTTGCGAACTACGTTGTAGATAGGTAAAATATTAAAAATAAAAATAAAGCAAAAGATAGGAAGATTGAGAATTAATTTGTGCCTGATAATTTTTGTGTGGTTATCTGAGTGTACTATGGGGGCTCACTTCTATTTAAGGTAGATCATTGGTAAGAAACCACCTCCTAATGAAACGACACCACTTTCATATCTCTTCAATTGAACTGGGAAATTCACATTGATCGAATTATTTTACATTGAAGTGGTCAATAATTTTCGATCAAAAGCGATCTCCCATTCAATTTTAGGGCCCCTCAAATCATAATTGTTGTCATCATCAAAGCCTGGTCTCAACTGGGTTGGGGTTAGCCACATGTATTTGGTTTCACCATTCTAGTCTATGCTAGGCCAAATCATCGGATGGTTGCTCTTCTTCAAATCTATCCTTACTAATTACATCCATGTGGTCTTTGGCATCCCATTTTCCTTGATGGATCATCAAACTCCATAAGGGAACTTTTCCTCGTTGGTGCTATTGTTGGCTTGCATTGCATATGTCTAGACTATCATAAGTGAGTCTCTCTTAATTTATCATCTATTGATGCTACCTTCAAATGCTCTCGAATGCATTCATTTCTTGTTCTATCTTTCCTATTTTTCCACACATCCATCTCAATATTTTCATCTCTGCTACACTTCTTTTTTGTGTTATTTCCTACTTTGTCAACATTCCTTTTCATAGGTCATAGCTGGTCTAATCGCTCTTTTGTAAATTTTTTCCTTCAGTCTTGTTGGTGTGCGCCGATCACAAAACACTCCGGGATAGCTCTTCTTCTTTTCATTGTATTGACCTACTCTATGCTCTTACCTGTCAACTTTCCTATATTCCAAGTAGCAAGTTGAATCCTCTTCTTCTTTTGGACTACTTGTCCAGAATGGTGCAAGAACTTTTGCCTATTTTTCACTACCAAGTACAGCTGCAGTGCGTTGAATATAGCGGGAATGCCCTATCAGGATTTCGGAATGTCAACGTCTTAGATGTTGAAGTTGTGACAAAAGTTTTACGTTGGTTGTCAACTTACATGACGCAACCCTCCTCCTTTCATTGATGTTGGGTCTGGTAGTTAAAACAAACTAGTGGAGTTTAAAGAGCTCTCAAATGCCAATGCTGAGGCACTACGGAGGCCAATAAAGATTTGAAAGTAGTTAGAAGCAAAATTTTGGTTGTTTTGGGGGAAACAATCCTAGCTCTGAGAAGGTATGAGGTTAAGAACTCACAAAGCCTCCATAGATAAATGGGGCAGGGCTTCAGTAGTGATGAATATGATGATGCACACATATGCACAGAGGGCGAGTTAGTTTGGGGCCTAATTCCCAATTAAGTTTTAACTTAGAAGTTAAGAACCAGCCTGCCTCAATGTCCTTTATCCTACATTTCAACACTCATTCATGTATGTATGGTGCTTCGCTTATGTTGCATCAATGGGAAGGCTGGGCTGTGATTAAGAAAAAATTAATTATAAAGAGAACGACAAATTTTCAAACGCCTGAAATAGTTGAATACAAGTTCACTTTAGCATTAGAGTCATGAGCAAAAATAGTCCTCAACTAGTTAGGGACATGGGTGTTTGAGCTAGTTAGGGACATGGGTGTTTGAGAGAGAGAGAGAGTTTGAGAGAGAGAGAGAGAGAGAGAGAGAGAGAGAGAGAGAGAGAGAGAGAGAGAGAGAGAGAGAGAGAGAGAGAGAGAGATGTTTCTCCATTGTAATCTATCTTGAGCCAAATCCTCGGATAGATTGCACTTCTTCAAATTTATTTTTACTATTTCCATCCACGTCTTTGGCCTACTAACGCAGGACATGCCCATGATCCGTGAGTTGGCCAGTCCTTTTTGGGCCCAGTCCAGTCGAGTCGAGCCCATAGCCCCATTAATTTAATTTGTTTTTTATTTAATTATTTGGAGATTTGTGGTGTTATGCAAGTAGGTCCATAGGTTTTAATTAAATGTTTTTATCTTGACCATTAATGGTTTCTATGGTTGAGATTAGTTTTAGGTTTTTTTCTTTTGTTGCATAAATATGTAATGCCTCCTTTTTGGCTTTAGAGTTTAGACTATGATTAATGAAAAGAAAAGTTTGAGTACTTTGCTGTCTTCTGCAATCTCCCTAGCGATGGTAATAATGTGAAGCCATGGGCATGAAGCCTGAGAACCCCGGGTGTGAAGCCCCTTATCCCCCCATTTTCCTATGCCCGCCATTCATTGATCCCCATTCCGTATCAATTGGTATCAGAGATGAATGATCCTAATCAGCATGATCAGGTACTTATCTAAATTCCCTTGACGTTGAGTCAATTCCATCTTCGTGAATGTCACCCTCCAGCAACCATCTCTCTCAAGTCTCATCCCTATCTGCCAAACCCAAAATCCTCATCCATCATTTCATCCCCATTCCCAGAAAATCCAAAACCCCTAAATCTCAGATCCCTCAATCACCCATCCCTGCTGATAACACCCAAACCTTAAAACTCAATCACCCATCCGTGTCGATAACGCCCAACGTGCAAAACCCAAGTGACCGATTACCTAAAATCCCCAAAACCTACTAGCTGAACCATCTAAACCCTTAAACCCAATTGATGCCCCTCTATACCCATCAGAGCCCTTCAGTTGAACTTCCAGACCATAGTTGCACATCCCAACCTACCCATCATCCGCATTGGCTGACACCACCATATGTCCAATACAACCATCCGAACACCACAACCCTCAAATCCCTTCAGTTGAATCAATCCCTTTCTTGCCAAACCAAACCTGATTTTCCAGAACCCTATCCATCTAGAACCTAATATCACAATCATCCCTCATGCCACAAGTTTCACCACATTGCAACACTCGACATCCCTAATTCCTAGGCCCTACACCAATCAGTTCCAAATCCCAATTGAATCTTTAAAAACCCAAAATTTCCCCCATTCACCCAAAACCTCAAACCCAAATCACTTAGTGTTGAATCTGTTGATCAACAAATGCAACCAGTAAAGGAAGAAGAAACACACATTAAAGAGTTGGATATAGTTAGCAAGGAGACTGATTGTCTAATGGATGCCACATAAGCCCACTTCCAGAACAGTCAATTAAATCATCTCAAGAACATGCCACTAATTAGGAGACTGCAAAAGATCAAATTGTTGAGGTTCCCCATATTGATTTTATCTTCGGGGATAGACTATTATTCTTAGAAGATTGTGATCGACCGGTACCAAGTCACCATTGATGCATCTAACCGTCAGATCACACGCGAAAGCTAAATTTAGAACTCAGAAGAAGCGAAGCCTCCAATTTACTTCTAGGAGGAGAAAAAACACTTTGTCAAGCATTGAGCTAATGCGAAGAATATGAAGATTGATAGTAACATCGAGGCAGTGTATGTTTGATTTTCAATCCTGGCGGACGCGTATAGAATCGAGGTTGAGTTCTCTCCAATACGAGTAGAAGCTGACGCAGGACAAGCCCATGATCTGTGGGTTGGCCAGTCCTTTTGAGCCCAGTCCAGTCCATAGGCTCACTGATTTAATTTGTTTTATTTATTTAATTATTTGGAGCTTTGTTGAGTTATGCCAGTAGGTCGATAGGTTTTATACAAGTGTTTTGATCTTGACCATTAACCGTTTCAATGGTTGAGATTACTGATTAGTTTTAGTTTTTTCTCTCGTGTATATAAAAATATAATGCCTCCTTTTGGCTTTAGACTATGATTAATGGAAAGAAAAGTTTGAGTGCTTTGCACTCTTCTGCAATCTCTCCTACAATGAGAATGGAACGAAGCCATGGGTGTGAAGCCTGAGAGCTCCGGATGTGAAGCCCCTTATCCCTCCATCTTCCCTTACCCGCCCTGCATCGATTCTCATTCCGCATCACCTGCCCCTTCCCATTTGTGGGCCATCTTATCATCTATTGATGCAACTCCTAAATGCTCTTGAAAGTACTTGTTTCTGTAGAGAAGAAGAATGAAATACATACTTGTGCATAGCTTTAATGGAAATTCATTAATTCTTAGTATCATAATCATCATCAAAGCCTTGTCCCATCCATGTTTGGGTCAGCTACACGAATTTTGTTTCACCATTCTAATCTATCGCGGGCCATGTCCTCGGATTGGTTTTGGTTGCACTTCTTGATATGATGTTATTGAAAGTATGAACTATGAAGTACAGTTATTGAAAGAATAACTTACTGAACACATTTGCAAAACTATTGTAACTTTAATTAAAACTAATTTAAATTGTTTTACTTTCAACACTCATTTACTTTTGCGAAATGAGCACAAGTTTCAACATTAGAAACTTGAATTTTCCTTTGGACAACAACTTCGTGAAAATATCGGCAATGTTGCCATTGCTTCGCACCTTCATCACATCAATATTACCATAAAGCACTCTCTCACTTATGAAGTGATGGCAATCTCAATGTGTTGTTAGCCCTTGTATGATGAATTGAGTTTTTTTGCTAGGTTGATAGTACCTTGGTTGTCACAATAGAGGAAGAAACATCCTCAATCAATCATCGAAGCAACACAAACTCTTGTGCCACAATAGAAGAAGCCTTGTGAATTAAGCTTTATTCACCGAATCTTGGTTCTTGCTATACCACAAAACGTGGGCTGAGTCATGTGTTGTTAGTCCTTGTATGATGAATTGAAAAAAAATTTTTGCAAGCTTGACAGTACCTTGGTTTTCACAATAGATGAAGAAACGTTTTTTTTTATAACGAATAGATGAAGAAATATCCTCAATCAATCATCGAAGCAACACAATCTCTCGTGCCACAATAGAAGAAGCCTTGTGAATTTACCTTTCTTCACTGAATCTTGGTTCTTTCTATATCACAAAACATGGGCTGAGTCACATGAGAAAATATAATCTGATATGGTCATTCAGATATCCGATTCAAGCTCATAGTACCTTGGTTCTCACCATGAACAGTTGTAGCTTCATGAATACTAGCACAAAAACCTGTGCTAATCACGGGTAGCATAAAAACCCATGCTATATATGTTAGAAACGGGAAAGATTCCCGCCCATAAGTGGGAGAAGTATATTAGTGGAAAGTGAATGGAGAGTCTGTTAGCAGTTGTAGAAACCGATAATAACTTCTGGCCAAAATTAATTAGTAAGCCACCAGCTTATCTGAATTGCTCAGTCCCCCATTTCCAAGTCATATTGTAGCCCATGTCCAGCACTAAGGTCGAGTGGACATTTCTAATACCAAATGATTGGAGAGCTTTATGATTGATTAGCTACTTTCCATTCTCTTTTCCCTTCTCTCTTATCTTGAAATGGCCTTTCTTTGCTGTAAAAGCTCACAGGCTAGCTCAACACATCTATCCTTTTTCTGCTGCTTTATGATTAGATGAAGAAACATAGTTAATCAACCATTGAAGCGACACAAACTCTTGTGCCATAAGAGAAGCCACAAGGTAAATTGAGCTTCTGATTCTGAATCTTGCCACATTAGAACACATAATCCAGGATGGATTATAGAATTCACGATGCAAATCCACCACCTCCCTTGTACATAAGTACCATGCACTAGAAGAAGAAACATATTTCAAAATCCACTTGGCCATTTCTTAGTGTGGTTTTCATGGAGCTCGCATAAAGCAACTGCCAAATTCAACAGATAATTATATATCTGGCCTTGCGACACTCAAGTAAACGACACTACTCAGACGTGTACAAATGGTTGGGGGTCTAGAAGAAGTTTTCCTTCTTCCCACTTAAAACTTTATGCTGGGATCAAGAGGAGTGAAGTAGTTTTTGCTTTAACTTAGTCTAAATCTGTAAAACATGCTTTTCTCTATGGCCTTTTTGAGGTAAGAATAAACCACCCTTCACATTCTCCACTTCCAAGTCAAGAAAATGGCTTAGCTCCTTTAAGTCTTTTATGTCAAACTGATTGGAACGTACTCCATGAGGCTTTGCAACCTCTGTATCATCATTGCCGGCCATATGATATCTTCCGTTTACCTTTGGACTTTCACATGCCAAAGCAAAATAACCATGAAATATCATGTGTTTGGAAATCTTACCATACCATCCTTCTAGGGGCTTGCTTGAGCCCCATAAAGAGCCTTTTTGAACTTGGAAACGAACTCTGGAATGGCCTACGTCCCATATATGGTGTCATGACCTTTCCAAATAAGAATGCATTTGTTTTTACTTGTTTAACAAAAGCAGTTTTTCTCAACAAGCTACATGATTGTCCATGACATAAATAAACTGAATGATGTGTTTATGTTTCTCTAAGCAGCCTTTTTCAACTTGGAAATGAACTCTGGAATGGCCTACATATCCCATACATGGTGTCATGCTCATGACCTTTCCAAACAAGAATGCATTTTTTTTTTACTTGTTTAACAAAAGGAGTTTTTCTCAACAAGCTACATGATTGTCCATGACATAAAGCAACTGAATGATGTTTTTATGTTTCTCTAAGCAGCCTTGGAATGCTTTTGATGATTCTACCGGAAAGCTCCCTCTAGCTTCCCTTGCGAGTTTGCTGCAAAATGGTGAACCACCAGTTCCAGCACATGAACCTTCTACATCTGTTGACCATCATCAGTATAATAATTCTTCAGAGGTGATGCTCCCATTTTTTTTTCTTTGGGGAGATACAAGGACCTGCTTGTACTTGTTGAAGCAGCATAAGTTTTCATTGGTAACTTTGATGCTATTCTGTGAAAAAAGGCAACTGAATGATGTGTTTCTCTAAGCAGCTCTGGAATGCTTTTCATGATTCTACTGGAAACCTTCCTCAAGCTTCCCTTCAGAATTTGCTGCAAGAGAGTAAACCTCTAGTTCCAACACATAATCACCCTACATCTGGTGACATACATCTGTATAAGAAGTCAGAGGTGATGCTCCTGCATTATTCTTTTGAGATACTGGGATGTGTTTTTCACTTGTTAAAGCAACAGCAGTTTTCTTTGTTTACTTTGATTATATTCCATAACACAACACTACTGAAAGATGTGTTTCTCTAAGCAGCCATGGAATGCCTTTGATGAGTCTACTGGAAAACTTCCTCAAGCTTCCTTTGAGAATTTGCCTCAAAAATTTGAACCAGTACCTCCACAGAACCCTTCTGCATCTGGTGACCACCATCAGTATAAAAACTCTTCAGAGGTGATACTTCTGCATTATTTTATTTGACATAAAAGAATGTATTTCTACTTTTTGAAGCAATTGCAATTTTCCTTGGTAACTTTAATGATATACCATGACACAAGTCAACTGAATGTTGTGATTCCATAAGCAGCCATGGAATGCTTTTGATGGTTCTACTGGAAGCCATCTTCAAGCTTCCTTTGTGAATTTTCAACCAAAGAGTGAACCACTAGTTGCAGCACAAAAGCCTCCTACATCTGGTGACCATCATCAGTATAAGAACTCTTTAGATGTAATGTTCTTGCATGCTTTTATTTGTTTTCTTCTGAATATTCTGCTGGTCTAAATTTTCCTAAAATCATTCTTCCAGGTTGATGAACTTAGATGGTGTCAGAAATTACATTTTGTGAACTTCTGTTGCCAAACACGACCTTGTGTCTGCACATTCTAATAGCTCTTCATTTTTGCAGGACTTCAGCAAAAATGCATTTCAATACCCTACTCCTACCCTACCACTGGGCAGTGTTATGACTGGGTCTTCATTTCCTCCACCTGTGCTATCTTTGAAGGTTTGAACATGCTTCTGGATTGTGTAGATTTTATTTCCTTTTTCTGTTTAGAAGCTAAACAGATTAACATTTTACAGGGAGGAGAGTTTTCACATATTCATGACAAAAAATCCTCAAACCCATTTGATCTTCCATATGATTCTGATTTTGAACCTGGCAATACGGTATACTGCTATCTATTCTGCTCTAAATGAGATAACTGAAGGAAATCAGGATAAATGTAACATTTTTTCAGTTGCATTATTTTTCCTAATGGATGTGTTTGTTGCAGTTTTTGGACATGAGCTCTTTGCAAACGGCATTACCAAATCCTCCATTGCCTATTGCCTACCTTGACGGCATGACTGAACCATGGTTTCCTCAAAGTTCTGTTACTCCGTATATTTCCTCCACATCCAATGGTAAGTTTCTACCACTAATGTTGCTCATAGAATTCACTCTTCTTAAGTTTGATCTTTTTCATAAATTATAAATTCCTCAGGGGGCTTAGCTTACATGGCAGCGCAGGCACCGAGCTCTCAGTTGCCGTAAGTACTTTTTTTTTTTTTTTGGCTCGTTTCTTTTTATAAAAGATGCTGTCATTCGGTATTGTGAAAATACAATTTAATTTGCAGGAGCCTCCCTTCACAAGGCCCTGTGGCTTCTCTCGGTGGGAATCCTTTTGCTTAGGAAGATGATCTTCAACTGTATGTTACCTTCATCAGTCTCCAAACTTGGTAAAGCTCAAGGAAGTCCAGAGATGGTACAGTTTGATGGTGCTCCATATTCTGTACATTGCCACTCAGACCCATGTTTTGGTTAACCAGACTGATGGTTTCATCCTAATGTATGCCATTAACGATGGATCAATTTTCATCTTGGCCTTGTTCCATCACACACTGAGGTCAGTATGCTGCTAAAAGTGGACGATTTTCCAATTCCCAACTCCCAAAATCTTCCATTCTAATATGATTTTAGGACCTTAGCAATCTGTTTTGTTTGGCCTTTAACCGGACAGTTCGTGTTATTTGAAACTAGCCAATTGTAGGCCGCTGATTTAAACAGTTAGGATCATCTAACTAGGGAGGTTTTGACACATCATAAGTAGTCTAACACATCAACAGTCTGATCATCATACCATTTATCCTGCATGTATGGAACAGGAAGGCAACAAACTATGAATCTGTTGATACCGGGCTGCTATGTGATTATAGTTATAATTTCACTTTCGTTTGTATTTGCCTGATTATTGAGGGGCTAGACTTTATTGTGCTTTGGTAGAAGACTGGATCCCAGATGCTGCAACTTGTTGTGAGTGGTGTGGTTTTAATTGTTTTTGTGGCGTTGGCCATAACTGTAGAAGGATGCAGCCATTTAATTTATTATGTAATCTTCTTTCTAGCGTTGTTCATTTTTCCCGCTTTATCTTTACATATTTTATATTGTTATAAATGGAAGATATCTATTATCCATTTTTTTTCCTCTTACACTTCTACTTGAATTTGCAATATGCTTCCCCAATTATTTCCTGAGTCTAATAATTCTGAATCCTAGTTTGAAAGTTGTTTTTTTCAGTTTAAAAGCATGTCTTTGTGTGCGAGTTGGTACTGGAGAATGTTGCACCTCCAAGCCCAACCCAAGCCTTTGATTATAATGGGTGTGCTCTTTTTTTGGACTACAGTTGATGTCCATCCCTCCATATTAGAGGGCCTGATCAGATTTGCTTGATGCATTGACCTGGGCCTGTTTGAACAGCAGAATCTCATAAGAGTGGGAGTCCTTACCCTGTCAGATATTGTTGGCTGAAACCTTCCATTTGATTGCTTGACTGTTCCTGGAACTTAGCAGATGCTAGTTTTGCCCTTCAGAATCTGCTAAATGTAATTGGTTGAGCTCGAAGCAGTAACTGGTTTCAGTGCTTTCTGAAAGCAATTGGCAGATTTGATCGAATTGGTACGTGAAATTGCTAAATGAATCAGGCCCATCATCCATGTTGATATTTCTAGTGATTGCGGTTGAAGTTGTAACTGCAATTTCAAGCAGGGAAGGACAACCAGTTACTGCATAATGTGGTTCCTGAAATCCATACAACAAATCTGTTCCATTCAGTTTAAGAATTTTATAACGTAATTATCTTCCATGGCGAGATATTGAGGTTGCTGGGCATCAGTCCCCAGATTTGATTGGGGAATGGTTCCATCACCATATCATGTTCTCATCAAACTAATTTACTGAAACAAAGCAAGATGGCACCTTTTGAAGTTGACATAATTCTGAGATTTTATTGTCAAACCAAGCACAGAATTATGATATCGGAAGATCTGCATCTGCTCACAGCCATAATTCTTTTTTCCCACACAGGAGCATTCCATTCCCTGAATTCATATGATTCCTGAACAAAAGTGGTTGGTTCTAAGCAGAAAATAAAACTCGCCAAATATGGTATTTACGATTTTGAGGGCTAGTTAGCAATCTCAGACTCATCACGCTTGAGCCCATGATGGCGCGCATCGGCCTTCAAAATCTTCTTAACTGGAATTCATAGAATTCTTGTCTGAAAAAATTTGAACTTCTCAAGACATATGGTATTCTTGCATACACTTGAGCTTCTAAAATTCTAGGAGAAAGCAAATGAGCTGAAATTTCTAAAATTCCAAACGTCATTTGAGACCTTTTAGATGACTAAAATTTTGAAATGATTTTGAAGAAACTTGGCATTTGTAGATGCCAACGGCATCATGTCACAAAAAAAAATCCTAATATGGTAAATTCTCGGTAGAAACTTTAGTAAAGAAATAGGCCCATTTATCTCTCTCCCTGTGCCAGTCGGGCACCAACCAGGTCCAACTGGGTCTCGCTCAATTCTATGCTGTTGACAACCCTATACATATATTTCTTTGGAATGGCATTTTCTTGATAAAATCAAGTTATTTTCAAAAGTTGTCAAAACTTAACAAGAAAATTGCAAACAGTATTGAACTAAATGAGAAAAATAATAAAAACCATTGAAAGATAATAAAAATTATTTTCATAGTATCTTATGCTTATTTTGTATTGATAAATTACTCAAATTATTGTCAATGTGTTTTCATGGCATTCTAAGAATTACTCTAAATTTGAAAATATATCAGCATAATCTTTCCAAATGGCCTAGAAGACAATGGATCAGTTCCATGTGGGTCAAGATAAAACTGAACTGTGATGCTTTTATGATTCAAAAAGTCTACATGGACTAACTCCATGGACCATTCTGGGCCGCTGGATACTTGGATCATTAAGAAGATCCAATGGCAAGGTGGGACACGATATAAAAAGTTGAAAGAGAAAAAAAAATGTAATAAACAAATAATATAGAAGATTTTATTGAAAAATCCCAAAAAAAGGCCCGTAAATTGTGCAGCACAAAATGAGTCCTCTCGCCAGTAATGCCCTGTTTTTTTGGGCTGGATAAGCAACTATAGAAAACAATGAGGAGGACTTGATTGAAACGACTATGGAAAACTTTTACAAAAAGTCTACATGGACAAACTTTTTTGCCATAATTTTGGACTACCCCTATGATATCCCTTGAATATCCCTTGAATATGAATATTCAAGGGATATCATAGGGGTTGTCCAAAATTCTGGCAAAAAAGTTTGTCCATGTAATACTACTGAAACTTTTATACTTTTTTTTTAAGTATTCAATTTGGGATATACTTTTTTGAAAATGAGCAAAGACTTTTGTACTTTTTTGAAATATTAGGTAAAAGTTTTGTGCTTTTTTGAAAACCCCGTGCTATGCACGGACCACGGAATCACCAGATGCACAGACTTATACATATTATTTTTATTAAATTTATTAATTAGTAAACCTTTATGTGTCCTTTTTCTTGTTGCTAATTTGATATATTTTTTTTTTCAAATATTTTATTCTTTACGCAAGTTATACATTGAGTTTGATGTAGACCGAGCACATGGAAAAAATATTAAACTGAAGACATATTAACAATAAAACAACTGAATAAAGCAAGTAAATGTAGCTTCAATAGCACGGGGTTCACAATATATACATTCGTACGATTTATACAAATGAAAAGACAATAAATATGTCCAAATTAGGACACTAACAATATCAAACAAAATATTAATGCCGAGCAATTGTAAATCCATCTTTCAAGTGCTTCGCAGTGGACCTGTACGCATATAAAAACTATGTTAATAATTAATAAATTATTATGTTGATGGTAAATAATCAATTGAGAATATTGTAGAAATCATCATAAGAGGACTTTTTTTACCTGGAATATGGAGATTGACTTTCATATCTCATTGTTGTTTTTCTCCAGTTCATCATCTAAATCTTCTAAAACCCTTATTGTTATAAGGTCTAACTCGATATCTTCTAACATTTCTCCTAATTCCCTCATGTCCACGAAATTAGCCTTGACTTTAGCATGGATGTCATGTATAGGCCAAGGAGGTGGTAGAGTGCTTATTATGGAACGCACCAGATCTGCAATATTTGGTTCAAAACCTCTCCTTTTTAGATCGTAATACAACCTTTCCTTGGTTAGCAAATGTTCTCTGACACCCGTTCCTTCAATCATTTTCTCTGTCCTGAACTGTATCCATAAGGGATGAATATACTTCTCAAACGATTCCAAGAGGTCGACAAACTCCACTGCATGCCATGGTCGAAAAATCTCAAATATCCTCCTTTTTACAGCATCCCAAGCTGGTGGCAAACTTTCAGCAATTTTGATTATTATATATCTTTCCGGGATGAAGTCTCCACAGACTCTCAGCCACTGAGCTAACTGTATCTTTCTCGAACCGTGTCTTGCTATTGGTGTGTCATTTTCAAACGGTTTAATTTCAAACTCATTTGCCCATTCCCTGACACGTAGAGAGTCTTTTCCACGAGGATATTCGAGTCGTGTACTCATATTATCTGGGTTAGAGTTTTCCAAAATAAATTATAAATTATAATTTAAATGAAAGCAACAACAGATCAATCAAATTAGTAATAACACAGGAAGCAACTTAATAACTTGGCACACATTATAAAATACATGTAAAATAAACGTAACGACAAATTAGCAAACACAGAATAAACTAACAACATCGACAAATGAAGAAAAAGCCAACCAACTATTACACTAAATTCAACAAAATCTCAAACCTCATAACATATTTTAATGGGAGATATCGTTGAAGACTTCACTGTACACAACATTTTTTGTGATATCATTTGGCATCCCTTCTTTATTGATCAGCAACATCTTCAAACCCGACGGAGATGTAGCACGCGACAAAGCTACATATAGCTGGCCATGTGAAAACACTGGATTCGGTAGATAGACCCCTACATTTTTTAGAGTTTGTCCTTGACTCTTGTTTATGGTCATTGCAAATGCCAACTTGATAGGAAATTGTCTTCTCCTCAGTGCGAATGGTGAATCAACAGCCGTCGGTGTTAGGATAGCACGACTTATCAATACAATTTCTCCAATGCGGGACCCCGTTATGACTTTAGCTTGTATGACTTTATCCCCCATCTTGTCAACAACCAATCTGGTACCGTTGCACAATCCCAAACACTGATTCAAGCTTCTCAACAGCATTATCGGAGCTCCAACTTTTAACTCAAGAGTATGACTTGGTAATCCCGGAAAGTCCAAAGAATTCAGAAATTCTGGAGGGTGCAAAACATGATCATTAGATTCCCCGGAAATTGGACATAGCTTATCTGCACTATAAAATACCCGCCTTTCACCTGGAATCATCGATAACATCACGGAGTTTAGCTTGTCGACATCGATGTTTTTCGGAGCCAGTATTGCACGCTCATTTAAGTACGACAAATCAATGTATCTATTAAGCATTTCAGGATAAGTCGATTCAATCAACCGATGTACTCCCCCCTCATCATTTCGTATGAGAAACTCATTTGGGATTTTGATCCAGTTCGCATCATTATCATTTCCAAAAGACGTCCCGGATATCTTTCCCTCGCCAACCATCTTAATCCACTCCGCAAAATCATGTAACCGAGATTTTAAAGCTTCGGAGACATTGTTTGCTGTAACACGCATATTTATATGCAGATGTAAAACCTGGCAATATTTCCAAATACTCGATCTTGGTAATGAAGCTCCAACTATCTGTTCACGTCCCCCTTTTGTTATAATTGGCAGTATCTGTCTAAAATCTCCTCCAAGTACGAATAATTTTCCTCCAAATACTTTATCCGAAGAACAGTTACTTGTATTTTGAAGAATGTCTCTAAATGTTCGATCAACTGCATCAAAGGCATAGCGACCCAATATTGGAGCTTCGTCCCAAATGATTAACTCCGCTTCGGAAATTAACAGTGCCAAATCGGTTCGATGGGTGATGTAACAACATGATGATTGATGAAGGTTTAATGGTATTTTGAAACGGGAGTGCGCTGTTCTTCCATTTGGCAAAAGCAGAGCAGCAATGCCCGATGACGCTACTGAAAGAACAATTTTATTTTGTGACCTTACCTTTGCTATTAAAGTCCTCCATAGATACGTCTTTCCAGTTCCTCCACTACCATAAACAAAGAATAGACCTCCTGTCCGTCTCTCGTACGCATCCATTATCGTATTGAAGACCCTCTTTTGATCATCATTTAAGCCGACATGTAAAGATTCAAACAAATGGCTTTCAGCAGTGCTATCATAATCGAGTTCTTCCCTTATGAGTTTGTTTGTAACGAATTGACCCAACCGAGAAGATGGCATAGGCATAGGATGGAATTCTGTCAAGGACCTACCATTCCTATTAAGTATACGCTCGATATCCAGCAGCCCTAAATTTCTCAATTCATTTTCATCAAGACGTATATCTCTGTCTCCAAGCTCTCTCCTCGTTCGACTTTGTAAATCATCTGTGAGGTCCACCCAATGTTTTTCCCATAATTCTGTCTGATTTGTAATTTCCGAGAACATGAGCATTGAACAAAACATGTTTCTGAGTTGTGAACCTGTAGCCCACTTCGAGGCCTCGTTGAGTGCTTCGTGCCATTCACCATCATGATCGAGTAAGCCAAGTGCAAAGCATGCCGATTTGTAAGTTGGGTGCACCACCCCTCCAATGGTTCTTATATCCTCATGGCATTTCGCCCCCCGAACTTTGTTTAGCAGGATACCCAGATAATGTCGTTCTCCTGAGTTTGGATGTGCATAAGCAAGCCTACCAATACTAATGCGTTGTTTTCGCCTTGTCCACATTTTCTGCTTTGCGTTCCAGACCCCCCATTTTGTTGGAAACTCAACGTATGTAAATTCATTGGCATCCGGGTGGTTTATATTTGCTTCGAACCATTTAGTGAACATTGTTTCATGAATGCCATCCCGATTAACCACGGATGCAACATCATCTGTGTCTCTAAACACAACAAATTGTTCTCCTGGTAAATGATATTGTAACCTCTGCACAGAGGGATATTGTTTTTGCAAGTAGAATTCAAATATTCTCCAGCATGCTTCAATCGAAGATATGTATCGACCGTCTTGAAATTGCTTGATCTCATTCACACATCTGTACATACGTTCTCCATTCTGATCATATTGTACAATATTATCCTCGATCACAATCGTTGCACGATCTGGACCCTTATGAATGTACTTGTATAAGTATTTAATGACCTTGCTGTGGGCACACCGCTCAATATTTATGTGTGAGTCATATCTTACAATGAGATCACGATTATATGGAATAACCCATCGGTTATCGACATCAAAACCATTGATTCTATAAGTCATGTTATTATTTCGACGTCTGTATAGCACGAATCCATTCTCAGCTATTGTCGTTGAACCGACAAATGGTTTTGGATAACCTTTCGAGCACTTTCCATTTACCATGCATGGAGCATTTATATTTTGAAAACCACAAGGCCCGTGTAACATGCATCTCGTCACAGTAGCGAACGCCAATGGATCTTCAACCTCACTTGGTATTTCCGCCGAAATAATGTCATCAATCTCTTCAGGTAACTGTGGTTTGTCTTCACCGGTCAGTGTGAGGATGATGTGAGCATGTGGTAATCCTCGCTTTTGAAACTCAATGACATGAATATCTGTTCAAGATTGGTGTAAATGTTGTAATTAATAAAAAAAATTATAATTCCAACATAGTAATAAAATTATTAATTGATAATGAAGTCTCATGCTAAGACCCGATTTTGTATACCTGCAATCACTTTGCCGAAGAAATTATTTTTTTTAAGGTCCTCCATCAGTTGTTTCAGCCTAATATGAAATACCCTTGAATTGCTTGATAAAGATCAAATGATTAAATGATCATAGACCTCACAAATTAACCAAACCTAACCTATTTAAGTGGAACCCCCCAGATAAATGGGGTCCACCATCTCTATTCTAACCTTCTATAAACCATATTATGCGGGATGAGACCCATGAATTGATTTAAAAAGATCAAAGAATCAAATGATCGTAGACCTAACAAATTGACCAAATATTTTTAAGTGGGACCCAGATGAATGGGGTTCGCCATCTTTATTCTAACCGTCCATAAAATCATATGATGCGGGCCGGGACCCATGAATTGATTGATAAAGTTCAAATGATCATAGACCTCATAAATTGACCAAACCTAATTTATTTAAGTGGGACTCCAAAGATGAATGGAGTCCACCATCTATATTCTAACCGTTCATAAAACCATATGATGCGGGCTGGGACCCATGAATTACTTGATAAAGGTCAAAGGATCAAATGATCATAGACCTCACAAATTGACCAAACCTAACCTATTTAAGTGAAATCCCCCAAATGAATGGGGTCCACCATCTCTATTTTAACAATCTCTATTCTAACCGTCCATAAAACCATATTATGCGGGATGGGACCCATGAATTGATTAAGTAAGATCAAAGGATCAAATGATCATAGACCTAACAAATTGAACAAATATTTTTAAGTGGGACCCAGATGAATGGGGTTCACCATTTTTATTCTAGCCGTCCATAAAATCAAATGATGCGGGCCGGGACCCATGAATTGATTGATAAAGATCAAATGATCATAGACCTCTCAAATTGACCGGACCCCCAAGATGAATGGGGTCCACCATCTATATTCTAACCGTCCATGAAATAATCTTATGCGGGCTAGGACCCGTGAATTGCTTAATAATGATCAAAGTATTAAATGATCATAGACCTCACAAATTGACAAAACCTAACCTATTTAAGTGGAACTGTATCCTTTCGAGCACTTTCCATTTACCATGCATGGAGCATTTATATTTTGAAAACCACAAGGCCCGTGTAACATGCATCTCGTCACAGTAGCGAACGCCAATGGATCTTCAACCTCACTTGGTATTTCCGCCGAAATAATGTCATCAATCTCTTCAGGTAACTGTGGTTTGTCTTCACCGGTCAGTGTGAGGATGATGTGAGCATGTGGTAATCCTCGCTTTTGAAACTCAATGACATGAATATCTGTTCAAGATTGGTGTGAATGTTGTAATTAATAAAAAAAATTATAATTCCAACATAGTAATAAAATTATTAATTGATAATGAAGTCTCATGCTAAGACCCGATTTTGTATACCTGCAATCACTTTGCCGAAGAAATTATTTTTTTAAAGGTCCTCCATCAGTTGTTTCAGCTTAATATGAAATACCCTTGCAACTATATCTGGCCTGTCCTCAGTGCGTTGACCAGGAAATCGCGATAGTTGTTGCTTAATCTCTGGCCAACTTGGGTTGCATGTGAACGTTATAAATAGATCGGGGAATCCCATCGTACGACAAATCGCCATAGCATCCTGATAATGTTGAATCATGTTCCTTGGACCACCAGTGAACGACGAAGGAATAATGTAGCGCATACCAACTGCAGTCGCATCCGTATCACCAGCGTTGACCGCATCCTGTAAACCCCTATATAAATCTGCACGCAAAGCATTCTGATTGTTCCTGATGAAACTAAGTCTTTCCTGCTCTATTGCCGCGTAGCAATCAACCACAAACTGTTGGAAAAGTCTGCCACCTTGAAGCAGCGAAGTGCCTTCATCATCCCGAGACATCAGTCTAAATGCATAGAACTCTCTTATTGATACACCCTCACGCATATAGTTAGATTCAGGTGCGAACTTTATGAATTTCGTCCATCCATCAGTTCCATATGGAAATAGCAATGGGTATTGGAGCGGCATGTATGAAGGGTGTGTTTTGTTAATCCTCCGGAGACTACCATCTAACTTTCGAACAATGATGTCACGATTTTCTGTAATTTCAAACTCATCTCCGACAATGATGGCCGCAACCTCATTTGTGGTCGGTCTAGCGTACTGTCTTCCTTCCCGTGAATGCAGAATTCGGACATGCAAATTTTGATTGCCATTTTCAGAGAGCGCATCCCTCGCGTTACGGAACAATTGTACGTAAGGGTTAGTAGCGTTTAGCATTGACTGCAAGCCCTCCAACACAGTCAAGTCAAATTCATTTGCGTCTTCATTTCCTTGAAGAGCCCTTAATCTATTGGATGTTTCATGTTCCGTGTCATATATATATAGTTGTGCAAACTTAGGCATGTCTCCAGGCGCAGGAAGTAACGAACCGATCCTGTGAAAATTTGTTCCACTTATTCGGAAATGATATGTCCTCTTCCATCGAGCAAAGAATGATCAATTTTACCACCCATTGATGTGAAGGACAACATTGAATTGTATGTTCTTATTTTCTCCTTGAATCTAGATTGAAGGAATTGATTTTGTAGAAATTCAGGTGTGTTCGGTAGTAGTGGTAGCATCACCTTTCCTCGATGACAACATAGATTAAACATGGGTCTTGAAATTGAACTGTCCCTGATTCTTTCTTCAACCCACATAAAAGCTCCACAGTGAGAGCATACTGCAACTCTGGAACCGAAGCTCCAACGCGTGGAGATATTTCTTCTCCTTGAGCTCAAGAAAATATTATTTCCTGTAATTAAATTATTCTATCAGCCTTTAAAAACTCATTATTTTTGGGGAAAAATAGTGAGTAGCTAAAATTTAAATTCAGTACTTGATGTCGAAGCGATTGTCTTGCCCGACGTTAGATTGGAATGAGATGTTGAAGCTAGTCTGCTGCCCGACGTCCCATTTGAATGACCATGATGTTGCCGCCTAAGTTGCAAGATTGTGGATCTCACACGCCGTGCCTCCATTTGCATGACTCTTTTCCTAGACCCTGGTTGATCTTGTTCATTTTGGATCGATTGACAGATGTGACTCACATTATTTGTATTTGCACCTATAATTCATTGGTAGCCATTATTTTATTATTTTTGTATATATAATAAGATATGATTTCGAGTTATGTAGATGTTGAAGATGTATATATTTTACCGATTCTTGTATGCATGAAGTGGTATCCATTGTGAGAATATGTGGCCTCCTGAATACTCTCGAATTGCATAGTACGTTTACGACGCAAAATCGACAACCTTAAGAACCGAGACATCTTATACTTGATTCTTTTTTGATGATCTTCTATAGTTGTAAGTCTATCCATCCTGAACATATATAAATATGTGTCACTTAAAATAAAGGCCCGCTTAATATATGAGGTATCATCAAATTAATACAAACCCACCAGTAATGGATATATCTATGATTAAAAATTCACACCAATTGTTATATCGCTAGGAATATGTAGTAAATCTCAAAGATTGACTAACGAATAGTTAATCAAGCCCATTTAGGGGTCTAATGGAGAGATAATTCATAGTCCACTTGTTTAAAGAGTTATTTAAAATTTAATTAGTAGTATAATTCATAGTCCACTTGGTTAGAAATAGTGTAAGAGGCTCGTGCTGGATAAAAAAAAAGTATTAAAAAGAGATTTATAGATGAAGCAAGACAGTGGAAGGAGTAAGGGAAAGATAAAATATTCGAACCGATTAGGTGGTCTCATAATGATATAGTGCTGGCCTAGTGGTTAGGAATTAAAAAAGCAAAAAAAATTAACAACACTATTTTATAGAAAAATTTCGGGAATATTGGCCCAACCAGGGCCCATAAGCTTGATCTGCTAAGTTCAAAATTTAAATTTAAAACTTTTCTTTCCATGTAAAATAATTAAAATTTAAAATCCATTGAAAAGTAAAGAATCAAGATCTTTTTAGGCATTGTCTCATAGAATTATGTGAATACGACCCATGATGAGGCTGCGCATGATTTTATTCTATTTTATTATGTATTTTTTTTATATGTGGCTAATCTCATGGTGAGGCCAATTTCAATAAGGTGAAACTTATGCTCAGTGCTAACGGGATACTATACTTTGAATAAGGTAGAAAGGAAACCATCCGTTGAATAATTATCAAATGGGCATTTTTTTTACTCCATCTCTATCAAATGAAAAAACAGTAATAAAAAAAATTGAGAATGGATTGAAAAGCGAAAAGAATTAACATCTAATATTATAAAAAATTAAAATATATTACCTTATTATATGAAGATTAAAATAATTTGATGAGCTTCTCCAAACGTATAAAAAATTAAAATATATTACCTTATTATGTGAAGATTAAAATAATTTGATGAGCTTCTCCAAACGCCTCAAGCAGAGATCCAGCAATGTCTGTCAATATTAATCATAAATCATAAGTCATAAATACCCGGCAAAGTGCAGGGAAGGAGAAAAAAGAAGAAGAAGGAGAAAGAGAGGGGAGGTGATGCATATGGGTGCATGGATGATGGGTCCCACTGGGCACCACCCTAAGATTAAAGACATCTACATTGTCTCATAGAATTATGTGAATACGACACATGATGAGGCTGCGCATGATCACAACACTCATCGAAGGTGGTCGCTACTGTGCTTTTGCCCATGAGATCCATGAGCAATCTCTCACTCTGTGAGGACACCGAGACACAAAAACAATGGAGAATTAATTGGTAGCTTGAAAGGTCCCTCTGTGAATTTTCTTCATGTAAAAATCGATAAACCATGTGATCATGGGAGACACACTTTTATGGGACAAAAAGTTGCCCAAACCCCAACCATCCATTCCGGAAAAAAATCAGATCGGTGTCAAAATTACATGGTCAATCCAAGTGGACAATGCTGAAAAAAGCTGCACATGGGTTGGATGTGCGAGGGCCAAAGCAAGTCCAAGCCCAGCCCACTAAAATTTCTTAAGCTGACTATCAAGTCTAAACACACAGCTCACCATCGATTAAAAATCTGAGCCACTCCTCTTAAATTGTTGGGCCCGGCGAGGCCCTTCCTAGGCCTGTTGGGTTCAAATGAAATAAAGTATAAGAACTCTAGTTCGAGAATCCAGATGATCATCGTGATCTTGAATTTTGAGGCGTGACACAGAGACATCCACACCGTTGGATTGATAAGAAAAAAGAATACATAACTATACCAACCGTGGATACCACATGTTTGATCTGGGTAATCATGGGCCACTTCCAAGTGGGCCCCACAGGCGGGCCCCACAGAGGTTGCATCAAGTGCAAGACGCTGATTCTCAAATCTCACTAAAAAAAAGCCCAACATGAATATAAGCATTACACAAAAGGAAGACGGAATATCTTCAACTTGTAAAACAGAGAGCACATACTAATATGTTATTAATTTAAAATAACATAGCAAGAACCATAAGAAAAAAAAACACATACAAAGAATTACCGACGATAGTGAAAACGTAGGCAAAACTGTATCTTTTACCGACGAATTTTGAAAAACGTGGCTAAAAAACGTGGCTAAAAGTGCAACTTTTTGTAGTGCATGTTCCATTGCAAGCTCTATAAATCCTTCCAACCAAGGTGGTGTTTTTGTCACCTCAACCAAGTCCCAGCCTTCCCATGCTTGAACCAATGAAGAGAGTTGTCAGGTCTCTCCCCGAGAAAGACCCATCGAAAGCAGGCACGCAAGTGTATCTGATGATAAGATATGTACACACTCTAGGTATTATATATACAGTCTTCTTCATGAGCCAATGTTGAAAGATATTTGAAATTTCAAGCACGGAGTTGGTTATTCCTTTTTTCTTATTTTTTTATTTCTTTTAGATAGAAGATTTATGATCTGCCAAAAAAAGAAAAAAGAAGAAGCTTTAGATCTACAACACGCAATTAATGTACTGATTTTCTTTGTTTTAATATTTACCATGTCTAATAAAATAGTTAAGATCATGACATATTTATCACCACCACCACCATCATCACCTTCTTGTCATCGTTTTAATTTGCTACCACAATTCTGGCTATTGTTATCAAAAACTTAAGATTGGTGATTTAAGAAAGAAATCAGTTTTGAATCTACAACATGCAATTATTGTACTGTTTTTTCTAATATTTTTTTTCATTTCCATTTATGCTTAGATATTTGCTTTGTTTAAATAAAGTAGTTCAAATGGGCTTATCACCACCATCACTATGCCAACCGTGGATACCACATGTTTGATCTGGGTAATCTTGGGCCACTTCCAAGTGGGCCCCACAGGCGGGCCCCACAGAGGTTGCATCAAGTGCAAGACGCTGATTCTCAAATCTCACTAAAAAAAAGCCCTTCTTAGGCCTGTTGGGTTCAAATGAAATAAAGTATAAGAACTCTAGTTCGAAAATCCAGATGATCATCGTGATCTTGAATTTTGGGGCGTGACACAGAGACATCCACACCGTTGGATTGATAAGTAAAAAGAATACATCACTATGCCAATTGTGGATACCACATGTTTGATCTGGGTAATCTTGGGCCACTTCAAGTGGGCCCCATAGGCGGGCGGGCCCCACAGAGGTTGCTGACATTTATGGCCTATGTTGGGTTTTTGGGCAGGATACATGAGATGTTTCAAAAGTCAGGCCGGCCGACCTGGATATGCTGCTGCCTGCGCCATGAACACACATAGTCTTCCAGCCTCCGTGTGTTGAGCTTTACTCCTGCGTCAATCTCAAGGCTCAAGCCACCTTGCTTGGCACCCAAACCTTTTATGGTAAAAAAAAACTCAAGGTATCTAAAAGTTCTAAACAAAGAAAATCTCCAACAGGTTATATACGAAGAACTCAGATCCCAAATTCAAGAAATTACATTCAACGGAATTAAGATTTACCCCAAAAGAATTTAGAATCCACTACCCAAAAATACAAAGGGAGAGAGAGAGTTGCCTGAGAGAGCTTCGAAAGAGAAGTCAATTCAGTGGGATAGACGGCTTTCTTAGCAATAGTCGAATCAAGTGAGAAAGATACAAACGAAGGGTGCAGATTTCAGTTTTTATATCCCCTCTTTCCCCACAGACTCCACACTGATTTTGCAAACTGGGACAAAAACCTTGGTTGAGAATATTTTTGGCGCGATATTGAAGCACCAAATCAGGAAAGATTCAGCAAGAAAGATTATTTGTAATACCCCAAATCAGTAAAGATTTCGAATCAGCAAAATATTCAAGCGCCAAATCAGGAAAGATTTAGCAAGAAAGATTATTTGCTGCACCCCAAATCAGGAAAGATTTAGCAAGAAAGATTATTTGCAGCACCTCAAATCAGCAAAGATTTAGCAAGAAAGATCACGAAATCCTTGTTACCATGATTTGTGGCGCCCCAAATCAGCAAAGGTATTCAAGCACCGATTTTCATGCAGTGGAAAGTGAGAATTTTTGTTACCAAAAATGCCCTATTTATTTTGAAATGAAAGCACCATTCAATTTCGTGACTATCAAGTCATTGGAATCTTTTCTGTATGATTGAAATCTTCTATATGAAAGGAGAGATTTTAGAGAGTGAGATATTAGATGAGATTGATAATCGATTTTTATTAGATGAGATTGACAATCGAATTTTGCCACGTGTCCCTCTCCAAGACACGCCAGGTGTCCTCCTCCAGGGATTCTTACATCCCTTTAGTAATATAGATAGATAGGGAGATGCTTTTATGAGAGATATTTCTCACCTTATATGAGAGATAGGAGTGAGGGCCCTCACATTTAAGTTGTTGGCACCCCTACCCAATCTCTCATATAAGGTACGAGATATCTCTCATAGGAGCATCTCTCATACATATATATATATATATATTTAAAGAGGACGTGATTGGAATAAGAGGTTTTGACATATTAATTCTCCTTATACCTAGTTTTTTCAATTACATGACTGGAATTTAGATAATGTGACCATAGTCTCTCGATTTTGGTCAACATTTTTTTTAAAGTTTTTTTTTGCCATCTTACGCCACGATATCATGGGATTTATTAGTTTCTATATCATACACTTTGCAAGCAAATTCATTATTTTATATAACATGAAAGATGGCATTTTGTGAAAAGTAAATACACATCTGGTCATCATTTCTTAAATTCTATCATTCGAAATTTTTTTCTCCTAAGATGTTGCTAAAAGCCATGTCATTATGGGACAATCCTATGATATTATGAGAATTATCACTTTATGTGACATACAAGATCCAGGGCAAAAAAGTTTTTAAAAAATATTGACCAAAAATCAAATGACTCTGGTGACATTATTTGAATTTCGATCATGAAATTGGAAAAATCGGATTTAAGATGGACTAATATGCCAAATTCCCTTAAAATAATGAGGATTTTACAAAAAAATAAATAAATAAATAACATTATGTTGCCAGTAGACCGAATATGGAACTTTAGCCTAACTCACACCAAACAGGGAATCTATATAGAAAAGCCTCTTTTTTTTGCCATTTTTATTGTGGTCGACGTCGACCTTCATTTTCTGTGTTGAGGGTTAACGGCGACCATCGCTATAACAAGTGAGGTTCGCCGTCGATCATGAGCAGGCATAAACTCTTCATCTTCTTCCTCTTCCTCAAACCCAATTCAATGATTGGAAAAATTGGATTGGGCGAAGTTGGATTGGGAATGGGGTCAGTGGATGATGAAGATGCCAGAAAGTTTGTGTTAGTGGGTTTTTTTTTTAGAATAACAATGATGGAAAGGTGTGGGGGGTCTCGGGTTATGGTAAAGTTGGAGACGAAAGGAGATTGGCTACTAATTTAAGTGTGTTTGGTGAAGGTGATGATGTGTGGTGGTGCTTTGGCCAGGACTTGAGGTGTTTGCTTCGGTTTGCAATCTATGGGAAAAGTGATGGCTCTCGATTTGGGTGCTATTTGCAGGGACATGAGGGACCTGATGGAAGGTCCTTGCAAATAGAGATTTTTTATGCATGTTTAATTACGGTCTTCATGTTTAGCTTCCTCGATTTTTTGTTCATGTTTAAGGCTTTGTGTTTGGCGTTTATGCTTTTGATAGTCTCAGAGATGAACATTACTCAGAGGTAAGAGGACTAAGAAAGTAACAACAATTTGAGGTAGAAAGAAACTTTGTGAAACCCTTGTAAATGTAAGTCCAATTTTCTATAACCCATAATTATCAATATCATTTCGAACTCATTAAGTTTCGGCCGGTTAGGAAAGGAAAACTTTTCAAAATTACGTTTTGGGGAAAATATAACATAATGTATATGTAAAAAAAATAAAAAAGTAATAAATATAGATTTAATCCATTCTAGTAAATCCTTTTGAATTATATTTTTGGAAAAATATAAGAAATACAAAGTATATATGTGTAAAAAAAGTAAAAATTAATTAATCATGTAAAATACTATTTCGGCCGAAATTCAAGATTTCCATCGAGATTGACCGAAATTCAAACCGAAAAGTTTTGAGTAAAATTTTATTTCAGCCATTTGAACGAAATGAAAAATTTCGGCCATTTCAGCCGAAACGGTATGAAATTTATAGCTTTGTTTTCACCCCTCAAACACAATTGGGATTTATCCTTTTTTTTTTTTTTTTGGGTCTCTGTACCCTTAAACTTCAACTCGGCAAGGAGGAAAGAGGAAGAGATAGAATAAAGAGAGAAATGAAGAGATAAGTGCTTGGGCATTTTTCCTTTTTTGATGATGCCGGTGAAGATTTTTTGAGAGAGAGGAGAGGAAAGGAGAGGAGAGGAGAGGGATTCTGTGTTTGGGCGGTTTTTATCCATCATTGAATTGGATTTGGGGAAGAAAGGAAGAAGGAAGAAGATGAAGAGTTTATGCCTGCTCATGGTGACCCTCACTTGTTATAATGAGAAGGTCGACGGCGACCACAAAAAAAAATTGGTAAAAAAAATTCGTGTTTCCATACAAATACCCTTTTTGGTGTGAGTTAAGCTAAAGTTCCCTATTCGGTGCACTAATTACATGATGAAGTTCCCATATTGAGTGCACTAACTACATGAATTTTATTTTATTTTATAAAATCCTCTAAAATAATTGTGAAAACTTTTTTAATATATATTTTGAAAATTCCCCTTTCCTACTAAACTCATACCCTACTCTTCCACTCTCGTCCCCCTCTCTCTCCCTACTCTCCTTTCTCCTCCGTCGTCGTCGGCGGTGAACTTTCACATCTCTCTCTCTCTCTCGTGCGTGTTTCAAAGTACAAGGAGGCTGAGAAATAAGGATGCCCACCAAGGTTCTCCCCATCACCACCAGGAAAATCCCCTTGCAGAGAAGAAAGAACAGACACTTGGGACCTCTTTGAGCTTCGTCTACGCAAAAAAGATTACATCCATTACGAATTACGATTGAACCTGGTGTGGACGTTGAGGTTACCATTGCAGATCCTTGATTTTGTTTTGCTTCTTTTTGCATTGAGCAAATAAAACCAGTATCCACAAAAGTTCTTAGTTAAAATCTCTATTTTCATGTACTATTCTTTATCCTTCTTCTTCTTCTTCTACACTTACAGTAATCAGAAACTATCTTCTTCTCTTGCTTCTTTTTTTGCAGTTCGGATATTTATTATCTTTGCACGTAAAGATGCGCCCTTTTATGCCTTCTTTTCCTTCTGCTCCCAACCAAGTTCAAGCCCATGGAAGCAACAACCCCAACCCACAACAGGTTCGTTGTTTTCTGTTCTACTTGACTTCTTCTTTTCCTCTTTTTTTGCTCTTTTTATCTTCTTCTTCTTCTTCTTCTTTTTTTTTTCTATTTGTGAGGTTTTTAATGGGAAAATAGAAATGGGTTTTTGTTAAAATGGGAAAATAGTGATGGGTTTTGTTTTAATTGAAAAATAGAGATGGGTTTTGTTCCTTTTCACTGATTCAGTGGGTTTTGTTTTGATAGAAAAGTAGAGATGGGTTTTGTTCTTTTTCAATGATTCAATGTTTTTGTGATGAAACAGGTGGGATTATTGAGGCCCCCCAATATGGTGAACTCAAGTAATTTGGGCAGTGGCAACCTTACCAATCAGTTTCCATGTTCATGCCCCCATCAAATTCCCTCTCAGTCACATGCTTTCAGTAATCAGAATCCGGTCCCAATGATGAATACTTTCAATAATCAAAATACCCATTTGAGTAATTTGCATGGCAATGGCATATCATTGCCGAACCAACTGCCTGCCATGCCTTTTCCTTGTTTCCCTAATGGTGCTGCTGGCAATCATGCTCTGCAAAATGGTTATATGGGTATGAATATGATACCCCAAAACTTTAACCAAATGTTACCAATGCCAGTACAAGGGCAGTTTTCTAATGTGCCTCAAAATGTCAGGTCGATTGTTCCTCAGCGGCCACATGGGCAGTTATTGTTTCATAATGGTGTGCTGAATCCAAATCAGATCATGCAATCACCTCAAGGTGGTTTTAATCTGCAGAATTCTAGTCAAAATGTGTCAATGCAACCAAATGGGCAATTTTATTCCCAGCCCCAAATTCTAAACCAAATCACTGGTTTGCTGAATGGGCAATTATGTTCGCAGAATCCGATCCAAAATTTAAATCAAGTAATGCCTATGCAATGTTCACATCTTCCTATGATTCAAACTCATCCCACTCCCTTCAACATTCATCTGTCTTCTAATCCTCTTGTTGCATGCCCTAATCAAACCCTGCAAGCGCCAGGCTCTCTAAATTCTTTTTTCCCGGTGAATCCACAACTCGGTGTTGGAAATTCTAATGCAAATCCAAATAGCATGGTCTTATCTAATGAAGGCACACAGTTCAATAATCAAGGTTTGCATACATTTATCCAACGTATTGTGAACCAAAATGCTGTGCTAGAATCTTCTGTTACAGACTTACAGCTCAAACTGACGAAAAATCTGTTACCATCATTTGCTCATGTTCCAGGGCAAATGCATCAGCCTCCGAAGAACCTGCAGTCCAGTGGGTTTCAGCAGTCACAGGTAGTCCTCTTTCTACATTTTGTGAATAGATAGACAATGTTTCCATCAATTGGTGATAGAACCAATGTTTGCTGTAATGTTGAAACAGGTGGTAAAAAGGTTTTGAGGCTCTTTTTCTTGCTTCTGATTGCAATAAAATTCTTACAAAATTTATCCTTATTTCCACATGGAATTTGTCTGTGCTGTGTATCCACTATATTTGAGATTTAATAATGCATTATCAGTGGAGATACCTTGAGGAATATACATGCTTTGAAGCGCGTGTCTGTTTTAAATCGCATTATTTTTTTTCTTATTTAATTTTGACTGACGACAAGGTAAAATTGTATTGCAATGGAAGCAACAGTACAAAAGGCAGACCTAAGTAATTAATGACAGAGAAGTTTGTTTATGATATGGGGTGATATCATTTGGGAAATAGTTTTTACTTTTCCCCACATATGATGTCTGTAGTATGAGAAAAAAACCAAAGTTTGGTTTTATACCATATATAGATATAATCAGGATCTTTATATACTCGTAGTTTCTGCAGCATGTGCGCAAGATTGCATTCGTATGATGTAATTTTTGGTCTTTCCCTCAAATATTTAAAAATATTGCTCTTTCTCAAATTCTAGTGTGTTAAACAGATGAAACTTCAACAAGAACAGCACTGGTGTGTACATAAGAAAGTGACCCTTACAGTCAATGGCTAGAGCCATCCCTTGTTTCTTGCTCTTGCAAGCTCTGGCCTTTTCAGGTCCAAACACCTTAATCATCATTCTGAGTTTTTAATACCGAAGTGATCCAGTCCATGGTGCAACATTTATTGTGCTTATAAAAAAGAAAAATCCTTATTAATTAACTTTCTTTTATTTAACTTCATTACTGGATTCTATTATTTATTTACCTTCATTACTGAATTCTATTACAAAATAATTTTCTTTTCTTGATTTCATGATTTTAATAATTTAAAGTTATGTTTGACAATAAAAAAAATCCATCTTTGAAGTTCTTGCCAGTCAACTAAGAGCTCAAAGTTACAGCCAAAATCTTCTTCCTCTTTCTTCCTGGTAGTTTCATGACATTGAGGCACATTTGTGCAGCAGCATTTTTGCAGAAAAAAAGGAAGTTTTCCATGTATGTGTGCAAATCCAATGTTTGGCTTTGAAATTTTCCACACATATGTTGTGGAGAACTGCCAACCAAAATTATGCTTTTGAGGATTTTGAGGTCCAAGGGAGGGGTTGAACCCATATATTTTCCATGGATTTGTAATCTCTTTCGCTCTTCTCTACATTGCACCAAACAGAAATTGTGGGTTCCATAACTTGTAGAACCACACCTGAAAGTATCTACAGACTACAGGAGTACACCATGGATTCTGTATCCAGAGTTGTTTTCAAATATGCCCTTTATCTCTTTGGATTCTTAGTTGATCCTAGACGGTGTAACTTGGACATGGACATGAGTTTATGTGTAGGAAAGGGGGGATCTAGGGAGCTTACATGCTAAACACAACTGTACATACATAACATTGAATGTATATTGTTATATTTACACACATGTCTCTACATAAATGCACAAGGTACGTAGTAAATGCTTTACATAAATAAGAATCCATTGATCTATAATAAGTACATAAATAAATGCATAAAACAACTTCTCACCTATTTTTTTCTCTTAGAAGCTTGATGTTCATCAGACGTTTTTGTATTATATATTTTTGGAACAAGTAGCCTTGTTTCACAAACCTGTAATTCAATATTGGCATCATACACTGTTTTGTACTTCCTTTATCATTTGTTAACCCACCAGCTCATTATTGCTTATGTTTCAGGGGAGTAATGTTAACAGCAGTGGAAATTATAAATCAACTAACAATCAGGGAAGCCCTACAAGCAAGAATTTCAGGGGAAATAGAAAAGAACCTAATATGAGGTGCATTCTACGGAACTTTTTTTTTTTTTTTTTATTGTTCTTCTTCTATGGCTATTTGTTCATGCTAAATTTGGTTCTGTGCAGATTCCAGAAATCAAAGTTGCATCATATGGCAAATGCGAAGGGACACCTTAGGCCTGCTCATGGGAACCAGAGGAAAGGTCATATTCCAAATCATCATAACTTGCATTTAGCATCAGTTGTAGAGCAATTTGTTACGGAACAGATGGTGGTTTCCTGTTGCAGAAATATATCCTAACTAAAATCTGTATAATGGAGGTATTACATGATACTTGGTCAGTTGGTTGGGCAAACAGAAATTTTGTTCGGCCAGCATTTGTACTTTTTTGGTCATCTACCATTTATAGTTACTATTATTATCACAAATATCTCCAGTATATTGAAAAACAGTGTTATTTTCACTTTTTTTCCATAATGAAAATAATGTGAATAATTCAGTAAATTGAGAATCATGAAAATGTAATTGGTTTCTATCTTGTTACAATCATCACTATGATTCAAATCCCCATTAATGCCAATTATTATGATATTTTTCCTAAAAAACACTAGATATTATGATACATATTCCCCCTGCGACCTTAATATAATGAGCTTCATCATGTATATTGCTTTCCTCTAAAGCACATAAATAATGCAGCTCTTAAAATTGGTGGGTACAACTGTCTACTTTTCTTACTTTAAAGTTTAAACTAGGGAACTACTCAGTGGTGAATCCAGAAAATATATTTTGGGGGGACTTGAGATTATCGTGCTTAAAATTTTGGAATCCAACCGTTGGCTTGATTATATCCAACATATCCAACATAATATAATTAAAAAATTAAATGAAAATTTACAAAAATTTAAACTTAAGATTTCATTCAAACTTTCACAATTGACATCTTCGAGTTTTCATATCCTGAAAACCTTTCATGATATTATCATTGTCGATCTTTTCAAAAACTTCTCTCTCTATGTAAGTAACTAAGATATCACTCAACCATTCATCACCCATTCGATTGCGTAACCGAGTCTTTATTATATTCATGGCTGAAAATGCTCTCTCAACAGATGCAGTGGCGACTGGTAATACTAATGCTAAAGTCAGAAGCAAGTAAACCAATGGATATACTTTATTTCTTCTCTTCTTCACCATTGCTCTTGCAAGATCACCAATCCCATCTAAGCTTCCAAATTCATCACTAGAACGCATGTCAGCGATATAAGTGTCAAGTTGATCATGAAGGATAGTAAGCTGAAATGAGTTGAAGTCTTTTGGATAAAATTCAGCAAGACGAATCAACTTGATCTTGTCAAACATAACAAATGAGTCACATGGACTTAAGCATGCCACACAAAGAAGCAACTCAGTATTCGAGTTAGTAAAACGATCATTCAGTTCCACAAGTTGTCTATCGAGTAGAGTGTTAAAGATTTCAAACCTGTAGTGGTGCAAATTTGTTGTTTCTTCCCTGTTTCTCCTCTTTCGTCCAGGCATTGCAAATTTGTCATCCATATCACAAACAAAGATATCATGTTTTATGCAAAATGCTGAAACATCTCCAAGTAAAGAGTTCCATCCACTTTCTCTCATTTGCTGGAGTCGATCCTTGGACAACTGAACCAATTTCATGGCATTTACAATGTCCTGATCTTGTCTTTGTAGTGCCTGTGATAACTCATTTGTTATTGCCAACAGTTGTTTCATCAAGAAAAGACTGAATACAAACTCAAATGAGTTCATAAAAAATTGTGCTTCAACTCGTTTATCTGACTCTGAAGAATCTTTGCCAATGATTTCGAGCACATCAGTCACATCATCAAACATGCTCATCAAGCTACATAATGTGTGATAATGAGAGCCCCATCGTGTCTCACCGGCACGTTTGAGACTAGTTTCTTGATTCAATCCTTTTCCAGATGAAAGCTCTCCATTCTCAAGAGCCTGTATAACTCTAGTTGCTTGTTTCTCTCTAAGCATGTCTCGACGTTTACATGAGCCTCCAACAACATTCAATATTTTTCCAGTAATCATGAATAGCTTTTCAATATCATCATGTCTCTTTGCCACAGCTACTACTGCTAGTTGCAATTGATGAGCAAAACAATGAATGTAGTATGCACAAGGATTCTCATTCATCATAAGTGTTTTAAGACCTTTAAACTCACCTTGCATATTACTGGCTCCATCATATCCTTGCCCCCGCAATCTAGAAATAGTCAGACCATGTTGACAAAACACATTCTCAATTGTCTTCTTCAGTGTGAGAGAGTTAGTACTAGGAACATGCTCAACCCCTAAAAACCGCTCAATCACATTCCCTTCCTTGTCCACAAAGCGTATAACAATGGCCATTTGCTCTTTAACTGATATATCACGAGCTTCATCAACCAAAACAGAAAAAGGAGCATCACCAAGATCACTTATGATAACCTTGATAGTTTCTAATGCACATGATCTCACAACATCCTTCTGAATATCTGGAGCTATCAACTTCAGGTTTTGAGGAGCATTCATCAATGTAATAGCTCTAATATCTGGACAATTTCTGGACAGAAACTTCAATAGTCTTATGAAATTTCCTGGGTTACATGAATCTTCTCTTTCATCATGACCACGAAATGCAAGTCCTCCCTCTAATAGAAATCTAATACACTCAACAGTTGCATTCAGAGGAGTCCGATATTCAAATCGAGCTTGATCAGTTTGCTTGACAAAAGCAGTTTGAATATGTTGCTTTTCTTTCAATAAGTCTCGACATCTCCCCACAGCTTTATTATGAGCACTAGCAGGGCCCCCCACATGAGTGGCAAATTTGATAGGGATCTTCCAATTTGAGAACCCACCACCACTTACAAAAGAATCACCGCCTGGTTGATTTTGTTGTTTAAAAAGATAACAACACAAGCAAAATGCAGCATCCTTTTCTATACTATACTCCAAGGATGAAAATAGCGGTCGCCAAACCGCTACGATGCGGGCGATACGTAGCGTAGCGGGGATACGTAGCGGCGTAGCGGTGCGATTTGAAAAAATCGCCCAAAAAATCTGAAAAAATTCCAGAAAATTCAGAAAATTGTAAAATGAAAGAATATGTGGTTCTTTTGCAAAAGTAAATAAGAAAAGGGGGCGTAGCAGTCCCCTCATTGTATGAGGTCCTGTATCGCTATATGTGTTCATGTTGTTTAGTTATGCTAACTTAGAAACTAATGAAAGGCTCATAAAAGAAAAAACGTCATGAAGTCAAGACTTAGGAGTACCTAGAGAAAAAATACATCTACCAAAGGGGGTGTCTAATAGGATGTACTTAGAGAAGAATCCTTGAGAAGAACTCTCTGTATCGACTGTAATTCGGCGAGATCCTGTGCTTTTTGGTGTTCTTTTAAACATAAAAGGGTAGAAGAATTGTGTAGAAATGTTATTGGAAAGAAGAATAAAAGAAATAAGTATTATCATGCATTTTTAAAAAAGTTTGAAAATTTTTTTTTCTCACCCCGTAGCGGACGTAGCGGCCGCTACGGTGTGACAGGCGATAAATCGGCCGTAGCGTGCGGTGGCCACCGCTACGGCCGATATACTCGCCGCTACGCTACGTAGGCGGCCGATATTTTCATCCATGCTATACTCTAACCAGTCAAGAAATTCAGTAAACCAAGCTCGATTAAAACGCCGATGCTGCTGTCCAAAATTTTTCAATGGAAAATCATGATTATGAGGTTGATGAGGACCCATTTGTAGATAAGCTCTACGGATTCGATCTCGATCATTGGGGTGATATGACATAATTGGAGGCCTTAGCCCTGGATCTGTAGGAAGAGTATCCAAGTTGATTTCTGGTCGACTTTGTTTTGACGAAGAAACATCATCTCCTATCAAGGAATCAGATTTCCTTTTCAAGAATTTCAACATAGCAGCTTGAATTGAAATCTGAAAATATTGACATAGCATATAAAGATTCATTCGATTCTACTAATCAATTCACAACAATGAACAGAACAATGCAAGCAGTAATAGTAATTAGTAAACCACAACTCCACAAGTTCACAAATCACAACCTAATGGGCTAATTCTATAAAACAATGATAAATTAGCAAATAGCAATTGTGTGGACTATGGAGTGACTGGAGTCATTCGGTCATTATCATACACATATACACTCATACCCATTTGGCTATTCATAAAAAAAAAAAAAAAAAACCTCAAATTCTCAAGAGTCAAGATTCAGGAATTATCCATTGAGACAACAATCAGACAAACAAATCAAATAATCAACCATAAAAAATCGAAGGAGTCTGGAGTCATTCGGACTTCGGTCATACCTAATGGAGTTATGGAGAGCAGGAGCAGGCCGCAAGCGGCGCCATCAGCTAAATATTTTTTAGGGAAAACACAAGTCGACTCGCAGAAGAGACCAGAGCAGAGGTCAGAGAATCAAAGATGGAGAGACCCGCAGACGAGATGACTGGCGAAAGACGGAGACGACTTAGACGAGTTAGGGTACTGCACTACTGCCTAGTCAATTGGGCAATTGGTGTTCTAACATTTCTATACGGGCTTTGGCCTTTGGGCAATTTCTATACTGACATTTCTATACGGGCTTTGGCTTTGGGCAATTGGGCTCTAACATTTGGATTTTGGGTGGGCTTTGTATATTTTTTTGGGTGGGCTTGGTCACATAGATATTAGTATATGGTAAAAAAAAAAAATAATAATGGGCGGGCTTGAGCCTACCCATTCATATGCATGCATCCGCCACTGGAACTACTTATAGAATGCTTGCTGATAATACTATTTGTATTTGATACAAAATTCTTCGACATGCATTTGTTCTCATATTTATTCGGATTCATAGAAGGTAAACAAGTGGTTTTCAGGAATGGACTGAAAGTGGGGGCAAAATTTTGTGAAGAGAGTGATAGTAGAGGGATTGGCTAGGTTTGGGTTAGGTTTTAGAAGGGAAATTGTGGATAAGGAGTAGAATTTTAGTTTGGGAAGGATTTCTAGGTATGTTAGAGCTAAAATTGATGGAAACCTTGTTGAGGCATTTGGTATTTAGGGCCAAAATTGATGGTAATTTAGGACTCAATTTGAAGGAGTTTGTGGGTTAAACTTAGGATTTTGGGATGGGTATGGCTTATGGTTGATTGGAATGAAAAGTGACGAATTGATGGACTTTTGGGGTTTGAATTTTAGGGTTTTTTCTAGAGTGACAACAATTGATGTAAAATAGAGATTAGAGAGAGTAGTAGACAGGGAAGAGGATGAAGATCATAATATTTAGGGCACGTTTGGTAATAGGAGAGGAATCCTCACTTCCGAGGATTCCTTGGTTCCCCAGAATTAGGCTTTCCTCAAATGAAGATATTTAAGGGAGAGGATTCATTGCATCCTTTGTATGGCTAGCAGAGTGGGATCAGCTATAATTTCTTCAAACCCATGTTTGGTAAGCACGTCAAAATCCGTGGAAAAATAAACAAAAGAAAGCAAGAATAATCCAATCCAAAGCAAGGTTCTCAAAGCAAGAATCTTCAATCCAATCCTATTCCAAAGCAAGAATCTCCAACCTAAATAAAGCAGCCTTTAAACAAGGAAAAAAGAAAAAAAGAATTTAGTTCCACAACGCAAAGCGACACAAACCTATTTCACCAAATCTATCTGTGAGAGGTTAGCTCCTTTTCTTCTTTTTATACTTCCCCAAATCCAAGCTACTCTTGTTTCTCTGCTATCTTTTCTTGTATTGGGTTGAGGTGGTAACTAATTATCACGATTCAGTAAATAAACAACCAAATCGAAAAGAGCACAGCAAAATTATGTGGCGAGAGATCCAACTGACTCTTCTTCTTTGTATGAGTCTTCGAGAGAAGGGGATGTGACCCACCTGAGTATCAGTCAGGATTGCAGTTGTAGAATGGAAAATAGGAGAGCTTCATTTACTTGTTTGGGTCTATTACATCAATTGAAATGGAAACGTTGGGTGGTGTTAGCACTGTTGGAGATTGGGGGCGGGGGGACTTTTTTACCGTCTCTTTAAAAGCTTGGATTTATGGGTTGAGAGAGAGAGAGAGAGAGAGAGAAGAGAGAGAGAGAGAGAGAGAGAGAGAGGAGAGAGGAGAGAGAGAGAGAGATGAGAGATGAGAGAGAGCGAGAGAGAGAGAGAGAGAATAGAGAGAGAGAGAGAGAGAAGAGATAGAGAGAGAGAGGAGAGAGAGAGAGAGACGAGAGAGGAGGAAGAGAGACAAGAGAGAGAGAGAGAGAGAGAGAAGAGAGAGAGAGAGAGAGAGAGAGAGAGAGACTTTTTTACTGTCTCTTTAAAAGCTCGGATTTATGGGTTCTGATGGGGGGAGGTCGGACCGCATAAATCATCACTCCTGTGACTTTCGCGAATCCCTCTTCCTTGCTGTGGATGGCTTCCAAATATGGATTTTCCACGGTACTAAGGAAAAACAACGAGGATTCCTTTATGCGGGTACCGGAAAAACAGCGAGGATTCCTTTATGCGGGTACCAAATGTGCCTTTAGGGAGATGGGAAAGTTATAGATGACTTAAGCCAAAGCCAAAAAAACATTAAGGAAGCTATGAAAAGTTACCACATCACAAATCCAGTCTAAGTCTGATGTGGGTTTAATTTTAAAGTATGAATTTGGTCTCTAAAGCCTATTTGAAGTGGATTGATCATCGCAAGAAGGTCCGCAAGTGTCTATTTAAGAATTGAAGTGGAATTGGAGCATAAACAGTATTTTTAAGCCTGAAACTGTATTTCAGGGACTGTTTTATTATTACAGTAAATAACAGGGGGCAGTTTATAGTTTTTAGGGATAAAAAAACCCCAGCAGTTATATGGGTCTCATGTGCTACAGTTTTGAGCCAGCTGTTTGGTTGGCCAAACAGGGTCCAACCCACTGAAGCTTCACATCAATAGAGTCGCCAGGGAATCTACTACCAGATCATGCAGACTAATCTATCAAGAGGTGGCCCATGTAGGCCCCACAACAGATCTCCAAAGTGTCGAGACGACCAGAATCTGTTCTGGTTCAAATTTCTTTATTATTTTTTAGTTTTTATTATGGAGAGTACTATCATAAGACTTATAATTGCGGTAGAAAGCTTGTTTGGTAGGATTACTAGGGTTTCTTAGGGTTTTGATGTGATTTATGCATTATATATAGGGTTGTATGGTCGGCAGTACTGTTCATGCTTTAGTAACAATCATGTTTTCTAATGAAAACAGCAGCAGTGCTTGTTTTTCTTTCCCTCTCCCTTTGTCGTGCGGACAATATGTGATTGAGAAGGCTTCGAGCTCAGATTTTTGGGTTATTTGATGCATTGTTCCTTGCTTTATTAATTCTAAAATCTCTGTTATTGTCTGCAATTAGTAGTAGTTGCTGGAGTTTTTCTGGTTGTGTCAAATTCTTAATTTGGCATCTTTGCTAGATAAAAGGAACCTCATTCATCACCATAAGTAGCTGCACCACTTGTGGAATCTCACGATCCATGAAGTTTCTTCTGAACTTTATCTTTTCAGGTGTATAGTCTTGTGTGGCCCTTCCAAGTTTTCTATATATAATATAGACACCATATGCTGATGATATCAGCTGTTTTGAGCATATCTTTGGAAATTCTTAATAACTAGGGGTGCATTTGGATTTTTGATACCCCCAAGTGATTAGCAGTTATTACATTTTGACTGAACTGCCAGTTATCAATTCCACTTTCTGCCACAAATCTACAAATCATTGTAAATGCTGATTTTTGTTAAGTTGGGGGGCATGAAAATCAATAAAAAATATTTAAAAAAAACCATCTAATGTAACATGGCCAATAAATTGAACCATTTATCCTATCATTCAAATATATAAAAGGACACACATAACCATTTATCTATATTACTAAAGGGATGTATACACTTCATGAGAATTCCTGGAGGAGGACACCTGGCATGTCTTGGAGAGGGACACGTGGCAGCAGCCAGCCTAGAATGGTGTTCTGCTAATGCAATCCCTAAAATCTCTCATTCTCCATCTAAAATTTCTCCATCTCTCCCTCCCTAAAATCTCTCTTTAATACTTTCATCATTATCAAGCAATTCATGGGTCCCAGCCCGCATCAGATTATTTCATGGACGGTTAGAATATAGATGGTGGACCCCATTCATCTTGGGGGTCCCACTTAAATAGGTTAGGTTTGGTCAATTTGAGAGGTCTATGATCATTTGATCTTTATCAATCAATTCATGGGTCCCGGCCTGCATCATTTGATTTTATGGACGGTTAGAATAAAGATGGTGGACCCCATTCATCTGGGTCCCACTTAAAAATATTTGGTCAATTTGTTAGGTCTACGATCATTTGATCATTATCTTTTAAATCAATTCATGGGTCTCATCCCTGCATAATATGGTTTTTTGGACGGTTAGAATAGAGATGGTGGACCCCTTCATCTGGGGGGTTCTACTTAAATAGGTTATGTTTGGTCAATTTGTGAGGTCTATGATTATTTGATCCTTTGATCTTTATCAAGCAATTCATGGGTCCATCCCGCATCATATTGTTTCATTGATGGTTAGAATATAGATGGTGGACCCCATTCATCTTGGGGGTCCCACTTAAATAGGTTAGGTTTGGTCAATTTGAGAGGTCTATGATCATTTGATCTTTATCAATCAATTCATGGGTCCCGGCCCGCATCATTTAATTTTATGGACGGTTAGAATAAAAATGGTGGACCCCATTCATCTGGGTCCCACTTAAAAATATTTGGTCAATTTGTTAGGTCTACGATCATTTGATCTTTCTTAATCAATTCATGGGTCCCATCCCACATAATATGGTTTTATGGACGGTTAGAATAGAGATGGTGGACCCCATTCATCTGGGGGGTTCCACTTAAATAGGTTAGGTTTGGTCAATTTGTGAGGTCTATGATCATTTGATCCTTTGATCTTTATCAAGCAATTCATGGGTCCCAGCCCGCATCATATGGTTTTATGGACGGTTAGAATATAGATGGTGGACCCCATTCATCTTAGGGGTCCTACTTAAATAGGCTAGGTTTGGTCAATTTGAGAGGTCTATGATCATTTGATCTTTATCAATCAATTAATGGGTCCTGGCCCGCATCATTTGATTTTATGGACAGTTAGAATAAAGATGGTGGACCCCATTCATCTGGATCCCACTTAAATACATTAGGTCAATTTGTTAGGTCTACGATTATTTGATCATTTGATCTTTCTTAATCAATTCATGGGTCCCATCCCGCATAATATGGTTTTATGGACGGTTAAAATATAGATGGTGGACCCCATTCATCTTGGGGGTCCCACTTAAATAGGTTAGGTTTGGTCAATTTGAGAGGTCTATGATCATTTGATCATTTGATCTTTATCAATCAATTAATGGGTCACAGCCTGCATCATATGATTTTATGAACGGTTAGAATAGAGATGATAGACCCCATTCATCTTGGTCCCATTTAAATATATTAGGTCAATTTGTTAGGTCTATGATCATTTGATCTTTCTTAATCAATTCATGCCTCACCTAAAGAATAAAACATTTGGAAAAAAACATAAAGATCAAAGTAGCAACAAAAAAAAGGACTCACAAGTTTACTAATTAATAAATTTATTAAAAACAATTCATATCAGTCTGTGCATTTGGTGGTTTTGTGGTTATCCACGGGGTTTTGCTAGTATATCCTACCAAAATGTGGAAACTGTTGCAATTTGGGGTAACTTCCCAATTCACTTATTTATTAGCTTCAGTTAACATTCCTGTAAATGGTCACTCGATTGACTGAAAAGAGAAGCAAATTTGTTTCATTTATAGTTTGCCTATCCATTGCCATCCATTTTGATCCTTTTACTTTCTTATTGTAGCTCCTCCTTTAGAACAAGTGTGGAGTCTGATCTTAGCACAGGAGTACAAGTTCTTCATTAAGTTCTATAGATGTCTTTTATGTTCGTGGACTTGTTATTACAACTGAATATATTTGTTTTTACATTTATGTTCTTTTGTATAAGCAGGAAACCACAATAAGGGAGCTGGAAAATCTAATATTGCTAACTCTATCAAGAAAGCCATTGGAGAAATTCATAGGTACCTTGTCTGTACCTTGTCTGTTACCATGTTTTTTAAAGAACTAATGGTTGCATTACATGACATAGGAAATATTATATACATTTGTCACTACTATAAGTTATGATACAGGTAAGCAGAATATGTGGTGCGGGACCCACTTCTCATGACTGTTGGATAGTTGCAATGGGCCTAAATATCACTCAGTTTCATTTGAGACATACTCACATCATATAATTTAAGATATGCAGGTATCCAATGCCCAGGACACTGCTATCATTCCTTGTCAATGCTGGTTTTGTTCTAGATGCAGCATGGAAACAAGTATCCTATATTACTATGTTCTTTATATGTAGCCATATCATGTCATGGTATTTTAGTGTTAGATGGTGTATCTATAGCTGTATGTGTCCTAGATTTCAGGTGAGACAGTCATAAGCTCTCTCCCCTTATTTGTTCCTTGTTTATATTCATGTTTCCGTGTATCATACATATGGCTGTATGGATGTTTCAGTAGTGTCGAGATGCAGTGTCTATATTTTTGTGTCATTATGTATCATGTTGCAATCTTTAACCTTAAACTTCATGGTTGTTTTGATAACAAATTGAATGCTTTTCACATGTAACATTTACATTGTTTTCCTATAAGTTCTCATTTTTTTTTTTTAAATTTTTTATATTTTTATGTGAAGATATCCACCCATAATCTATACAAAAGAAGAAGTCCGACTATGGCGTGAAGCGCGCAAGAGGAACTTCCCGATACAAGCAAACATGAAAAGGGTATGTTCAGTTTTTTTATTTAGAACTTGAAACTTGTCGATTTCAGTGAAATCTGAAAATAGATACAGCCTTCTGATAAATGTCTTCACCTTTTTATAGCAGCATGCTGACAACGATGCCAAATTGCGACGACAGGTATGCAAGTGTTTGTTTTTTCTTTTTTCTTTTTTGTGGTTCTACGATTGATCTGATTGGCCCAGTGGAGGTGGTCATATGAAATTGCACACGGAAGTCTCTCAGATTGGAAGATTTTCTTTATAACTGGTAATGCATAACAGTCAAAACAAAATCAACATTGCAAGGCCCTAACTTTCATGGCTCAGGTGTTTGGATGATCTTTAGATTTTTGCTGCCTCCTATGTCCATGGCTTCTTTCAATTCTCACCAAACGCTATGAATTGGTAGGCTGCCATGTTGGCCCCTCGAAATCCTTCTCACCTGATCGCTGACCTCCATGCGGCTTGTCGAGGATAAGGCCAAAGATTGGACAGTTCAATCTTCCAATTAAGAAGAATTCTGATGCGTCTTTAATTAACCACATCACCCATCAGATAAATTAGTGATATCGAACCTTGGGCCCCACTTGCACAAACTAGGTGCATCAGGCGGGAAAGTCACATTCTGTGATGCTGAGGAACCCCCTATAATTCCGCACTCTATCTACCATCACATAATCTCTCATCAATGTATCATGAAATCTCCCATCTTCTTCAAGGAGGGATTTATTTTCTGTTCTTATCACAATTATATAAAATGGGTCTGCAGCAACTCAGGGAAATCCTTGCCAAACAAGCAGAGATGGGGTTAGAAGTTGCTGAATTGCCGCCAAACTACCTCTCAGAATCAGAAAACCAAGTTGGCAAAGGAGATGCAAGGAGGTTACAAAAGAAGAGAGGCAAATTCCGAAACAAGTTAGATAAAAGAGACAAAAAGCATGGACAACGTGACCAGAAAGCCAAGAAGCAAAGGTCCATCTCAAACAAGAGGGAGCCAACCCTTCTGCAGAAGCTGCTCGGCACCGAAATAAACAGAGATAAGAGCCATCTATTGCAAGTTTTCAGGTTTATGGTGTTGAACAATTTCTTCAAGGATTATCCTGAGAAGCCTTTGGAGTTCCCATTGATTACAGCGAAAGACGTGGGCTTCATTGAAGATGAATTTTTTGGAGAGGCTTTGCATGCTGGGGATGACATGGTTTCTGCAATTGAGAACGCTGAGGCTGTGGGACCCAAAGATCAGGACTACAATCACAATGTTATAGATGAAGATGATCATGACGAAGGCGATGAAGATGGCAGTAAAGGTGAAGAGTTAATATATGACCATGATGGTGAAAATAGAGGTACTACTGAGGACATTGACGAATCGGAGAGCGAGGAGGGAGAAATTACAGATTAGGCGAAGTTCCAGTTGTTTTATGTTTCCAGCAATAAAGCCTGGTAATGCAGTAAATATCAATAATCTCAACAAATGAGCAACACATGCACAGATGGATCTGAAATCTTCTGTATAAAAGAAGTCAAAATTAAGCTCTACAAATCTTTATAATCAGTGGTGGAGGGCGCAATGATTGAGCAGGAAAGTATGATATCACCGCATCAGTTTTGATTTGGCCCCCAAAAATTTTACTAGGAATTCAAGAAAGTTTTATGTTAAAAATCTAATGTTTCATTAGGGCATAGTTGAGAAGGTATTTTGTGGACCAGAGATCCTGTATCTCTGTTTTATGTTGAACTGTTAATGTTTAAATCAAATGTATTTCAAAGAATTTAGTGCATTCAAAGCTTTCATTTTTCAATCTATAGCTGCATACGCGCAAACCTTTTAGGTGGATTTTCTTGATCTTTCCATGGATGGATAGACAATTAGCCATGCACAAGCCTTTTAGGTTGATTTGTGATCTTCGATAAAGGGAGAATTTCAAATAAGGCTTTAAGTTTTTGTCTTATTTCAAGAAAGGATATAAGTTTCAAAACTTTTTAAATTAGTTCCTAAGTTTTCTAGTTTCAACCATTTAAAGGTATTTTTTGGCGAGTATTTCTCTCCTTTTTTTAAAATACACAAATCACCCTTCATTTAAAACCATGACATTGTTCTAACGCCTACTACATGTAGCGGACGTCGTGGGATGCTGACTATCCTTGATCACACTGAGGACACCAATGAAGAGAAGGAGAATATAGAGGAGGCGAATGAGGGTTTTATTTCAGTAAAGGGTAATTTTAATAGATTAAGAGGAAAATTTGTCAGAAAATAGGTTTAAATAGATGGATGTTCTTAATTGAAAATTTTTTGGAAAACTTAGTGACTAATCTAAAAAGTCTTAAAATTTGTATCATTTTTTTTCAAAAAAGGCAAGGACTTAAGGCCTTATGTAAAAAAACTCCCTTTGATAAATGGTCTCCAATCTCTTTCTTGTTTCTACTGTTGATGGAAGTGCATTGTTTATAAATCCAAGGAAAAACTCAATTCTGTGGTATAGAGGTCGTAGGAAGTGCATTGTTTATAAATCATAGGAAAAACTCAATTCTGTGGTATAGAGCTTCTAGCAGGTGATAATACCGTCTGCAATGTAGAGATGCCAATGGACTTTGACCTTCGGTTCTAACCCAATTTAGGGATCCCAATTCAGGTGTGGACCCTCTCTGTAGACCTAATCGATAATCAGGTCCAGATCCAAGAGGATCCATATCCTGAGTACTTGTGTGCTGTGTGATGTACATACAATGTTTACGTTATAGAAAGGCTAAGGCTCTAGTTCTGAGTTCTGACTCCTCACTTTTAGGTATGTGGGACCCCTATGCTCAATCCAAAACCCCATGCTCACTGGTTCCCCTAATTTTACACAGGTTACACTCAGCCAACTGTTAGAATGGAATCCCAAAAAAATTATATCTACTAAAATCAATAGTAGATTAATATGTCTTGTATTAATTTACTTTGTGGGAAGGCCAGCTCACTTTGTGTAAAACTTGGAAACAATGAGAATGTGTAGCATTCTTGAGTGATGAAGAAAACTATCCTCATTGTTCTTTATGGCTCCTCTAATCCTCTACTCCCAGCCCATTTGATATGAGACAGTAAACCCTTATCTCAAGAAATTATATGGTATCGGCGGTAATAGGACAAGATGGCCTTTTACAAATTCTGAAGGGCCTATTTGTTTGTGCGGAATTGAATTCCTCGGAATTCATGATAAAATGAGTTCCAATAACGGATTAGTAAAGAGATGAGAGGTGAAGGACATAAAATGGAAGATAATGATGGGTTCCTAACTTTCCTCCCATTTGATTTACTAGGTGATGAATGATGATGGCTGGATCTTCATTTTCTAACTCCCAGATCTTCACCTTTGTTTCTTCAATTTTAGCCACTTTTATGAATACATTTTCTTTTCTTTTTTTTTAGAATTTAAGCTTGATTCCATGCAAACAAATGGTCCCCAAGCAGGAACACAAGGTCACCGCACTAAAATTGAAATCCAGATTAACAAGTGTACTTTTTTTTCTTTACTACTTACTGAGTTTTATCACCTGTTTTGTAGCTCAAAACTTTACACTTTGCTTAGAAAATTTTAGATTATTCAAGGCAGAGACAATCAAGTGGACCATCCAATGTATTACAACAATTGTAGGCCAGTGCTCCAGATGCGACCCTTATTAAGGGCTTCTTGTTCATACCTTCTAAAAGCCCTTTTTTTTTTCTCATTCAACCCCATTTTCTCATTCAATACTATCCTTTCACACGCAATAACTCACCACCACCACCAAATGAAGCCTGAACTGTCACTGTTCCAGACATTATTCACAGTTGGATTTTATCAAAAAAAAAAAAAAAAATGCACATAAAGGGCTTAAACTAAATGGTTATGAGTTAGGACCATTTGATCAGGCTATTATGTCATATTCCTCTCCCTCATCTACATCTGAACCTTTTCATCATCTGGACCAGAGGCGGACCCATGTTTTAATGACCTGGGGCGGTCGCCCCAGGTCAAATTTGAAAATCGTCTTCAAATAATACTGGGCCTTGGCCCACGCCCCACATCAGAAAAAATCTTCGCCCCATGTCAAAAGGGCAGAACGAAAAAAACCCAAATTCCTCTTCCTCTTTCAAATGGCGATAAACCGCAGCAGATCGAAAACCCAAATCTCCATCGCTCAAAACCCTAAATCGCTTCGATCTCTTCTCAACACTCTCGATCTTCCTCCTCATCTCGCTCGCGAACTCCGAATCTCACCAAATCCCAGAGGTATGTCAAAGCATCTCCCACTTCATTGCTCCGATCCAATGTCAGTCTCTTATTGCTGTTTTCCTAGGGTTTCTGATGATTGAATCTGTTGAAGTTTCAGTTCTGCGATGCTGGATACGTAGATTCGAGCTGCCTTTCGTCGCAGCAATCGAATTCGAAGATCTTGATCAAGGGAGGCACCGTGGTGAATGCTCACAATCGGGAAGTTGCTGATGTCTATATTGAGGATGGGATTATAGCTTCTGTACGGCCTAACATAGTGGTAAGATTGATGTTCATGTGGATCTTTTGATTTGCTGTTATTCAGGCTCTTTTATGTATGATTTTGAAGGCGCTGTGATGATGAATTTGATTTAGTTACTTGGTGGATTTGGATGGAGAATTCTGTCTGCTTCATAAATTATGTTGTGTTTTAGGGTTGATCCCGAGTTTTTTGGGGTTTGCCCTCATTTTTTGGCAAACTTTTTTATTTTCATTATACTTCTCTTATACCGTAAATCTTGAAGAAATGAATAGTCCTCATTTCAATCAAGAAATATATTAAGTTAATATGGTTAAATATTTTGCGTTTATTTACATGGAATATATTTTTTCTTTTGTTATTATTGATGTGAAAAAATTCTAGTAAAAATTTAGCCCCACCTAAATAAAAATCCTGGGTCCGCCTCTGATCTGGACTCCCTTGATTGTCATGCATCTAGGCTGACCCTACTAGAATAGGTCTTTTGTTAGCATTTTGTAGTCAACCCCATATAAAGACACCAAACTGGAGAAGCTTCCAATAGTTGGGTACTTCAGCAAATCTTAAAAGTGAAATTTAGAGGGATTAGTAGTCTGGTAGTAGAACTAGATACTGAAACTGTGAATCACAGGGATTCGAACATTGTTGGTATAGCAAGTTATGTTCTTGGCCACAAACAATTCAGCTAAACAGAATTACAGGTTGTTAGATATGCATGTTAACTGCAAACTATGCGCAGGGCAACCAAGGTCCAAGGTCCAAGCTCCAAGGATCCAAGCAGGATCCTATGAAATATCTATGTTTCTTGTACATCATTTTCCACATGGGTTCATCTTTCTACATAATTATTATAACGAAGTTTTCACTTTTTGCAAAATGAAAATTTTCACACATTAAATTCTCAGAGTGGTCATTAGCACCATGCTTCAAAAAAGCAAAACAAAAAATAAGTGAACAAGAAAAATTCAATAAGCATAATATCCAAAGATACATGGCCTTCAATATATATTGATGATTACCTGCCTTGTAATCAACAAAAATTACAACATATATGATCTTTGGCAACTGTCCAATCCAAGTACATATTTTGAATCTCAATGTCCTCAAGGCAGCACATACCCATAGCTAACTTAATAAAAAAATCAAAGTACAAATATTTTTCTTGATTAGCTAAGAAATGTGTAACTACCAAGACCAAGTACAAATTTGGAATCTTAGTGTTCTGATTGCATCACTGATCCGTTTTCCATATGCGCATCTAAGTTCAATCCTCTGGAAGGGCAAAAAATAAATGAGATTCAAAGCAAGAAAAATCTACAACAAAGAATTTTGTAGGTCAGTGTTAATAGATTATAAGCACCTTGATTATTAAGCAGAATAAATTATTAATCATCTCTCTATGCGATTTGTTCGGCGAAGAAATTGGGAACATTAGCCAACAAAACAGATATGGGCCTCCTGTGCCCCAGTTTGTTAGAAACCCAGGCCACTAGGACCAAATTGGGTTGTCAATGACAGATACAAGCACCAGTTTTCCAAGCCATACCAAGTGCTCAAAGGTATAGATAACCATTCATTTTGCCAAAAATATTCTGACAGCTGCAATTTAGGGGTACAAAGAAATGCGCCACTAAAGAGGGAAAGGAACTGTACCTCTCTGCTGCTTCTTTTCTCATTTCTTCGATATGATTCTCAATCTGGGCGCATGCAGCTTGGATCTCTATGTTCTTTTCACAGAGCTCCTTCCATTGTGCAGACAAGGCATTAAGTTCCACTGCTGTGTTTTGCTGCACATACATGGAAGTTTGAAGTCTCTCATCCAATCAAAATGTAAGACTAGTGATCATATAAAACAATATTCAACCATTAAAAAAAAAACAGTATTCAAATCGCACTTAAGGTACCCATGTCAGAGATGGTGATATAAAGAGGTCAGGGTTCCCTTCTGGATATGGCTCAGCCATGCCCAAATAGTTAACATTGAAAAATAATTAAAATACATTCATTCATTCAAGAACTGAATTGTAGGTCCTACCTTGGATGGGTAATAGCCTAATTTAAATTGATTGCACCATAGTCGCTAGATGCACAATAGATGAAGAAAGTACACAAGACAAAAATTTGCAATATTTATTGCAGTATATAGGCGAATTCGTGAAATGGATGCAGGAAATAGAAGTATGAAAAGCATTTCCAAGGGGAGAGAAGTTCACCAGAGACTATACATTTGACATTCCTGTCCTCGTTCATCAAGTGAAGATATTTTAGCAAAAAAATAACTTTTTTTTATGGTAAAAGAAAAAATAACTTTCTTAACCATCCCTTTTTCCCCTCAAAATAAGAAAACAGTCACAGCTTAGGATTGGCCTCAGATGTGTTTCCTTCCTCTCTTCCAAGATTTCTCTATAGCATCTATTTTTGAGATGTTGGCATGAGGTGGCATTTCATACCACAAAGTCTTATGATGTCCACTGCCTTTAGGTGTTTGCAAGCTCAACTTTGATGCAAATGAAATGATAACCTAGGTTTAGCTGGAATGGGAGGGGTGATTCGGAATAGTGCAGGTGAAACCGTTCTTTCTTTTGTCTGACCCAGTTGATCATTTGCTCAGTTAATTAAGCAGAGGTGGAAGTCATTCGGTTTGTGCAGAGAGAAGCTAGAAGATTAAAGCTCCAGAGTTCAGTAGTGGAAGGTAATTCTCTTTGTGCACTTAGATGGGCTTCAGGTTTGTGCGAGGCACCCTAGGTTTTGGTGGATTTGGTGGAGGAAGTGATTGATCTGGGTAAACCTTTGGAAGCATCATCCAAAACATAAAGAAGAGTGCTAACTCAACAACAGATCATCTGGCAAAAGAAAAAATTTCGCAGCAGAATCTGATTATATTTTTAGGACAGTATTTGTGTGTTGGATACTTGGATTGCTTTGTTTGCTTTTTCTTGGTGGTTTCGTGATGCTTGCTTTCGAGTATTTGCCCCTTGGACTGTTTAGTTCCTATCAATAAAAACTGGTTACCATTCAAACAAAAAGGATTGTCCTATACCAATCTGATACTATGGATATGGGCATCAAAGGTAGCACCATCTGGATGATTGCTCAGATCTCGTACATATAGCCATTAAAAAAAAATCAATTAAGTGATAATATGCCCTTGCTTACTATTAAAAAAAAAAAGCACTGGTATTTATGTGTGTTGGATACTTGGATTGCTTTGTTTGCTTTTTCTTGGTGGTTTCGTGATAGTTGCTTTCGAGTATTTGCCCCTTGGACTGTTTAGTTCCTATCAATAAAAACTGGTTACCATGCAAACAAAATGGATTGTCCTATACCAATCTGATTCTATGGATATGGGCATCAAAGGTAGCACCATCTGGATGATTGCTCAGATCTCGTACATATAGCCATTAAAAAAAAAAATCAAGTAAGTGATAATATGCCCTTGCTTACTATTAAAAAAAAAGTGCCCCTGCTTAGCAGAATCAGAGAAGGAAATAAGTCTTGAAAGGGTTTCAGGAACCAAGAATGGTCGAAGAACAGTCTCGCCCAATTTTTCAAATAGCCTTAAATAATAAAAAGTGCCTTTAACACCACAGATCCGCCGTTAAAATGTAAGGATAGAAACGTTAAATGCACAGGCATGTCTCAGTACCCAAAAACTTGAAACAAGAGAGTCTGACGCCTGGACCCATGACCATGCATGCATCTAACATGACTAAATATATATAGCGATGTGCTCTAAACCTTAAACCTCACCTGATGAAATTTTCTCTCACGGTTCACGGTTTCGATCCTTTCGTTGTGTCTCAAACCTATTGCTTGCATCCTGAAAAAGAATAATGAGATCACCATGATTTACAGACTACGCATGTACATGTGAATAATTTTATGTCCAATTCAGTAAAGCCAACAGAAAAGATCACTGATCTAGCTGAGCTTAGAGAAACCTTTAAAACGATGATAACTAAGACAAGAATCGTAAGAGGAAAAAGAAAATGATTCTTTCAGAAGGATACGTGGTGTTTTTGTGTGATAGGGAAAGAAGTGGTTAAGTTAATGGTGCTTTTGGATGTAAACCTAATCATGAAGTTTAAATATATTTTCCTTTTCTGCATGTGTGCCTGACTCTATTAGGGTGTTGGAATAATATGGGCGTTGAACCATAGACTCCCCCTAATGGGGTTTCTAGCTGTTGCAACTATCCAAATGCAGCATAACAAGTAATATAACTATCTCATGACCAAACTAATCAAACTGCTCATTATTTAAGTTGGTCCAAACTTCCAAAGATACCCTAAATTACTAGAAAACCTCCAAGATAAGTCAGTTTTCATTCATTCATTCCGTTATCCCTTTTTTTTTTTTTTGTGTTGAACAGTTACCAACCGAAGTCATTATGATTCATTAATGCTAAAAAGGCATGTGAAAAAAAGGATAAACTGCTCTGTTTGATATCAGGGTTAAGCTGTGTTAGAAAAAAAAAATCAAAAGACTAGTCTCTTGAGCTTCAACTATAATATAATTAGGCTAGAAACTTGTACATTCAATAAAATAGAAAATATAGGGTTTTTAAAAAACAACACATGCAAAAACTGAGTACAGCAGAGATGAAAAAAATAAAGGATTTGTGGTAAAATTAGAAAAGAATAAAAAATGAGCGCATCACGGAGCATTTAGGAGTAGCATCAACATGTGATAAATTAAGAGACTCATTTGACCTAGTTTGGACAAGTCCAATGCAGGCTAGCAATTGCCCCGGCGAGGACAAGTTTCTCTATGCAGGTCAATGGCCCCTGAAGGAAAAAGGGCAGGCCGAAGAGGGCATGGATGAAAGTAGATCTAAAGAAATACAACCTGTCTGAGGATTTGGCCCAGAAAAATCTAGGATGACGAAACAGAATTCATGTAGCTAACCCCAACATAGTATAGACAAGGCTTTGATAATGATGATGATAAGCACATTCACATGTGCCTAGATTAAAAGGAAAAATAAAGGTACTCGTCTTGCCTGTAAACCTAGAAATGAAAACAACAATTTGTACCAAAATATAGCACAACCAGTGCATTTTGGTGATCTTGAGGGCATATGAATTTAAATGTTTTTAGGGTGACCTTTAAATCCCTCTATGATCTCCACCAGGCATGCATACTTTGCAAGGTGATTGAGCTACAGTAAATTGACATGCTACTGGAATACACTAAAAGTGGAAAACAATGAAAATAAATGAATACAAATAACGTGAAAAAAATTGAACAAAATGGAAAAATATATTGTACAAAAAAAAATGCACACTGAAAGATTATATACGAAAAGAATGCATCGTATAAATTGGGGTGGGAGTGGTGGTGCGGCCGTGCGGGTGGTAGCGAATGGTGGTTTGCAAGTTAGGTGTGAACCTGACATTTTCTGTCAACTTGATCTACCCATGATCCATCAAACCCCCTCACACTCAATACCCCCCACATGAATTGGCACTCACCCTATTTGACACTCATCCAGCTATTACTTATATTGGATTGAAAACCCAAAATATCAATTCCTTTAAAGCGATTAAACTATGAGGAGTTCGAGGAATTAGGATGATGTGATCATGATGATTATTTTTTTCCATGATAGTTGTGCACCTAGAAGGGCCATGAACACAGCCAGGTTTTCACTTTGCACCTAAGTTAGGTGTGAACAGTGTGCAGCAAATCATTGCCCCATATATTACATATATAAATATATTAAGAAAGACGAGAAACCTAAGGGTGTGGCAATGAAATGGCTAAAAATATGCAACTAGAGAATGAAAAAATCTTAAAATTTCCAGGAATGGAGTAAAAATTGGAGAAAGAGACAGGTGTGTCAAAGTTGCTAGCCAGTAATCCCAAAACCAATTGATGATAGGAAACTGCACAAACAACTACTTAACACCCCCCCTCGGGCGGGACACCGCCCGGATCCGAAGCACACGCCCGCACAAGACTATAACGCGGAATGGGGCCTTTTTGCCCTGCGCATTTTGCGCCCGCACAAACACACAACGCGGCATGGGGCATTTCTGCCCTGCGTGGTTTCGAACTCGAGACCTCAGGCTCTGATACCATGTCAAAGTTGCTAGCCAGTAATCCCAAAACCAATTGGTGATAGGAAACTGCACAAACAACTACTTAACAAGGTGAGGGTCATCGGAGTTCATGAAGCACCGCACCCTGGAGGGTTTTAAGCATCATAGATGAACTATATTGATTGAACCCAAAACCTAAAGATCCAGTCATACATGTCATAAGAGGGGCAAGACAATTTGGTGATGTTATCCCATCGTCCTTGGTGGCCATTACAACATGCTTTTTCTATTTTGCATATTTTTTGGGGTTTGGTTATGGCTTTTTTTTTTTTTTTTTTTCATTAAGTGGACCTCTTAGCTTTCAGATTCTCAATGGCCGCTTCTTAGATGTTATTTTTATTTAATAAAATTTCTTCTTACCATTCAAAAAATAAAATTTAAAGATGAGTAGATGTCAAGACAAGGTGGGGTGGCAACTCATGGGGCATGCAATGTTAGCTAATAAAATCTGGTAGCAGAGAATAGTTGAGAATTTAAAATATTCATCATGAGGGTACAAAGATTCAGGGCTCGTTTGTGTAACCGCCTTTCCGTGGAATGCAGCGGGAAGTAGGGCATTTTCTGCAGAATTTTTCTTTTCCATCATTTGGTGTGACAAAACATTCCCTCAGAGAATATGGACTATGGACATTCTTTAATTTTTTTAGGCGGTATTTTTTTGTTGGGAACATGATTCAAACCGACAACCTCACGGTTGTGGCAATGAGCACCTTCAAACTGTACTACATGCTCTTGTCTTACTTTTTAGGTTGTCATGAGTTCCACTTGGAAAACTGCCCCAGCCTGGTTGTCTAAGAAGTTGGAAGGAGCTGAAAGCAATCATGAAAATAACTAGGATAAACAATTATTTTATGGGAACATGAACCCATAATGGCTGTGACAATGAGCACCTTCCAAATGTGTTATAGGCTCTTGTCTAATTAGGATATACATTAGTCTGTCTCTACATCCTCTTTGACACTAAAATAATTCCTTTTAATACCTCCTGGCATGGCTTTAAATAGGTGCGTTAATGGGGAAAGTAGAACATGCCCTCTTTGGAGAAGGCATAAGGCTTCCATGACGATGATGATGATTATAAGAGAAGAAGCATACACACCTGCACTGGAACAATGTAGAATTCTTGCTAAGCAATGCAGATGTTTGGCTCCCAATAAATTCCTACATTATTTTATATATTTTTTGATAACATCTCACTGGCCAAGGAGTTTGCATGGCAACGGGCAGGGCTCGAAACCTCATCCTCTCTGTTGGTAGAGGATGCCTCAACAAAACAAAATGAGCCATAGACACCTTTAAAATCTGAGCAAATGCCGAAAGTGGCATAATTTCATTCATTACAAACTTAGCTTATGAATACGAAAGTTTTAATAAGTAGATGATTGATTCAACTTAGCATTCTTACTTTTTCTGCATTTTTAGAAATAATAATTTTATTGTACGCAAACGGATTGGAGGACAGGGTAATTGAACCCCACAAATAACTACCATCAACCTCAACCATCCCAACTTGTCAGCAATGTATTAGATCTACGAGCCTTACCAATAAAAACAACAAAAAGAGGGATCAATAAGTGCAAAAAATATAATACACATGACCTCAATAAAATATATGCTAAGCCTCCAAGTATAACAACTCCCAAAAGCCAGCGTTTATAACTCTTGCAAGTTTGAAGAACTACGTCAGGTTGAAACAAATGATTTACCAAATTAAGCCCACATATTGGAAAATGCACAGCAGCCGAATTTAACCGATTATAACAACGACCACAATGGGAAAATGCAACTACACCAAGTTATTCAAATGCCTGAGTGAATTCAAAATAATAAAAGATAACTCACAAACTTAACTCTCCCTGCATCCGTGAAAAATACCAGTGTGATACAAAAAGATAATTCATATTAAGTAGATTTTACATAACTAACCTGGACAAGAACGTTTCCAGTCTCTGGTTGTGATGTTTCCAAACATCAACACCATACTTCAACATAAGCTCCAAATTTTCAATTCTGCAAAATGAATGTCAATCCACCAAAAAGAAAAAAAGGTCAACTTGCTGACAGTACAAATGTCTTAGAATGTGTAAAACATGTGCACATGATGTGTGAACATAACTAACAGAGCACAGATATGTTTATGTTAGCACCATGCAATAACATATAGGCATTAGAAACAATGACGTACTAATTACAAACAACACGATAGGCAAAGTGGCTCATTCACTTGAATTTTTATTCGACTTCTCTTAGGCAAGATGTGATTCAAATGCACAACCTTGAGGTTGCAACAAAGAGCACGTTCCAACCGGTGTGAGTGGAAGGAGTGTGTTCCAAGTCTCAAATGAAGAAGAAAAAAAAAGTTCCTTCCAAGATCATGGTTTGACTAATAATCACCACATCATATGCAAATAACTTACATCAATTTCATCTTGAGTTTCTTCTATCAATTTGTATATAACCAAGACAAGCAAAAAGGGGCTCACAGCAGACTCTTGCCGCCCAACTCCAACTAGGAACTCAATCCTCTACTTAAACACAATTCTCACACTTGTTACTACCCCTTCTTTTATTTATTTGTGTGTGTGTGTTCTATCCACATAAATGGGGTAAAAAAAGAGTGGTTAATGGGATTTGATACTGTGACAAATTGCATAACCAAATGCAATCACCGTATGAAGCATGTCTTGGCGCTTTTTTGCAAGTGGAAGATGTGAGAGCTTCACAGCTATTTAGGTGTGAAAATGGCCTTATTTGCACATCTTTTTCATACCTCATTTACACATCACATGCGTATATGATTGCAAACAAACGTAGTGATGCATAACCATCACACATGTGAAACATTTGCATCTGTAAATGAGTGCAAACAGGCAAGCAACCCCTAAAATAAAAACAAACTCCCTCTTGACAGTTACCCATGACATAACTATCACACTCACTTTCAAAGCCACACTAATCATCATATCCGCCTTGTTTTGACAAACTACACTTGTTTTTGCCCAACCAAATAACCACTAGATACTAACAAGAGTGGATCTCCATAGACACAAAACTCAAATGGTAAAATACGTATATCTCCAATCCTGCAACAAGGATGAAGCCGACTGTGAAATTGCTCAATGAACTACAAACAAATGTTAAAAATAATCCCAAACCGATCATGTATCAGCAGATGTGATACACATTCTCCTCAACTTGAAGACATGAAAAACATGCATTGATAATCATAATTCATAACCTTAAAGCTGTCTCAAGCGATCAATGTGAGGATCTTATCCAAAACAGTAGCAAATGAAAATGCTAACAACATTGCAGGTCCATAGGAATAGAAAAACACCATTTTCCTTGTGTAAATTTATCACCTAATCATGAATTTGATTCTCCAGTCATCCTCTCTCTCTCTCTCTCTCTCTCTCTCTCTCTCTCTCTCTCTCTCTCTCTCTCTTACACACACACACACACATATCCTGAAAAATTTATAATATCCCCGTTAGTTCCCAAATAGCTTTCTTTTTTCCCCTTCTTTTTCCTTTTCATATGTGCTTCTAGTTTTTTTGTCATTTTCTTGAAAAAGTTTTCTCCTCACCAATAGCCTTTTAAACCCCTATATTTCACCACAAAGGTTCCTTGAGTGCAACTCTTCCCCTCTTTACGCAAATGCTGTTTAAGATCCAAGTATGTGTTTATGAGTTTTGACCAGATCACCACAAGCTTTCATCTTAAACACCAGTGTGTCTTTCCACTAATGTCAAAGTTCTAAACATAGATATTAAAACCACACACGAATAGATATAGGATGTGCTTGTTCCAAGTAATAAAAGTTCTTCATTTGAAACAGACATTTATTCATTTTCTTCAAACAACAATGGCCACTTAGAAGGGAAAAATAAAAATAAAAGCAACCACAGAATTTGTCCCAAAATCAAACAGGATTTATATTATTCTACTCTCCACCCAAGAGATGCTTGATTTGTTCCAAAAGCAAACAGGATTTATATCATACTACTCTCTACCCAACAGATGCTATCAAACAGCATACAGACGTTAATGCATATGAAAATCACCGAATCAACTGCAGAGAACCTATCATCAGTAACTTGCCTTAATATTTGATGCTGTAACAGACTTTGACCATTTCGAAGGGAATGTCTCCAAGCAATTACATCATTCCGCTTGTTTACAGGTGGTGGCTCTAATCCATATCGAGACATCTCCATCGTCGCAGGAGGCTTTCCAGCTCTGACACGCTCGTATTCCTTAGCAAGCATGGGGTGCTTCTGAGATACAACTGCTGGAATTAGACTCAATATAACAGAAAAAAAAAAGATTTAACATAGACAGTACAATCCATGGGTTCTTTAAACAGTTAGCATACAATGCTCAACCCAATTTCATGTCATGTTCATCTGACCTAGCAATATTTGCAGGAGGTGGGACCAGCCACATTTCCATGATCCTCATCTACTGCACACCAGATTGTGATTGGCATCAAACATATACATCAATTGAACAATCTACAGTTCTACACCCTACTTTCTATCACTTCTATCACCCATTGGTATGCAAAAAAAAACGAGGTTTTGCTAGAATTGCCCAATAGAGAGAGAAAGCGAGACTTGAAGCATTGCCCGCATGGAGGCAATGGAGCTCGCCTTTCATTGATCTGAACCGTTCATCTCCAAGGCAATGGAGATCAAAGACCCCAATCAAACGATCCCACCCACCCAACCAATTCACACGGACCATTTGATCTACCTTCCTAACTAACCAATCATAACCCAACTTCCCAACAGCACAGATGATTTAAAAAAAAAAAAAAAACCCCAAAAAACAGGCATTCATCCAAAATCCATGTAAGGGGTCAAAGAGAAAGGAACCCAAGAAAACCCCTAACCCTAACCCTAGTTTTTTGAAAACCCAGAAAGAAGAGAGTGAGATAATCGATCTAAGCCGTTGAAATGAAATTGGGGTTACCTGAAAATTGAATTTGGGGAGGGGAGGGAGGTCTTTGAGGAAATCAGCAGGCTTCTTGAGGCTCCTACGCATCTCCTCCTCCACGAAGCGGTCCACCTCTTCCTTGACCGTTGGATCTCCGTACTCTTCGTCGATGTACGGCAGAGAGTCGATGATGATGTCGGAGGCTTGGGGTTTTGAAGGAGGAGCTTCCAGCATCAGTATATCTCCTCCACTCGCCATTTCAGATTTCTTCCCTTTCCTCTCAACTCTCAACCCAAAAAAGAGCCTTGTGAGGTTCTCTCACTCTAGAGACAGAGACTGTAGTGGAGGCTGGAGAGGAGGAGATTACAGAATGAACTTTGGGGGTCTGATAAGTAAAAAAAGTAAACCCATTTTATATGGCTTAAACTATTTTCTACTTATTTTGACCAATCAACATATGGCAATGTTATATTTTTGATAATTTTGTACGCATACCTATAGATAGATCACTGAGATCACTGGATCCTCGAATAAAAAACCACCATCCCCGTACAACTAATCCAAATTAAGCAAAAAAGAATTTTAAATTTAGCGGTTAAAATTATTTTACCATATATTTTACTTTATTTCTTGTAAAATTAACACCGTGAGAAGTCATGTGTCATAAAATCTAATTAGCAAGGTTTCTCATCGGTTTTGGACGATATTTAAAAAATTCAAATTTGGCAATAGTAAATTTTGGAGGTTTATGTTATACCAATATTGTAGGATTTGAAAAGATAGTGAGTTTATGGATTACACTTTTGGATGCAACTTCACTCAACCTGCATGATAAAAACGGATTAAAAAAAATAAATGGATTGGACATTGTTCAAATTTGGGTCAAGCTTTGACCTATATTTAAGGCCTACATAGAATTTTTGACACAAATATACATAGGACATTTGGTGGAATCACCCGGGATCATCATGGCAAGCTCATCCAGGCTTTCTCCTGTGCTACTGCAGCCAAATCACCCCTCGAAGCTGAAATGCAAGCCTTCCTCCGAAGATTACAACTATGCATTAAATTAGGTCTTACAGACATCATCATAGAAGGAGATTCTCTCATTATCTGGTCTTCTATTCATTCAAATCATGGATTCCCATGGAACTTAATCCATTTATGGCGTCGCATCATCTAAACTATGGGATCTATTCACAGTTGGAGGGCAGAACTCATCCGACGATCTGCAAACACAGTGGCAGATGCTCTGGCAAATGTGGGGCCACCTGTCGAAATGTTATTTACTGTTTCCCTTCCAATTCATATATCTCATCTCTATTCTATTGACAAATGTGTGCAGGGGAGACCTCAAGCGCACAGTGATACCGCCCCTCAGAGCAAGAATCTGGGAGCATGACGACTGTTATAGATCGTCTGGGGTTTATTTTGGCAACTCACCTTTTTGCAACCCTTGATCAGGCTGATCAGGTTTTTAGTTTCAATTTTGGATGTCAGCCTCTTTTGTAACCGAGTCCTCTATTTCTAAATAAAGCTCCACTTCTTTTAGCAAAAGAAAAAAATAATAGTATACCAACACAATCACTCATGCAAAGCAGTAAAGCACAGCCATGTCACCTAATATATTTCTAGAAGAAACGTAAATAAAAGAAAAATTAATATATAATAATATGACTTGAGCAAGTAAATCCAACTAAATTATAACAGCATTAAGATTACGATCACAATAAGAATTTCTGACTAACAACGACACCAACAGCCATTAACTGCCCATGAGTTTTTGTTACCGTTTCAAAAAAAAAAAAAAAAATGCCCATGCGTGCACGCGCACTATTATTAACATATTCATCATAACCTTTGAATTACAATAATGAACACCTTCCACTATGTCATGACTTGAACTCACAACCACCCATTATATAAATCCATTGAATAGGACATGAACGGGTGACTCACCTCAACTTGAGTTGCACTTATTAGGTATTTTATAAATTTAATATATATATATATAACCCGTAATTGGATGAGTTGGACACGAGTTTGCGGCCCCCCCCCATACAAACCACCTATAATCTAATCTTTACGGGCCGTTTACTTGTTTTTATTTACGTGTGTAAATGATTCACATGCATAATAGTTAAATACATTTATGCTTATTTTCATTGCTTTATACATGAAATGCGTAAATAAAGTGTGAAAATGGTGTGTAAATAACACCATTTTTGTATGAAAATTTACACATCTAGCACAACTAGTAAAATGGTTTACTTGTGGTATTATAGTGAGGTGCAGGTACAAATGGTGACACTTGGTTTCTGAGTTTAAAGCTGAATAGGAGCTTTAAAAATATTTGTTGGCGCTAAATTCATGACTGTACCCTACTAAGAAATAAAAAAAAATATTTGTGGGCCTCAAATTCGTGATTTGAACCATTCATCTTTTTTATATGGCTAAAACTAGATGGAGGTAAAAGCTTTTATGTCAATTCTATATGGATTATGAGAAATTTGAAAAAAAAAATATCTGAAAAGTCTCATGCATAAAAATAGAGTCCGGATCCCATGCCATGTCAGCAATGGACCTTCTCAAATTCTTCTGTAAACTGAAAATAAAATAAAAAATGAGCGTCCCACTTTATGAAATGATAAAAAAAAAAACAGAAAATTCCACATCAATTGAATTATCTTCTTTTTCTTTTTATTGTTTACTTTTTTTTTTTTTTTGTTTTTATAGGACTGAATGAGATGAGATAGAACCCCATGCCTGACATGACTGGAAGCAGTGGACCCCACAATGTGACCCCTTATCTGAGATGATAAAAGAAAGTAAAAACTAAAAAAAAAAAAAAAGAATCACAGAATAAAGAGAATATATCGCACGCTAATTGAATCTTTCTCTTGTTCAATATATCTAATCCGGCCGTGTGCCCCACTTTATTCAGCTTAAAAAAAATATTTATAACACAGGTAAAACTTGTATTTTTCATGAACCCTTTAAACAAAAAAAAGACCTTATAAAAGGCAAGTAGTCCCCTGGATGCCATGATTTGCAAACATCCAAGAGTGACCCACAGGTCCATCATGTGTTAAAAAAAACTTACATTTTTATGTAATTCTTCCCACTAAAAAAAAAAACACCTTGAAAGAAAATAATAGCCAAGAGGTGCATTTGAAGGAAAATAAAATCAAGCTACTTTTGACAATATTGGGGGGCCTACTAAATGGGACCCTTTTGATCGATCAAAATAATACACTCTCTCCATTTCATATATATAAACTGGGCAGTAACTTTCAATTTTAACTCTCACCAAACCCTATATATATATCTATCATTATTATTATATATTACTTTCCAAAGAGGCCCGCATAATAAAAATAATAATTAGTTTTTTAAATAAATTATTTTAATGAAATGTAAAAAATAATAATAATAACAAAGAAGAAAGAGAGAGGACAGAAAGAGAAGGAATAGGAAGAGAGAAAAAAACTCAATTATCGGCAATTATAGAGTACATATGGGGCTCTTATTTAATAATCTAAACCATTTGTAACTTTCTCCTTTGAGATACCATCCATAAGTTAAGCTGTGGGGTCCACTCTCTCTATACATGATTGTGTGGATGATTGTGTGGGGGATAATCGGAGTATGACCTCGGTACATATAAGTCTCATCTCGGCACTTTTGGCCTCACATAACTCGTGAGTCCCAATCGGAGAGGACCTTTGATACATATATTAATATAGAAACCAAAAGTAGGTGTTTGTGCATTCTTTATGGCCACCTATGTTGACTTTTCAGATACTGATGTATGCCCATTTCGGCTGTGTGCCCATCTCGGTAACGGGCCATGGCCTCGATCTCCCCCAGCCGAGTGCTCCCACTTCGGTCACAGGCTCATATATAGCCAGCTCGGACAGCTCCATCTCGGCCAAGCCCCCAGTTCGGCTCCTGTCACTTCATTCTTATCACTCATCTCGGCGTCCATGCCAGAAGACTGACCAAGACTGCTGTTGACAGCTGTACTCTTACATACGCTTAGCCACGTGACAGGGCATACGACAAGATATCACGGGTGCCATATCTTCTGAAAGAGCGGCTTCTACAGCTTCCAAGGCGCTAGGATAAGGCCCGATGGGACAGAGTGGGCTGTGATAAGACTACAAATTAATGAGAAGTGGACTACGATGAAATAGTACCTCCCTAGTACCTGACAAAGTAGGCTATGACAAGACAGTCAACAACCACCTCCTTACCTCCTCTCTTCTTCTATATAAGCACAGCTACAGCTCCAGAGCAAAGAATGGCCAACAAAGACACCACATGCTGATACGCCATCTTCTTCCCCAAAAATCTTCGTCTTCTTCCCCAAAAATCTTCATCCTAGTGTTCAGTTCTTAAACTGACTTAGGGATTGGAGAGCCTTACGCCACCCAGGCCAGGGTCCTTTGATCCCCTCTCTATTTCTTTCTCCCCTTTCAGGTTCCAGGTCAGTTCTTCCTGTGAGTTACATTTTTTGTACTTACAATGATCGTTCGATATCTTTAATCTTAAATATAGATCTAAGAGAGTCCATATCATCTCAAACTCTTGACAGATTGTAATATGATCTCGACCGATTGCGTCATCCCCCAATGGATAGTTGTGATCTCAGAAGATAAGAAATTCATTTGTTTGAATTTCCTTTCCTTTCGACCTTTCCCACTATCTGCAAATAATTTGGTTTAATTTGGTGGGCCCATAAAATTGAGTTTGATTTTTGTCTTGGTTAAATGGGCCCACCCATTGAAAAGATGAGAAGAAACCAGACTTGAATTGATTGAAATCACTCTGATAATTGTGATTTTTAAGCCCTTAATTGGCAACATGGTATAGCACATAATCTCTCCAATTGTGAAAATAGAAAGAGCAAACCTTCCAAACTCTTAACAAACATTTATCTAAAAAGGAAAGAAGAAAGAAAATCCTAGAAAGTTATAATCCTACCAGAACTGGAGGAGAGATTTCAGCGACTGAAAAGAGATCAGTTCTACCATAACTAGTTGAGAAGACGGTATAATAAGAGAATTCAATGAGAAAGTTCTTGGGTTATTTGAATTTATAAAGAAGATGGATACAAGGGTGACTGAGCCCGAGTGGGCGAGCATTGAGGAAGAGGAGGAGGTTGCAAATTATGGGTTCCAAGAGGAGGAGGAGGAGGAAAAGGATGCAAGGAAGAAGGAGAATGAGTTGTATTGCGTAGCGTGTAGGAAGAGGTTCAAATCAGAGAAGCAGTGGGAGAATCACGAGCAGTCGAAGAAGCACCGTGAGAAGGTTGCAAAGCCGAAGGTTACATTCAATGGCGATGATGAACGGGTTATGAAGGATGTGTCTTATAAAATTCACACAGAAGATCTTGGTTCCAATAAACAGATTGCAGATGATGTGGATGATTTGTGTGATGATGAACTCAAAGATGATCAAACAAAGGATGAAAGTTGGAATGAATCAAAATTGTCCATTCTTAGAAAAAGAGCTAGGCAGAGTCACACGGATGTCAAGGCAAGGGGCTCATCAAAAAGAAAGAAACGAAGTGTAAGAATAATTATGGTGTTTGCTTTCCTATTTTTCTTGGTCATCATGTCCTTTTATTTTCCTTACAATTAAGGTTTCTGCGAATAAGATGAACTTTAGAATGTGGATATTCATTCTTTTACTTTCCTTACAATTAAGGTATGTGAGTGTCTGTGTGTATGGGTCTTTTAAAAAGACTATATTTGGAAAGTATATGGCCAAAAGTTTTGCTGGGGCCGCTAAGCCGTAACCAGTATTTTTTTAACATGGGAACATCCGAATGATACGATTCCAAACATACCCTTAGTCTCAAACTAGCAAAACCCCGTGCTATTCACGGGCACTACGGAACCACCAAATACACATACTAATACAGATTATTTTTAATAAATTTATTAATTAGCAAACTTGTGAGTCCTTCTTTTTGTTACTAATTTGATATTTATATTTTTTTCCAGATGTTTTATTCTTTAGGTGAGGCATGAATTGATTAAGAAAGATCAAATGATCATATACCTAACAAATTGACTAAATATATATTTAAGTGGGACCCAGATGAATGGGGTCCACCATCTCTATTCTAGCCGTCCGTAAAACCATATGATGCGGGCTGGGACCCATTAATTGATTGATAAAGATCAAATGATCATAGACCTCACAAATTTACTAAACCTATTTAACCTATTTAACCTATTTAAGTGAGACCATGATGGATGGGGTCCACCATCAATAAACCATATGATGGGATTAAATGAGGATAGACCTCACAAATTGCAAAACTATTTAAATGCGACCCAGATGAATGAGCTCACTGTCCATAAAACCATATGATGTTGGCTAGGACCCATGAATTGATTGATAAAGATCAAATGATCATAGACCTCACAAATTGCCAAACCTATTTAAGTGACCCCAGATAAATGGGGTCCACTGACCCCAGATAAATGGGGTCCACCATCTCTATTCTAATCGTCCATAAAACCATATTATGCGGGATGTGACCCATATATTGATTAAGAAAGATCAAATGACCAAATATATTTAAATGAGACCCAGATGAATGGGGTCCACCATCTATATTCTAGCGATGCGGGCTGGAACCTATTAATTGATTGATAAAGATCAAATGATCATAGACCTCACAAATTGTCCAAACCTAACCTATTTAAGTGGGACCATGATGAATGGGGCCCACCGTATCTATTCTAACCGTCCATAAAACCATATGATGGGTTCCATGAATTACTTGATAAAGATCAAAGGATCAAATGATCATAGACCTCACAAATTGACCAAACCTGTCTATATTCTATCCGTCCATAAAACCATATGATGCAAGGTGGGACCCATGAATTGATTGATAAAGATCAAATGATCATAGACCTCACAAATTGACCAAACCTAACCTATTTAAGTGGAAACCCTCCCAAATATGAATGGGGTCCACCATCTCTATTCTAACCGTCCATAAAACCATATTATGCGGGATGAGACTCATATATTGATTAAGAAAGATCAAATGATCAAATGAACATAGACCTACCAAAAAATTTAAGTGGGACCCAGATGAATGGGATCCATCCATCTATATTTTAATCATCCATAAAATCATATGATGTGGGCTAGGATCCATGAATTGATTGATAAAGATCAAATGATCAAATGATCACATGCCTCACAAATTGACAAACGTAACCTATTTAAGTGAGACCGTGATGACTGTGGTCCACCATTTTTATTATAACCATCCATAAAACCATATGATGCAGGATAGGACCCATGAATTGCTTGATAAATATTAAAGGATCAAATGTTCATAGACCTCATAAATTGACCAAACCTATTTAAGTGGAACCCAGATGAATGGGCTCCACTATTTATATTCTAACCATCCATAAAACCATATGATGTGGGATGAGACCCATGAATTGATTGATAAAGATCAAATGATCATATGACCATAGTCGACCTTACAAATTGTCCAAACCTAACCTATTTAAGTGGAACCCGCCCAGATGAATGGGGTCCACCATCTCTATTCTAACCATCCATAAAACCATATTATGCGGGATGGGACCCATGTATTGATTAAGAAAGATCAAAGATCAAAGATCAAATGATCATAAACCTAACAAATAGACCAAATACATTTAAGTGGAACCTAGATGAATGGGGTCCACCATCTCTATTTTAATCGTCCATAAAATCATTAAGTGGGACCCAGATGAATGGGGTCCACCATCTCTATTTTAATTATCCATAAAACAATATGATGCGGGCTGGTACCCATGAATTGATTGATAAAGATCAAAGGATCAAATTACCATAGACCTTACATTTAATTAGAAATGGGCCCATAGATGTGTGTGAGAAGGCACCATCACTTAGAAATGTAGCACATCTGGTGTGTTGGCTTATTTAGGGATCTCATGCAAAGATTTTAGGCTTTAGAGTCGAAGATGATTCTTCATAGAGAGATTTTAGGTCTTTTAGGTCTTTTGAGTATCTAATAGATATAGAGATTTTAGGGATAAGGGTAACTCCGGAAATGGCATTATAAAAAATTTGAGGTTGCGCCGAGTGTCTTTATGTGAGGAAGAGTACATCCCTTTAGTAATATAGATTCTGAAGGATCCTGTCTCTTTTCTTTGTCATCACAAAAGATTGATAGGCCCCACTTTTGATGCCATCAGATCATTGCCAAAGGACCAATATCATAATGCCAATCCATCTTAACCGTGACATTGACATCTCATCTCATGTATGCAAACACATGGTTGCCTACACGGGGAGATAAAAAAGCAGACATCAACAGGTCCATTGTTCATGGTCACGTTTGGCCTAATATTCGGTTTAGATTCAAGCCATGGACCTGAAGTTAGCCGCAGGAGTCAGGCCTAACCCATCTGAAAATGAATGTCCTTTTTGTTCTAAATATGTCAGTCAGGTTGGGCTTTGGGCATATAAAGGCTCTAACTAAGGTGTTAAAACTACTGGGGTCAGAAAAGTAGGCCCAAGGGCTTATGTAAAGCCGGGTCGTTGCCCACAAATCTGGTTCTCGTGGGTTCCGTCTTGACTTGATCAAACTCAATACGAAAAGCATTGGCCAAATTTAACTTTTAAGCATGTTTGTGTACATGTGTAGTAAAGTAAAAATAAAGTTAATGTCGCATCAATATTAAAGGTGAGATAAAACATATGGTGTATAATAATATTTATGTTTAATTTATATGAGCTAAAGTGAGAGAGAATGGTTAGAAAAAAGGTGAGAGAGTATTAAAATAGGGACTTTTTGGCTTGGTTTTACTTTACCATAGTATATATCAGTTTTATGAGGTAAAAGAAAAGGCGAGGTCGGGTAAAGTGAGTGGCCGCTGTAAATATTATGAACTCACTAGCTGTTCCTAAATCAAGTGCTGTGGACTATGATATTTTATCTAATTTCACTAGTTCAAGATTATCAATTCGGAACTTAATATGATTTATGAATTCATTTAAGCTCATTATTTTTGGTTAATCCAAATTGACACTCTCCTCTTCTACTAACACGAGATGAATTCAGGGCCGACTCTACCCTTAAGCCAATAAGGCAATTGCCTAAGGCCCCCAAAAATCTCGGGCCCCAAAAATATTAGTCTCCTAAAAATTCAATTTTAATTTCAAAGCCTCGATTCCTGTAAAAATATCAACAAAAGTATATTTTTTCTCTCCCAAAAAAGGCATACACATCCCAATTTGCCACAGAGAGAGTAATTGGTTACAAGATAGGCATGCCCATCCCAATTTGCCACATTTTTATATATCATTAAAAGTAAGAGAGCTGTTGGATGTTAGCTACCAGATTGAGTTAATTGGGGTGGGATTTGAGGGCTTTACATCTTTCTTTTAAGTAACATCTTTCTTTTAAGTATTTTTTACTCTAGCATGGCATTACCCATCCAATTTGCCATTGCTCATTTTCTCTCTTCTGGACAAGAAGCCATCTATGCCTTACATTTAGGCCTAAGTTTTATAATAATAGATTTTAAATAAAATATTTATAATATTATTAAAAAATAAAATAAAAACCTCATTTAGGATTTTCGCCTTAGGCCTTACATTGGCTCGGGCCAGCCCTGGATGAATTGCACCCAAAGTTGACTAAAGCAAACCGCGAGATAATCATACTTAAGAGATCAAATACAAATAACCAAGTGAGTTCATCGTATTCATAAAATCATTCTGATGGCGATCCAACCTCTGTTTTTTTTTTTTTTTTGGGTGTATACTGTGTCTTAATGTTATGTAAACCTTTCAAAAAATATCTTTAAAAAAAAAGTTATATAAACCTATCACCTTTGATCAATTCAAGGGAGTCACTTTTCTATTGGCTTATCCATATGGAATCCATGGTTTTAGCATTGATGGTGAGGAACTTGAGTGATTAATTGGGTGTGTGAGTACTTACCCTTATAAAAAAAAAGGAAATGAAAAGTAACTTTCTTGAGCCTAGACATTTTCATTTTCAACTCTTCAACTTGAGTTTCAAGTACTAAAAAAAAAAAAAAAAAAAAAAAACTAGAGTTTCAAGTTAAGTAATATAAGCTTATGACATAAAAAAGGTCAATGAGTATTTAATATTAGAAAATCATACACAGAGATGCCTGACCTAGAAATTCATCCGGACTAAAATTAGGGGCGGCAAAATCTGGTCTGACCCACTAACCTGACCTGCATTTGATCGGCACAACCCATCCCATTTTGTAGGTTACCTTGATCTGCATGACCATGACTTAAACCCAAGCCAAAATGCCTATTTTGACCCACCCTCTCTCTCTCTCTCTCAAATTGAGATTTTACAAATACCTTTTTTTAGTAGTCTCTTCGTACAAGTAACTAAAAAAAAATACTATTAACCCAACAATGAACATCGCTGAAACAATTTCATTATGAGAGAGATGATAGAATCTGTTTTTAGATAGGGAAAATTTATGATGAGGCTAGACAATAAAACGTGTGTGAATATATTTTTTTATTATTAAGGTCTGATTTTTTAGTAGTCTCTTCATATAAAATGTGTGAATATTTTTGTGATTAAGTTTTGTTTGTTATGGGTATTTAAAGGTCTCAATGATTGGATAACAAATGAATAGAAGATATGATCTTTAAGCTGGTTTTCTAATGCCCGCCATTTAATTAAATCATCCTAAGTTATCCTGAAATCAGCTATTTTTTTTCCAAGTTCAACTATGAAATCATTCATATTAGGCCGCTCTTAAAAACATTAAAATATGAATTGATTGAAACTTGAGATTCACAATTCGTCCATGATAATTCAATAAAATCTCTCACTGAGTTTCTTCCGACAGTTATAATTTAACTAATTACTGATAAACGAACTGTGAACTACCAATTTCTCAAAGTATCCATCCAAACAGGGCCTCCCGAATGGAAAAGGGAAAACAAGAGAAGAAAGAAGGCAGTATCTTGACGCCTTCTCACAGTCTTTGATGCCCCCTTCGCATCTACCTACCTTCATGAAATGGTATTCATCCACCTGAATCAACAAAGCGGCTAAAATGTAATATATTTTAACAATCATATTATGGGACGACTTTACATGGGTCATATATATGATGCACCACGACGAGTTATAAGTCTGGATTTCTTACCAAAATACAATCATATTATGAGGGTATGAAGGCAATTTTATATTAAAATATTCTTATTTTTTATTATTTTATTACAAAATACAATTAGATTTAAGCCATCGTTGAAAACTAGCGATATTTAACGACTAATGTGGTTGAGCAAGATTATTGTTACATTATAGAGGTGGCTACTTGTAATTGTCCAATTAAAGGGAATCAATTTTCTTTCCTTTAGGCCTTCGGTTGGTAATGAATTGGGTACTGCTGAAATTACTTGGGTAGTGCAAGCCCTCCAAGAGCTTTGGCCCAGGCAGGGACCAACCCACATATGTTGAGTGTAAGACTCATAAGAGTCAGCATGGTTTTAAAATGTGTCATCTTGAGTTAACACCGGATTTGACATATAAGCTCAGGGTCAGGACTTGGATACTTTCGATGTGCAACTTGGATAAAGCCTCACGGTGCTACCGAAGTACTCCACCAATACCCCTGCAATTCACCTTTCTTGACTCACATAATTACTTGACGTCTTGACCTGGTCTTGCTTCAAGAAGTTACCCAAAAGGATTGGGGTCTCACACATTTCATTTGTTATTGCTAATAAACGACTAACCATTAGATTTCTACCGTAGCCTTGATGAGGAATTGCACTTTCACCATAACAGTCCATAAGCCTTCCTCTAGGCAACCATGTGTCAAACCAGAACAGTGTACTATCGCAATTCCCAATTAGATGGCTAACCTTCGGAAGAATTTTTGATCGCCTAGACAAAATTCCACGCCACCCCGAGGAACAGTTTGCAACACAAGCAATACCTAAGACTCCCTGTTTAACATGTATGCAGATTTTACTCCAAGACATGATTACCATTTGCTTCCTATCTTCAAAATCCCCCTAAAAAAGCTCCTTATATGCCTTTCTAACAACTTGATTTCAAGCTTTTGGCAAAAGAAAAATAGAAGCTCAGAAGGTGTGGACACTTAATAAAGTAGATCTTATAAGTTCAAGTCTGCCTACGTTGGATAACATCATTGATTTCCATCTTGACAGTTTTTCCCTCATATCTTCTTCAGTAGAGAAAGACAATGCTCAAGCTTCAATCTATTGGATAGAAGGGGAAGACCAAGGTATTTTATGGGAACGGCACCTTCTTTGAAATTCAGAATGTGGTCCATATCATTCTTTCATGAGAAAGTCGGCCCAGGGCCTTCAGGCCATTTTTCCTGTCCCTGTAGCATGTCTCTTCTTTCATGGTCATCACTAATAAACCAGTCTCTAGAATCACTCCATGAATCACTCAAGCTATGAATTATATTAGTTGTTGTCATCTCTGCAATCTCTAGAGTCACTCCATTATATTAGCTGCTGCAATCACTACAAATCAAATCTCTGCAGAATCAATGTCATCAACGTTCTTGGATTTCTTTGTCAAATCTGTAATTCATTTGTATTATTTGTTTCCCTTGATAATGGAAAAATCTCCATTAATCAAGGGATATGTTTTGTAAAGAGTGTATTATAAATTTACACAAACAAAATACAATCGGTAGGGAATTATTGCATTGTTTCATGGTATCAGAGCCTCATAGTCTCACGACTTTGGATAGAAAGTTTTTTTTTTTTCTCTGTGTCATGGCTAGTGTACCTTCATCATACACTATTCCTAATATCTCCCATTTGGTTTCAATCAAGCTTGATCGAACCAATTATGTTGTCTAGTTGGCGCAATTTCTTCCAGTACTTAAAAGCAATAATCTGCTTGGCTATGTTGATGGAACAAAGCCTTGCCCAAATCAATTTCCTCTTGACAAAGATGGTAATCAGTCCAGCACAGAGGATCCAAGTTATCTTGAGTGGCAACAACAAGATCTACTACTCCTTATCTGGATAAATGCCATGCTCACACCTGGTGTTCTCTCCACTGTTGCTTGATTTACCACGTCTCGAAATGTCTGGAAATCACTAGAAAAACGGTATGCGTCTCAGTCCAGAACTCGCATCATGCAATTAAAGAATCAGTTGTAGACAATAAAGAGAGGTAACATTAGTGATTATGTTATAAAATGAGCAACATTGCTGACAATCTCGCACTTGCTGGAAAACCAGTAAGGGATGATGATCTTATCACTCTCATTCTCAATGGTGTTGGCCCTACATATGAGGCTATTGTCAATTCGATCGGTTCAAGCTAGCTAGAGACACACCTATGCCTTTAGATGATCTTGTTACTTAGTGCTGAAATGTGCTTTGAGGAGCAAAATGTTTCACAAGTTGATCAAATTGCAACTGCTCTGTACACAACCAAAAGTAAATCTTTTAACCAAAGAGGGAAAAATGTTGAATCTTCAAACAAATATGGGAATTCTCGTTCTCAATCACAACAGGCAGTCAATTCCAAAGGACCCTCTCGACCATCTTCTATTGGAACTCCTTTAAATCACTCAAGCCCCACATGTTAGATTTGAGGTCGAATGGGGCACTCTGCGATCAATTGTTACCATAGGATGGATCATTCCTATGAAGGGCGTGTACCTACAAAGAAATTGGCCGCAATGGTGGCAGCAACCATGCTCGATCAAGTGACCAGACTTGGTTCACTGATAGTGGTGCTTCTACTCAAATTACATCAGATCTTACCAACTTGTCCCTACAAAATTAATATCGTGGAACGGATTAGGTTGCAATTGGAAACGGTGCAGGTTTGCCCATTGCCCATGTTGGATCCTCTACATTCAGTCATAATTCTTCCAATTTTCATCTTAAAAATATTTTACATTGTCCCTCTGTTTCCACAAATTTACTACCTTCAGTACATCAGTTTTCTCATGATAATGATTGCTATTTTATTTTTTATGCTGATGACTTCTTTGTGAAGGACACCAAAACGGGGAGGATGCTTTTCCAAGGGAAGAGTGAAAATGGGCCTTATCCAGTCCAACTTCCTTGCAATTGTACTCGTTCATTAAAACAAAATAAGTCATCTGCGTTAATTGGGGAATGGGTTACTTCTTCAATCTGGCATCAATGTTTGGGACACCCCGCATTTCCAGTTTTGCAGCACTTGACAACTCATCAGTTTTTATCTATGCATGGTCATGTTAAGGATATTGTTTTTTGTAACTCTTGTCCTTTATGCAAGAGCACCCGTTTGCCATTTTCTTCATCTACATCTATTACATATAGTCCTTTAGAGTTGGTTCACTCTGACATTTGGACTTCTCCATCCTATTCAATAAAAGGCTCCAAGTATTACATTGTTTTTGTAGATTATTATTCTCGATATACTTGGATTTTTCCTATGCGATTCAAACATGAAACATTTGATTTTTTTTATTAAGTTTAAAGTTATGGTTGAAAAGCTTCTTTCTTGTTCTATTAAGAGTTTACAAACTGATGGTGGTGGGGAATATCTAAGCAATCGGTTTCAACAATTTCTTTCTCAACATGGGATCTCTCACCGTTTATCTTGTCCACATACTCCTAAACAAAATGGTGTTTCAGAATGAAAGCACCCTCACATTGTGGATATGGGCATCACATTATTAGCTCAAATAGGCACACCTCATCACTTTTGGGTTGATGCGTTTAATACAACAATTTACCTAATCAATCGTTTTCCCACAAAAGTGCTCAAAAATGGTTCTCCATATGAAAAACTATTTCAGAAAATCCCAAATTATTCAACACTTCATGTGTTTGATTGCTCATGCTTTCCTTACCTTTGACCTTATAACAAAAATAAAATTGAGTTTCGCTCTAAACATTGTGTTTTCTTAGGATACTCTCTTCATCATCAAGGATACCGGTGTTTAGATATGGAAACTGGACATGTTTATTTGTCTCGTCATGTTATTTTTAATGAGTCTAATTTTCCTTTTAAATCTTCACAGGCTCAAGTTCCTCCCATTTCAGTTCCACCTATGGAAACAGCGACCTCTCCGGTGTTACTCATTCCCTCAAACTCAGCCCACTCTCATCCTCAACATGCTGGTCCAACTAACACTATTGCCCCATCAGCTGCATCATTGCCCGTCGTCCATCTTGGCCCAGTCACTGGAATTGATTCCTCTAGTGCCCCTGATGTCCACTCTCCATCTTCAAGTAATGGCTCTCCCATATTAGATTCCATTGCACCTGCCATCCCACCACAACCTATTCATCAAATGGTGAAAAGGACACAAACAGGAACTTGCAAACCCAATCCCAAATATGCTCTCAATGCTACTATCATGGAGCAACCCATTGAGCCTTCTTGCTTTAGTCAGGCTATGAAAATTTCTGAGTGGCGGGCAACCATGTGTTCTGAATTTAATGCTCTTCAAAAGGCTGGAACATGGCCTCTTGATCCCTCTACTTCGGCCATGCATGTGCTTCCAAATAAGCGGGTCTACAAAATTAAGCGAGCCTCCGATGGTTCAATTGAACGCTACAAAGCAAGGCTAGTAGCAAATGGTTTTCACCAACAAGAAGGGGTTGATTACATGGAGAATTTTAGTCCTGTGGTAAAACCTGCCACCATCAGAACGGTCCTTGCTCTTGCCAAACATCAAAATTGGCCCTTAAGACAGCTTGATGTACAAAATGCATTTCTCCATGGTTTTTTTAAAAGAGGTAGTTTATATGAAGCAACCAAAAGGGTTTGAAGACTCTAATTTTCCGCATCATGTTTGCAAGCTACGAAAATCAATTTATGGGTTGAAACAAGCACCCCGGGCTTGGTTTCAACGTTTCTCTGATTATCTAGAAGATCTTGGTTTTATTGCCTCAAATGCTGATCACCCGCTTTTTGTCTATCAAAATAATGGTGATCTTCTCATATTATTGATATATGTTGATGATATCCTCATCACCGACAATAGCAATGTTCGTCTTTCCCAGTTGATCTTAGATCTCAATAAACTTTTTGCTATGAAGGATTTGGGTCAATTGCATTATTTTTTGGGCCTTGAAGCAACTTTCACCAAGGAGGGTCTTTATCTTACACAAACTATGTATGCAGTCAATCTCTTAAAGCGTCTTAAGGTGGAGCATGCTAAACCATATACTACTCCAACTATTACTGGTAAAAGGATGGAACCATCTGATGGAGATCCTCTTGAGGATCCAACTGAATATCGTAGCGTGGTTGGTTCCCTTCAATATCTCACTCTAACACGACCTGATTTATCATTTGCTGTAAATCAAGTGTGTCAGTACATGCATCAACCAACTACTAAGCATTGGATTGCGGTCAAGCAAATTCTTCGCTATGTAAAAGGTTCAATAAATGAAGGATTGTTTTTTCAGCCCAGACACTTAAGACTTGAAGCGTATTCAGACGCGGACTATGCCGGATGTCCTACAGATCGTAGATCAACTGGAGGGTATTGTGTCAACCTTAGGCGTAATCTAATTTCATGGAGTTTTAAGAAACAATCTACCGTCTCTCGATCGATCACAGAATCTGAATATCGCCAGTTAGCTCTCACCACTGCCGATATTTCATGGCTAAGTTTACTATTACAAGAATTACATATATATCTCACTTCGGCTCCTTTGATTTGGTGTGATAATATTAGCTCCATTTCTCTTGCTTCCAATCCGGTGTTCCCTGCACGGACAAAACATTTGGAAGTAGACTATCATTATGTGAGAGAGAAGGTAGTTCGCAATGAACTTGAGGTTCGCTACATCACTACAATTGATCAAGTTGTTGACATATATATTCACCAAAGGTTTAGCACCGGCTCGCTTCCAAGTTTTGAAATCCAAACTGATGATCCGCTCTCGACCCATCAGTTTGCGGGGGCGTAATAAACCAGTCTCTAGAATCACTCCATGAATCACTCAAGCTGTGAATTATATTAGTTGTTGCAATCTCTGCAATCTTTAGAGTTACTCCATTATATTAGCTGTCGCAATCACTACAAATCAAATCTCTGCAGAATCAATGTCATCAATGTTCTTGGATTTCTTTGTTAATCTGTAATTCATTTGTATTATTTGTTTCCTTTGATAATGGGAAAATCTCAATTAATCAAGGGATATGTTTTGTAAAGAGTGTATTATAAATTTACACAAACAGAATACAATCCGTAGGGAATTATTGCATTGTTTCAATCACAGTTGGAGAAAAAGACAAGACACTTGTTGCAATTTATGCTGAGGCTAGTCTGAAGATCAAATTCTTCAAGGAAGGCTTTTATATTTGTAGCAATAGTATTATTTGCCAACGCAAATGTCATCAAGCCATTTACAAACAGAAGGTGGGAAATAGTGGTGGTTCCCATGCAATAAGGTGATGGAATCCTTCCATTAATTCCATAATCAATAAGACTTGCAGACAAAAATTCCATAATAATTTAAAAAAGCTAGGGGGTATCCTTGTCTCAACCCGCGGTAAATGTTGAAAAAACAGCAAGATTTTCCATTAGCCAAATATAGAAGGATGTAACTCTCACACATTCCATTATCCAAGACATAAGTACTCTTTCAAGGAAGCAAAGAGATTTCAAGGCAAATTGGGCCCTAAAGTTTTCAAATATATATA